>WEKW01032489.1:646349-660114 GCA_013389905.1 Sula dactylatra
GCTGATTATACTAGCTGTGTAATACAAAGTACTTTCTGTCTGCATGGCGATAATTTTCAAAGAGACTTAAGGGTAGCCTATGAAATTTCATACAAAGTTTTGTCTTGACACATCAAAAGTGCAGAATACAGAGCTCTGTGGTTCTTACCTTCCCATATGTTAAAAAAAAAACCAAACAAATACAGAATCTATCATTATTAACTCACCTAGCGAGTACAATTTGAAAGGCTGTTTTTCTCAAATCCCATCAGTTGCCTATGTAGGTCATTTTACTGTAGGCCTTGCTGCACCCACCCTCCACCCCCAGTAAAACAGTTTCCCCACAGAAACCCTGTATGTTATTCTGTTCACTAGAAATTGTGGGTTTTGTTGATCTGTAAGAACAGCTTAGTTTACACTTCTCCCTCCAACGGCCAGAAAGCATTCAGTACCACATCTACACCAGTGCATATTAGACAGCTACATACGGGGCCTGTAAGTCATCTTGCAGTGCGTCTTTTTAATGAAGACATGACTGATCAGTTAAACTGGTTTCTCAAACAACATCCTGGTATCTTTTATGCAGAACATTTTGTTACTACAGAATTGCTTAACAGAGACTTCCCTGTACTTGTGGCTACAAGAATAACTTGAAAGGATGGGATCCTTATCCACTATAAACCTCCCCTTACATTCCCATGGCACTGCACTTACTGAATATGGTTAAAATCACAGCCAAAAATAAAAAAATATACAACTGTATAGAATTAAATCTATCTAAAACAAAGTACAGCATAAAAAAACCCCAGATGTTAATGTCTATTGCTTATGTGTTTATTTTTCCATATGGACAGCGACAAGAGTTTCAGGTGTAAAGCATTCATCCTGAAGATACTAAAAATTACTACAGAAATAAAGGGATCTCAGGAACTGGCTTGTGAAAGTCTATTCAGATGCACCTTGTCATCTCCCTCCTCCACAAATACCTTTCCTTGGCTGTAAAGCTTCAGCCCATCTCTGCTCCAGCCCTTCCGCCTCTACTGTACCATTTAAATCTGCTGCTCTGCACACAGGGATGCCAAGGTCTCAGTCTGCCAAATACAGAGGGGATTCAGTTATTTCTATTTTATAACTTTAAGTGCCCAGGGATAGGCATCTTACATAGCTTTACAGAATTCAGATTTGATGTTGAGTTAGGAGACCATAGTCCCTACAGAGCAAAGAGTGAGTACTGTAACCAAGTAATTCATGTCAGTCTAGTTACGGACCTAACTTGTGACTAAATCTGAATTGCTCTCAGTGTCCTCAGCTCCCTGATGCAAGTCTGCAGATGGCTGATTGAGCACTGTTATCAAGCCAAACTGCCACTAGTTGTTTAGCATTCTCCAGAGAGACTAATGCTGCGGGGGTTATTTTTTCCTTCCCCCCCACCTTCAACCCATTTTACCTTGGAAACTTGTTCAGTGTTATTGTATCATCCACAGATGCAATTAACTGATTCTGATACTGTATCTCAGCTTGGATAATAAACACCCAGAATACTGAGCTAAAAAAATGCCTCAGCCTACCAATGTTGCTGTTGCTTTCTTGCTATTGAGCAAAAAAGAATGCTGTATTCCATTCTTTTGAAATGCTCATGTGCATCCACATACTATTGAGGTGATTGGAGTAACATATGCATCCCCATATTTTTTTACTGTGGCAGCCTAACCGTCCAAGATAACTTCTACCAAAAAAAAAAAAAAAAGGAAATTCCCATTTCTCCCTTTTTCAGGCTCTCATTTCTCAAGGAACTGAACCCTCCCCCCAAGGCAGTCAAAGCTGTTTACAAACTCAATTAAGATGAAGCATTTGCAAGTACTCCAGGAAAAGAGTGCTTCACCATGGTGCTGCATCTAGTGCTTTCCCCCCCCGCCCCCGAACCCCTCCTCTCACTATGAGCCTATACCAGATAGCTTATGACAGTCAAAGTCACTAACAGCTTCTTTATAATCCCCAGAGCACCACACAGTGCACCACACAGCCCTCCTCCCTCCCCACCAATGGTCACTGTCTTTGCAGCTGTATTAATTTCATTTCAAAGTCATGTTGGCATTAGTTGAATAGAGAGACTGCATGGAGCTACGAGTGAAGGCCTTTGGGAAAATTCTTCATGTGATGAGCTCAGCTGCAGGAACTGGACACACAAGTATGTCAGAAAGAGAAACAGGAATATTTCCCCATAGAAGCCAGCGGTGCGTTGACTATTCTCCTGGTGAGCAGCTAACTTATGGTACTTGGTCTCTCAAGAGCACAGATGCCTCGAAACCTCATGGTTGAAAATACTCCTACTTTGGGGGGAGGAACAGATATTGTGAACTCAGACCTGTGCACAACTGAAGGAATTACGGATTTGCAATGCAAACACAAGAGTACATAGACTGAATTGATGTGTCATAAAATTACCACCTCACTGTCCCTAAAGAAAATAACTCACCAGCTTGGAAGTAAAGCTTGTTGTCATGGAACTTGCTTGATATTTGGTGCTAATAAAAATTGAAGTTTTAAATCTCCTTCCTATGAAGTCTGTGCATTAAAGTTCTTCCCTATTAAACACCTTCTTATTCCTAACTGTGCACCACAGCTGGTTACCCAGACACAATACAATCTTCATTATCAAAAGGTCCTTTGAAATAAGCGCTCGCAGGTCTAAAAGAGGAATTACCACATGAAAAACTGGCACAATTAAAAGCCTGCTGCAAATCACACTCTCTTGTTCCTGATGGAATCAAGAGTTAATGTACATTCAAAAATTTATGTACATATGGTTTTTCTCAGAACTAGAATATTCCAATTGCAAACACTCTTTGCTATGGATGACACAGGACTCCAGTTTATTCAGACTTCTGCACCAGGAAAGGTAAGGAAGAAAAGGGAAACTAAAAATGACATTTTGAAAAAACACAGATGAAAAATATGGAAGGAGGATGGAAATGGACAAGACATCTGGGCAGACACCACTTGGCACCTGAGCAGACTGTTTTTCCCCACTGTAACGTACAAAAATACAGCGGTATCCCATGAAACGCATGGTCAGCTCATTCACAACAGACATATTGTTCTTTCTAAAAGATGCTCCCAGAACTGAATCAGGGCTGCAGCACGTATAAAGTCTCTCTATAAACTGTTCCCTGTGATTTAGCAGATATGGGGGTTTTGAGTCTTATATAGATGGTGGCTCTCTCAGATCTAGGACTAAAGCAGTCCTTCTCTGTAGCATGCTGTGGATTCAGATCTGTATGAGAAAAGCTGTGATGCCCTGCTGGTACTGCAGCCAGGGGCAATCAGTCCATCCCTTCGATAGTCTTCTTCTTCCCACCCCCAGCAGTCACACAGGTAACTTCCTAGCAGAGGCACTGCAGCTGATACTGCCGCCAGAAGGGGAGAAATCACCAACCCCATCTAGTGTATACAAGGTCAAAGGTATGCATATAAATGTTCAGTGCAATTTTGTTTACCTTTTTTTCCTTGATCCTGCTTTCATCCTGTTCTGACTGCTTTCCTGTCCTCTTCAGACTGCGATCCCATCTACTCCCCTCCTACGTGCTGCAGGTTCACAGAGCTATTGAAGGACACTGGAATACTCAGATGATGAAAACAGTTACAAGAGGGACAGACACTGCTTTCTCTTATATCCTCCAACCTTCAGTACGTCCAGCCTCACAGGAGATCAATCCAGGGAGCAGTGCAGGTGAATTTATATGTAATTTAAACATTACTGAAATTGCTGAGATTCATGATATTTAAAAGAACTCAGCATGTCACAGCTGATCTGTCACTGGTCACATGGAGCACTGTGTCCTTCAAGTTAAAAAGCAATTACACAGAACACAAGGGTGTTCAGATCGCAATCAGATCTAGTACCGAACAACTGAGTGCCCTGGTGCCTTATTTGCACAAGCAGCTCTGGTGAAGGAAAAACAGGAATTTGGGACAACACTGCCATTCTCAGTGCTGACGATGCAAGCTTATTTCATTTTCATTTTAATTTAGTGAACTCGCACTGAAAATTAAAGATTCCCTGAGAGCTTTATAGCGTGAAGTGGCAAATTAAATTGAAATAGAGATAATCCCCAGAAATGTGTACACAAGTAAAGCAACTCTAAGTCCAGACACCTTTCAGGCTGGTAAGTTCTTATATAAATAAGAAAAAGCAATCTGATACAATGAAAATATTCAAGCCTTTCAGTTTGTCTGAAGACATCCCAGAATGCATCAGATTGTGTCTACACTATCATTGCAGTGGGACTACTCAGATCTCTATCAGAGAATGAAATATTATTGAAATGGTTACATGAAGCAGAAGCACCACAGAATTTCACAGGCAGTATTTAGAAAGAGAAGAAAAGAAAAAGAAGTAAGGCAGCCAGTCTTTTTCAAATTTCCTCTGGCTACCTTATTGAAAGCACTATCACAAGCCTCAACATAATTTTCACTTCAGTATTTTCAAATAGCAACATTTGCTTAATTGAAAGCCTAAGCAAGACCTCTGTTCAGGTAGAAAAGCTGCTCAGCTCTGCAACTCTGATTTTCAGGTCTGCATAAAATTGTTCCTGTGGCAACAATAAAATAAAAAGTGAAAACCCACAAGGAATGACACTCTGGGTGTACAGGTTTACACAGAAGGAATTTAAGCCCCAGGAATAAAAGCAGATTTGCCAGTAGGCAAGGTTGTGCTGTAGTTTCACTTATGCCTTCAGTGCAATTTTTGAAGCACAGACTATGATGATTCCCCAGGGAAACTGCACAGCCACAATGCCTAAGCATATTTAAAGATTATCATTCAGGGCTTTTAAATCCAGCTCTATGTTTCCATTAATCCACTGAGCTGCCAGCCCAACATCACATTGGCAGGCTCACTCGCTCTCTAACAATAGAGAGCTTATTAAATATTAAGGTCTTAATCTTAAGTACTTCTGTATGACTGAGAAATCCTAAACAGTGCACAGAAGATAAAACATTTTCCCACTAAATGTGTATATATATACACACACATACACACAGTGATATTAGATAAAGGCAAATGTCCCCTCCTGTCCATCTAGCAGGAGATTTGTGTAACAAATCCATTCATTTTTAAGCAGCCCGTATGTCCCCGCAGTCACGTTCTCCCCCACTTGTCTAGACCCAGGGTTCACAGGCTTACCTCTGAAGGACAAAAAGTTCACTTTTCTCCTGCCTTGAAATGCCAGCTTAGCAATTGGAAAGAGGTTCACAGCAGAATTCACACTATTCTGATAATGCTGATGGGAGACACTACAGGTAGAGAGACAGACAGATAAACAGTTGGTTTAAGGTAGCAGGACCAGCAGCACATCTGATATTTGCTCTCTGCTACTTTCCATGATATTATTTAAAAAAGCCTTCAGCCAATATAGCTTTCGCTGAAAAATTAGGCTAAATAAAATGCATAGGCTGGATATATATCCAATACAAAATTTTCTGAAAAATAATTTTCTGCCCTGTAGGGAAGGGGGGACATCTAGTCAGATGGATTAGTTTCCTCTTGTATTTCAGCTGGTTCACTTCAGATCTAGCACAACTTTGGGTGGGGTGGAAGAAACCAGGAAAGCTTTTAGCTGAGATTTTTAGCTTTTCATACCGTTAAGGCATTCCACTGGACCCAACAGTAAGACACATGGTCACCAGGAAAACAGTCAGCGGCAAATGAAGGTCCTCTTTGGGACCTCTCCTGTGGAAAGGGGCCAGGGAGTACCCACAAGGGTGCTGAAACCCCACTTGCCTCTTAGATGGAAGATCTGTAGTGCAAGCAGTCCTGCTGCCCCCTGAAGCAGCCCTGCAAGCTCATGGGAAGCATGGCTTGTTATGCTGTCTGAGGAACAAAGACCTTCCCAGATTAGACAATTCTTTTGTCTTCTTTCTCTACAACCTCCTCTCCAACCTAAGTTTTCTACTGCAGCCAGATATGCTCCTCTCTGCACAGCATCACCATTCCCCTGTGGGCAGGCATGCTGAAACCCCTCTGCCAGGAATCGGAGGCACAGCAGCTTCTCTACAAACAGAAATATAAACTTGAATTTCCCTTTCTAGACATGCTCAGATATCAAATGATGGTCAGATAGGCATTACACCCACAAGGGTAAAACTTGGATGTTGCCAAAAATGAAAGAAATAATGAGCTTAGAGTCTGTGCGTACACATGCAAACCTAGAGATGAATCAAAACTAGGATACTGGATTTAGTGCTGAGGTAAAACACAAAGAAGCAAAACACCAAGCAGCTGCCTGGGGTCCTTCCAGCATGCCTGTGCCAGGGACCTCAGCACAGGCTGGTAGAGACACTGCCCTGCTCTGTGCTAGGGGACACCACTTTGACAGGTGTAGCACATGGACACTGCCATTCCTGTTACACTATTTATATGTAAACCCAAGAGAGTAAAACCAATACACTCACAAAAATTTTCCATGATTTTGTCAGATCTCAAAATGCAAAGTTACCATGTGGATGTATTTGGCTAGAGGTTTAGCTGAGGCCTAGCCTTGCGTTTCCCTGACCCACATCACCCACAGGCCCATCAGTATGGAACAAAGTACTTTGTTATTCATGTTTGAGGACCATGATTAACATTTCATAAAAACAAATTCTGCAGGTACTGCAATAAAGTAAGGAGGTACCGAGGGCTAGAAAACACATAAGGCTTCAAAACCCTTGGAAGGGATAATACAGCATGCAGAATTATGTAAGTCATTTTGTACTGCAAGTCAATCCCTTTATTAACAGGGGATTACAACAATCACAGCGTTTGGTACCATTCACACACACGTAATCCATGTATTAACTCCTATACATGCAAAACTCAATTCAGTGATGTACTCCTGCAGTGCACACCTTGATTTTTGCCTATAAGAATGTCAGTATCTCAGATTTACATTTCTAAAGCTGTCCTGGATTACTGCAGAGCATGGCCCTTCACAAGAACCCAGAGGAATGCGGTTTCTACATTTACCCAGAATTATATGAATCTTTGTCTTTTTTCCACATAGTGACCCATATGACCATACCAGGGAAATTGTAAGGTCTGCAAAGTGACTAGTTTAAAACAAATAATATTCAAATTCCATTTAAGACCTACAGGCCAGTCCTTGAAACAGTTGCAGATTTGTTAATAAAATGATCTTCACTTATCATTCTTTTTGTACGTGCACTAGTTTAGTTTGTTCATGCCTTTTTCCATACTTGAACACCCATTTTATAAGGGCAGTCTTTAGAAATACTCACTGTACATGCTTACAAAGGCTTCTTTATGCAGAAGTAACAAAACACAGAATCATTTTAATGGACAAAACACTTGAGGTGCAAAATAGCCTGAAGAAAAATAATGTGTTACGTAAGCACAGGAAGTAATTATTCTGATAATGTGCAGAGCAATCCATGAGACATTAAATAAAAATAAGCATTTCAGCTTTTTTCTAAATAAATTCTTTTATAATCTCCTCTCTTGAAAGGTAAGCCAAGTTTGCCTTGCCATAAATTCTATGTGCCCTAGTATAAAGCTTGGCAGACCTATCTCATCATAATTTAATTTCTTTCCTTATCCTTCTTAATTCTTAAACTTTAATTTAACATTGACAGAAATGAGCTGGAATAGTCCAAATTAAGTGTAGAACAGCCATTATTATGAATGCACATTTTACCAGCCAATTCCAAATACTGGAAATAAAAGGGATTTATTCTCCAAAGCGCTACCAGTCCTCAGACCAAGATCCTGCAGACAGATCTATTAGCGCCTAATTTACATTTTGAGATAGACCACATATGGAGGACAGCCCACAATGGAGACTCAAAACCAGGGGTACTTTTAAAGGTGATTCAGCACAGCATTGTAAGGATCTTTGATTTTGTGCAAATAATTAACCTCAGCTTCACATTCCCAAATAACTTCTGATGCACATTTCCGATAAATGGTGAGGCAGTTGGACTAGATGATCATTTCAGATCCCCTTCAATCGGAACTATTCTATTCCAATATTAATGCCAAAAGGACAAGACATCAGGACACAGATAATTTTGAAACTAAGCCAAACATCCTTCCTCAGGGCAATACACATTTGAGGGGTTACTTATGAAACCCTGCCTTTCAGCCGAGCATTACAAGTTTTAGTGTCGGACAGAAAGCAAAGCTCTATAGTGAAAGAAGAGCGCTGGATAGAGAGGTGCCATCAGAGAACTCAGAAGGCTTACCAGGTGCTGCTCAATTTCAGTGCTGTGTTTCCAGATCACTCCAATAGAATCACAAATTCAAAAACATTTTCATGTGCAGTGAGTCATGCCATTATCCTCCTGCTTTGTTAGCAGCTGCAGTCAGTCAGGATGCATCTCCCCAACATCATGAAGAAACTGCCCAAATTTAAGTGCCTGACACCTGCACTGCAGAACACTTCTCACTAAGTGAAGCTTTCGTTATTTTGGGTTTGCTCTGAACTTAAAAGTAAATTCTTTCAGATGCAACCATTTACTTCCAGAAAAGCCACAAGTGAGTTATTTGATGCTGCCAGTGGAAATACCTTAAAAAGCAAAAGGGTATTATTACAAAAGTAGCATTATCAATAAAAACTGGCTGAGCTATACAACTTCACACCATGGCTCTGTTCTCAGAAGTGTTCTCCTTTTCATCATTCTGAATGACCATCTATTCTGCCCTTGCAAATAATGGTTTTAAATTTTCTGCAGGACAGGGGAAAGGCATTATTAGTTCTTTTGATTCCTCCCATTCTCACTGAGTCAACACAACTGCAGGAGATGAAGCAGGATTATGTTTTTGTTTGAGATTCATTAAAAGAGCTGCAATCAAGCTGCAGCTGCACTGCTGAATTCTGTTTTAATTATAAACAACAACAAAAATCCTAGAAAACAAATGGGCTCCCAGACATGAAAGGTAGTCTGTGGGGCCTGTGGAATCTTTAAGCAGCGATGGTGCCTGAACATCAACAGCACTTGAATGCGGGGGGGGGGGGGGGGGGGGAAAACCCCCCCCCCAAAAAAAGAAAAACAAAACCACAAAACCTTTCACTTAAAAAGAAAACTGCTTGGAAATGGAAGTTGAGCAGCAGTTTGACTCAGACATCACACAAACACAGAGACCACACTGTCACTGTCAAAGGAGAGAAGTATATCCCCTGAAATGTGTATGCAAGCAAGATTAAAAAGCATTAGATGAGCCATGCAAACATGATCCACTACAGGTTCTTCTGGTTTGTTTTTTTTCCCAGCTTATCCAGGTAAAATGCAGAAAATGCCAGAAGTACCAAGGTGCTGGAAAAAAATGGTCAAATATTGGGGGGCCTTGGCATGGAGAGAAGATGCCTCACAGATGTAACAATTGGGCCAATGGCCAGAGGAATAAAACACCATTATTCTCCCTTTAAAGTGTATAATCAGTGATTTCATGACTAGGAAAACATGCAGGCCTTTTAAAGATCCAGCTACTGTCTGTGGCTTTCTGACTTATTTCAGTAGTTAATTCCTCCACCTGATTGCATGCTGTGCAAATTACTATTTCAATTTATCCTTTATAGAGTCACTTGTCTCCATATCTACAGGCAAAGCCATTTTCCCTTAGCCTGTGGTAGAGAGGGGAGGGACTTGTGACTTCTCACGGTATCACTCAGGATGGCAGCATGCTCTGTTCCCTTTGGCATGCACACAACCCCAACTTGTTGTCAACAGATTGTTCTGCAGCAAATGATTTTGAGAAGACCCTCACGGTGTCAGTGAGGAAAGGACCCTACATTGTTCCGGCCTGTTCTGGTTTCTGATGACTCTGCAGGAGGGTCTAGCCAGCAGGTGATGGCAGAGAGTCAGAAGCCTTGGCTCCTGTTTGACTTTGTGACAGACTTACTGCGTGACACTGAAAAAATAATTTTCTCTTTTGTTTCCCCTTCACCCTTTGTCTGCCAGGTCTGTTTAAGGCTGCATGCTCTTTGGAACATTGTCGTCTTCTAACTCTTCACTCTGGGAAGCCTACCTGTTTTTTCAATGCAGTTATCCCTAACAACCAAGAGCTCCTGAGAGGGAGAGGGAGAGGGAAAAGGCTTCTCATATACCCGATAAATGAGCTTAATATGGCACACACTTGAAATTCAAATTATACACCAATATGCATACCTGGGAAGGCAATGAGTATTTACGATGTTCATGTTATCTGCAAAATTCACTCAATAACTTAGCTCTCTGCCAAAAAACACTGGGAGAGGCCATCAGAACAGTAACGTTAGTTTTTACAAACGTATATGCCAAGGATACAGCATTGACTTTGCCAAAATATTTCATATTCCTTGGCTCCAAAGCATACAAGGCTCAAAAATGCACAGGGATGATCTTGGGAAAACAGGGGTTTAGGTTTCGTTTTGCTAGGTCTAGATCTCTGCTACTCCTACAAGAAGGAGAAGAGGAGAAAATGCATGTTTTTGTTTTTGTTTGTTTTAAAAAAAAGCAGTTGCTTTGCCCCATTCCCTCCCTCTCGTCCCTCAAGCAGCCACAAGCAGTGTTTCCCTTTCCTGCCCTGCCCACCACTTTAAGAGATACAGACAGGTAAGCTCAATAGCTACTGCCAAGGGGAGAAGATGAAATCTGAATACAAAACAGGGACCTTGCTCATGCTAAAGGTTTAAGCACTCTATATTAGAGAGAACAGAAAAGTCTTTATTCTGCGGACAATGAATATTCTCCCTGACACACTATTTATAATTTTTTTTAACTCTCTTATTAAAACAACTGAAAAATCTGGTTCAGTAAAACCCCAAACTCTTAAAACTTACTGGCCATTCCCTCTCATATCAAAGGCAGTAATCTCAAATCCTAAAGCAAATACTAAAGGTATAATTTAAGCCTCAGTGCTTTTTAAATAGTCAATAAACTTCTAAACTCGGCTTTCAAGACATGAGCTCAGCCAATCTCAAGTGTGCAACTGCATGCTCATGTTAACCACAATTTCAATGTTGATGTGAATAAAGAAGGAAGGAATTAGATGGAATTTCATATCCTGGCCCTCCATTTGACACAAAGTCCATCTAAAACAATTCCAAGCTAACAGAAAAAGCAGTTTAATTTCAATAGGAAGTTCTGAGTTAAAAAGCAGAAGCAGCATGCAAAGGCCTGATACAGCAGACAACCGTTTAGTGCTGTGATTCTGAAGGCATCATTGAATAAAACACTTTCTAATGTTAATTCCAACTAATGATACCAGCAAGCTACCCAGACTCAAAAAAATAAAACCAAACAAAAATTGACTGATTTTAAGTTATATCCACAGTTGCAACACACGAGACAATATATTGCAAAGAGGGGTGGCTTGCCATTTGTAAAGAAACTATTTGTCTACTTGCATTAGCAGAACTGGTCTGCATTAATTATTCCAAACACCTCCACCTAGTTCATCACTAGCTCCAACTCTAGTGCTAAACGAAGGCACTTTGGCTTTCACTTAGCCAGATTTATCAGTTGTTTTAATGACAGCAAAATGAGAAAGATTATTAGCACAGAGGTTTTTCACATAGGGACATGAAATAGCAGAGCAAAAATAACACAACTGCTTGTTTCACACAAAAGCTGCCAACACAGCAACTGAAACAGCACTTACATACAAGTGGGAAATCAGCCCAGAGGTAGCTGCCATGAGCAGAGCTGAGCTGTAATGTGATACCACAGTATTGCTGCAGTAACTATAGGTAATAGGGAGCCAGCTTTGCAAATGACATAAATTACTCTCTCATTCTCTCTCTCTGTGGTTTGGTCACACAACACTCCCAGGGTCATTTCCCTAACTTCCACAGCACAGGAACGCTGATGCTGCTACTGAAGGGCCTTCGTCTACTCACGATAGTCTAGCATGTTCACTCACAGCATTTGTTTTGTTCAGCCCTCAAAAGGAGCAAAGGAAAACACAAAAAGGTTGCAGAAACTATAATGATAGACACATAATCTATAGCAATATAACTTTTCTGCCCCATGAGTTCACCTGAAAAATCAGAAAAGAAACATTAAAGATTGGGTGAAAATAGATATATGCGGTCCTAAATAACTTCCTACATGGGCAGTAACTCCCTGCTGGCTCTTTTTAGTCACAGTCCCATCCTCCACAACTGCAAGCAAAGGGAGCATTTGGCAGAGTATATCCTCTCCACTGGTGCACTGGAAGGAAACTCACTGAAATTTATCAAAAGACCTACCTAGACCATTCCTAACTGTAGATCATAAGGAAGACTAGAAAAGTAATGTTTAGTGAAAATTGGTGATGTCTGTAAGGTTTTTCTGAGCTGCTTTAATAATTGCAAATGCATGCAATAAACAAAGAAAAAACAAAATTCAATATTACCTTTTTCAGTAGAATGAGCAGCAGATATAACCATAATGTACAGACTTTACATATTGGAGAAAACTGGTGAAACACCATACTCTTCTGACTTCTATTCCATGCACACTGACCTTTGAGGAAGGCGGTGTATATCATTCAGGCAATCCCTGCTGCAGCTGTACACATATCAGGAACTTCACAGCAAAATATAGAGCTGGAACATTACACAGCTCTTCTCCAAGAAACTGTGCCTGGCTTTGCCGAAAAATACAACAATCCTGGAAACCTTACAGTAAGTCACTTACGGAAAAACACACAAGACATGTAATCTAGAAATTGGAGGGTCCATACTCTTCTACCACCACATGTATGTCTGTTGTACTTAGTGACTTCTGGTAAATGAAATTAGGAGAGTTAGGAAGTCTCTAGAAAGTCAATATGCTGCTTACCTACACTGAATGTTTTCACATGAGCTTCATTTCCTTTCTTTGAAAAAACAGGTGGGGAAGGTAATGCCCTGTGATTAAGTTCTACACCCACCTGGGCAGCCAGCTGAGAATTCATACACAGAAGGGCAGCTTTTTAGTTTAAGTTTTGTCTTCTCACACTAGACAATTGCTAAATTTTACCTTATTTAAACTCCACACAATGGATGGGTCAAAATATTATAATCTATGTGCCATGTGAAGGCAACTCAAAAGTGCCCCTCTGCTTTGCTCTCAGCAGTTGACCGGAGAATTAGTTCTAACATGTTGGAAGTCAGAGTAAGAGCTTATTTCATTAAAAGCTTGTAAGAAACATTTTTTTTTGTTTGTTTCTGTGAAAATACCGTGCAGGTTTTTTCTACAGTATTTTTTCTAAAATAATTTAAGTTACACTGTAACCAAATAAACATTAAAATATATCCAGAAAAGGTAACTGATATAAGTAGAAATGTAAAACAACTAATTGTTTTCAATTTTGAGTCTTTGATTCCATTCATCCAAACTTTTTTGCAAAATAACATTTTGTTATAATTTTATCATTCCAATAGAATACATTTAAAAGCATATTTCAGCTTTTAATCTCAAATGCTAACAAGATAAGTGATGTTATTTATTTTTGCAGCTTTTTGAAATGCAGTGTTAATAAAATTCTATTCCAGTTATTTTTCATGTTAAAGATTTTTTTTTCTAAAGAGAAGATACATTTTTCCCCAACACAGAGTATCAAAGTGATTGCCTGGTAGACTACAAAACACCAATTCAGGCTTAGTTAATTTGCACTTACTACATAAAAGAGAGATCACTGAGGGAATATAGCTATGTACAACCTCTTCGAGCTGCAGAGGGTAGAATCCATCTGCTTTGTGCTGCCATTTGTTTAACTGAAGTCAAACAGCTGCACTGTGTATTAATCAAAACAGTAAACTTCAAAAGACATATCCCAAATTCA
>WEKW01032491.1:1033-26712 GCA_013389905.1 Sula dactylatra
TCATGGGTTGAGATAAGAACAGTTTACTAATTTAAATAAAAGAGCAATAATAATAATAATAATAATAATAATAATAAAAAGGATAATAATGAGCAAGTGAGAGGTGGAACCTTGGAAGAAGGGAAAGAGGAAAAAAACCATACCCAAAACCAGAAGTAAACAACAAGTGCTGCAACTGCTCACCACCTGCCGACTGACGCTGCTGGTCCCCGAGCCACGATCACTGCTTCCCCCAGCCAACTCCCCCCAGTTAATATACTGGGCATGAAGTCACATGATATGGAATATCCTTTGGCCAATTCGGATCAGCTCTCTTGGATGTGCCCCCTCCCCTCCCGGCTTCTTGTGCTCCTGGCTGAGCATGGGAGGCTGGAAAAGTCCTTGACTAGTGTAAGCACTACCTAGCAGCAACGAAAACATTAGTGTGTTATCAACATTATTTTCATACGAAGTCTAAAACACAGCTCTATACCAGCTACAGTGAAGAAAATTAACTATCCCAGCTAAAACCATGACAGGACTAAAGTCAAACTTGGTTTCTGAAGAGACAAATTCTGAAGACATTATTCATGGGAATTGTTATTATAATATCTGACATGTATACTGTGCTTCTCATCCAGAGATATCAGAGATATTTAGTACGGGGAAAAAAAGTGGTAAAAGAAAAAAAAAATTCCTGAAAAGCTGAAAAGCTCTCCTAGAGAGGTTTTATGAGGAAACAGTATATTTGCAATGGCCAAAGTAGAATAGTTTAAATACCTCTTTGTATGAATTCAGTGTATTTTGGGTGAATATCCAAAATCCAGCCAAGAGCATGTATTGGTCTGAGAAATAAACCTGGATGAATATCAGTGTTCCAGCTTGTAGGAAACTTGAGGTCTGTCTGTCTTGTCAAATAATTTGTCTTCTGAGTTAAAACCCAAGCCCTGACCCCTTGATACTCCACACTGCATAAATGCTAATTTATTTCTTTTGGAGCACTATCAGTCAGTTTCCCATGATGCAAATTCCATCTGTTATTAAAAAGAGAGTTTTCTATAGAGATTGTTTTCAGTAGAGAGAGTGGATGAAGGTTGCACTTGATTAGGTTTTTTTTGGCTCTGCAGCATCCTCCAGCATTACCTTGTGAGCACTGACTCTTAACAATTAACAAAACTTCATGTGCCATGCCTTGGGACAAACAATACACATCCTGAGTCTCATCCTATAAAAATCTCTCCCTAGTGGGACTAAACACAGATTTCTCATTATTACAGAGAGGCAAACAGGAAAAAAATTTGGAGGGGCAACACACATGAGACAGATCCAGGGCCAAAAGTTATGTGGCTGTGGCCCACCTGCCCTGAAGGCATCTGGCTCTATGTGGTGTGTGTGTGAACCACTGCTTCTGTTCATTAAGTACCAAAGACCACTGTGTGTCATAGATGCGTTTAGCAATGTAGATGTGTATTTTGTTCTCTAGAAAGCTTGATCCAAATCACACCAAACCCTAAGATGTCGGAATTTCAACGAAACCACAGTTAACAGTGAAAACTTCTTGTGCGTACACTAGCAGTACACTCACAAGAACGCCAAAGCTAGTGGCAAGATGTGCTACTGTCTATGGCTTGATGCCAGACACAACACCTCTTCTTGCAACAGATTAATAAAAAGTCCTTTGAAGCCAAGATTTTTCAAGTGCATACATAAGGCCCAGAGGATTGAAACTGCTTGTGCATACAAGTTCACAAGAAGGATCTAACAGCTGAGATGAAAGGCCTCTAAAGATGTGTTGTGGTTTAGCCCCAGCTGGCAGCTAAGCACCACACAGCTGCTCACTCGCTCACCCACCAGCAGGATGGGGGAGAGAATCAGAAGGGTAAAAACTCGTGGGTTGAGATAAGAACAGTTTAATAATAAAAATAAAACAATAATAACAACAATAATAATATAACGAAAAAGAAAAATAATGAGAGAGAGGCAAAAACCAAGGTCGGGGGGATGTGTAAACAACCAAAACAAACAAGTGCTGCAGCCACTCACCACTGATGCCACCAGTCTCTGAGCCGTGATTGCTCTCCACCCCAGCCAACTCCCCCAGTTAATATGCTGGTCATGACCTCATATGACATGGAATATCCCACTGGCCAGTTTGGGCCAGCTGTCCTGGCTGTGGCCCCTCCCCTCCCGGCTCCTTGTGCAGTGGCAGAGCTTGGGAAGCTGGAGAAGTCCCGGACTAGTGCAGGCACTGCTTAGGGACACTTAGCCGCTACTTAACAACAGCTAAAACATCCCTGTGCCATCAGCACTGTGCCAGCTACTGTGAAGACAATTAACTCTATCCCAGCCAAAACCAGCACAAGATGTTAAGATTTTAATAACCTGGGATACTAAATAGTTTCTAAGCCTACACATTGATCCTGTAAATTTCTGATATGTGCTGTACTCAGTATGTGCTGCTGAATCTTATTCTTCCTTCTACTTGTATTGGTATGATACTAGTGAATGAAGTTCCAGTCAAGCTGGAATAGCTTACAGGTGCAGTTCAAAACCAAGTATCTATAGTTTTGGATATTGCTTGAACAATAACAACAACAAATAACAACAACAACAAAAAACAACATCAACGACAATAACAATAACAATAATACCACCACCTCATTGTACCTAATCACTGGGTTCCACTCTGTTATTACCAGTCAAAAGAATCTAAAATGTTTGACAGAACGTTACACTTGTGAGAGATGTAAGGGCACAACATTCATAACTGTGTGTGTATAAATGTTAGAATTTACTTTAAAGAACCCATGGGAGTACTAGATTATTTTTTATTTCCCCTCACTGTATTTATGGACAGGAAATTTACTGAAAAAATTAAAGTAATACAGCAGGTGATAGGCTGAAAGAGTCTTCAGTCACTATAACCTTCGTAGTTACTGTAAATACAACAAAACAGAATCTGAGCTGGGATCGCATTACAGTCTTATGCTCCAAAGTCTCAGATATTCTTTTTATTACAAGGAAGAAAAACCTTGAAACTTGATCTTAACTAAATGCAATAGTACAAAGCTTTGAGGTGTGAATTACCCCATCTCTCTCTGTAAGAAACAGACAGTGATGTCTGAAACACAAGTAGAGTTGGAAAAAAGTACTACTGCCTCTTCCCTCCAGTAAAACCTCTGAGAGAGAGACTAGCTTGGAGAAGAGCAGCAAACTAACTCACTTAGTAAGTCCTACATTTTGTTGCTGCTGGATAAATGTTTAGCATTTTGAAATAAAAAGAAATTGAGTGTATTTACATCAGGATTTTGATGAAAATGGAGGTAGATTATTTGCCCACAGGATAAATTCTCCTTTCACAGTTTTTCTTTCTGGCTGTCCAGCTCCAGAAAGGGAGCAGGAGAATGCTTTTACAGCTTTTAGCATTTTGTAGCTCAGCAATCAAATAAATTCTGCCATATATTCTTCCATTATTCCTTTTTCCCACTAACTCTCTTCTGAAATCATTATCTTGAAATACCAACCCATTCCTCTATTCAGATTCAACAGTAATATTTCTCTGTGTGGCAGATGCACTAACCCGCTTTAATTGATGGGCACAAACCACATTGATGCACAGAATAGCTATGATACAGTCATGGATAAAGCAATGTTTGATGCTCTTCCTTCCATGAGACCCTGTCACCTGTTAGGAACTTTGCTTTTTCTACAGGAAAGAGCTCAGACACCACACTGATAAACAGCAACACAAAATCTTGGGACAGATAGGAAAAGAATACACTGCACACAGATTTTGTTCTGAGAATGTCAGCTGTAATATGAGATTTTAAAAGCCAAATGGAGAAATATATAAAATTTGTGGGCTCAACATTGATTTAACTCTCCTCTTGCTGAAGGAAATGATAAAAATTTTTGTAGGCAATGTTAATCTGCTGTAGAGCAGAGACTTCCAGCCATTAATTTCATCCTATGGAATAAATGTAACAGTTTTTTCAAAGCGGATCTTTCCCAATATACATTAACTGAGATTCTCTCCCATCAAATGATGCAAGATTAAATAAGAATGCTTTCCACTACGCAGCTGAAGTCTATTAGGTTTGTCTCAGAAGCCTTACCTTGTGTGTGCCATGCACAGTGTAAACTCAGAAGTAATCAACAGTAAAAGGAAGCTAAAATTAATATTATCCATCCCTTTTCCCTTCAGAAGGAAAGAAAACAGAACTCTGCTTTGTTCATGAAAGCACAGCATTCATAGCTCAGCAGTCAGTCTTTGATTTGGAGCTGTTTTGCACCAGGGGTGTCACGACACTGATTTTTTTATGGGGAAAAATGAGGATAACAAGACACTTAATAAGATTAAGTGATTTAGAGATACATCTGCAAAACATAGTTTAAAAACATTAGACATATTATTTTTCTTTCTTTCCCTCCCTTTTCATCTCCTACAAAGCAACAGAGAAACAGACTTCTGAATTGCTGTGGTGTTTTTTTTTTCTCTCTCCAAACCTTATACCTTTATTTAAATAAAAACAAAAAATCCTTTGCAACTAGTTGACATATTTGTCACTACAAGCATAAAAGAACATTAAACAAGGCATAGAGAGCAACAAAGAAATGTTGAACAATTCTTTAATGACAATTAAGAACTACAAACACAGAAAAAACACAATCAAGTTGATCCTGAGATAATTAGAATTAATGGCACCTAGTTGTCCACAGAATTGTTTCCAGCATCCTGTGACTAATCCTTTCCTCTTCTGTGTCCACCCCATCCTCCTATTCTCAGCTCCCTTCTATGTCTCCATACTCAAAACACTTGTTACTTTCTCAAATCTCCTGTTTATTTCCTGGGTCAGATGCAGCATATGCCCTGACTGATTTAAAGATTCACAATAAATATGCTCTTAGATTGGTCAGGTGGGTCCTAACTCCTGGAACAGTTAAAGGGATAAGTAACAACTGCTTTTCTCCCTTTATCAGGTAGTAATGATTGAAGAAATGACAATATCTTACTAATGGTGTTCATGAAACCTGAAGAAATTTTGGTTCTTTAAGACCTCGTATTTTATTTTCTATATACTTGAAAGCTGGTTGATGATTTCAGCACTATTAGAGGAGGACTGAGAGATACAGACAGTGTGATCATATAAAACTTGTTGCCTTAGAAAAACATGTTAAAGGATAAAAAGATAGCTTATTTCTGGCTTGATATGGCTTAGTGTTTCCAGAAGGACTTAACCTTTAACAATAATTCAATTCTAAGCTTCCCACTCTAAGAATGTGTTAAAGTCCTTTATAGAAACTGAATTTTAGTGATTTCTGCTCAGAGAATATCCTTGAAATAATTTATTTTCAGATTTTTTTCAGTTGGATTCACAGATATCTCAGAAGATCAAAATAAGAATGTCACTCCTGAAAAACATTGCTTTATTTTTTCATTGCAAATGTGAATTAAAATGTAGAAAATTAAAAGCAGAAACATGGGGGGAAGTGCCTGTGAAACATGGTTCAGAGAAATTACATTGTTTTAAGACAGGTTTTTACAACTGAAACAATAGGTGCTCTTTCTAACTTCTAAAATCCCCATACTCCCCTGTGCCAGTAGACAACTTTGTAGCTTGCTACCTGTGATGGAAAGGGGCCTAAAACTGGGAAGAAACTGTGCTAATCATTAAGAAAGCTCTGAGATCTGTTGGGAGAAAAAAATCTGGTAAGCACAGATGTATTAAGCTGATGATTTCCATTCTGAGGATACTCAGCCAGTCTAACCTGGCTGAGTCACAAACCCTGAAATTTTTAAGACAAGGCAAAAAAAGAAAGTTTTTTTTACTGCAACTGAAATGAATTAGCATTCTAGCTTCAAAGGAATAGAAAACTGCATTTTAGTTTTGAGTTTTCTTGCAGAAAACTGATTGTAATAACTGTTCCAAAACATGTGGAATTCAAAATTTGCTCATCCCCCATTTTTATATAGTAAGAGTTGTCACAGCTATACACACGGAATCATGGAATTATAGAATGGTTGAGGTTGGGAGGGATCTCTGGAGTTAATCTGGTGCAATCCCCCTGCTACAGCAGGGCCACCTAAAGCCTGTTGCCCAGGATCATGTCAAGACAGCTTTTGAATATCTTCAAAGTAGGAAACTCCACAACCTCCCTGGGACACCTCAGTCATCCTCACAATAAAAAAGTCTTTCCTGTGTTTCAGTTTGTATCCATTGCCTCTGGTCCTGTCACTGGGCAACACTAAACCAAGCCTGGATCCATCTTCTTTCCACTCTCCCTTCAGGTATTTAAACACGTTGATGAGAACTCCCCTAAGACTTCTTTTGTCTAAACTGTTCCAGCTCCCTCAGCCTTTCATCATAGGAGTTAAATCCCTTCATCATCTTTGTTGGCCTTTGTTTGCCTTTCTCCAGTATGTAAATAACTCTCCTGTACTGGGTTTCTCAGAACTGTACACAGTACTCCAGGTGTGGCCTCACCGGGGCTAATAGGAAGGGTCATCTCCCTCAACCTGCAGCAAGTAGTTTGCCTAATGCAGTCCAGGATACCCTTAGCCTTCTTTGAGGCAAGGGCACATTGCTGGCTGATGCTTAACTTGGTGTCCTCCCAGACCCCCAGGTCCTTTTCTGCAAAGATGCTTTCCAGCTGGGTGGTCCCCAACTTATGTTGGTAACTGGGGTTGTTCCTCCCCAAGTGTAGGACTTTGCATTTCCCATTGCTGAACTTCATAAGGTTCCTGTCACCCCATCTTTCCAACCTTTCAAGGTCCCTCTGGATGGCAGCATGACCTTTTGGTGTATCAGTCACTGCACCCAGTTTTGTGTCATCTGCAAACTTGCTGAGGGTGGACACTTCCCCATCATCCAGATGATTAGTGAAAATGTTGAACAGGACTAGACACAGTATAGACCCCTGGGCTACAGTGCTAATTACTGGACTCTAACTACACTTTGCACTGCTGATCACCACTTTTGGGCCTGGCCATACAGTCAGTTTTCAATCCACCTCAGTGTCTGCTCATGCAACGCATACATAACAGCTTGACTGTAATGATTTTGTAGAAGGCAGTGTCAAAGGCCTTCCTGAAGTCCAGGTACACAGTATCCACTGTTCTTCCCTCATCTACCAGGCCAGTCATTTCATTGTAGAAGTTTGTTCAGGTGGTCAAGCATGACTTCAACTTGGTGAACCCATTCTGGCTGCTCCTGACTATTTTATTGTCCTCACGGTGCCTGGAAAATGTTTCAAGGATTGTCTGTTTCATCACCTTCCAAGAGATCAAGGTGAGGCTGACTGGCTTGTAGTTCCCTGGGTCCTCCTTGTTGCCATTCTTGAACAGATGAGTAACATTTAGTTTCCTGCAGTCTTTGGGCATTTCTCCCAGTTGCCATGAGCAATCAAAGATTACCGAGAGTGACCTCACAATGATATCAGCCAGCTGATTTCAGCACTCATGATTGCACTCCCCCTGAAAAACCAGACAGGAGATCTAGTGACAATTGACATGGAGAAGGCTGAAGTACTCAACAATACTTCTGCCTCACTCACTAATGGCAATTGCTCTTCCCACCTCTCAAGTCCCTGAACCACAAGGCAAGGAGTAGGGGAACAAAGTCCCTCCCATCATGGGAGAAATTCAGGTTTGAGAGTATCTGAGGGTGGTCTCAAACAGAAGTCCATGGGACCCAATGAGATGCATCCAAAGCTTTTGAAGGAACTGGCAGATGTAGCTGCTAAGCCAGTCTCCATCATATTTGAAAATCCATGGCAACAAGGCAAAGTCCCTGGTGACTGGGGATAACAGAATATCACACCCATTTTTAGAAAGGAGGACCCTGGGAACTACCAACCAGTGAAACTCACTTTCATGCCCAGTAAGATCATGGAACAGATCCTCCTGGAAGATATGTCAAAACATATGGAAGACAGGGAGGTGATTAGAGATAGCCAATGTGACTTCACCAAGGGCAAATTGCGCCTGAATGATCTAGTGGCCTTCTGTGATTGAGTGATTGTGTCAGTGGACACCAAGATGACACCAAGATGAGTGGTGTGGCTGATTCTCTAGAGGAAAAGGATGCAATCCAGAGGGACCTTAACAGGTTTGAGGAGTGGGTCCATGCAAATCTCATGAAGCTCAACACAGCCAAGTGCAAGACTCTGCACGTGGGTCAGGGCAATCCCCATTATCAGTACAGACTGGCTGATGAATAGATTGAAAGCAGCCCTGTGGAGAAGGACTTGGGGACACTGGTGGACGAAAAAAAGGATATTTGCCAGCAACATGCACTTGCAGCCCAGAAAGCAATTCCTATCCTGGGCTGCATAAAAAAAACATGGCCAGAGATCAAGGGACATGATTCTCCCTTCTTACTCTGGTCTTGTGAGAGCCCACCTGGAGTAATGCATCCAATTTTGGGGTCCCCAGTACAAGAAAGACATGGACCTTTTCAAGTGGGTTGAGAGAGAAGCCAAGAAAATGTTCAGAGGGCTGGAACACCTCTCCTGTGAAGAAAGGCTGAGAGAGTTGGTGCTGTTTAGCCTGGAGAAGAGAAGGCTCTGGGGAGACCTTGTTGTGGCTTTTCAACATTTAAAGGGGGCTTAAAATGAAGATGGAAAACTGGTTGCCCAAAGAAGCTGTGAATGCTCCACCTCTGGAAGTGTTAAAGGTCAGGCTGGATGGGGCTTTGAGCAACCTGATCTAGTGAAAAATGTCCCTGCCCATAGCAAGGGGGTTGGACTAGATGCTCTTTAAAAGGTCTCTTCTAACTCAAACCATTCCATTACTCTATGATCCCATCATTGCCCATGGACTTATGTATGTCCACTTTGCTTAAGTATTCCCTGACATGATCCTCTTCCACCAAGGCTAGATCTTCTTTGCTTCAGCCTTTTCCCCTCATCTCTGGGACCTGGGATTCCCAAAAGGCCGGTCTTGCTAAGAAAGACTGAGGCAATGAAGGCATTTAGTATAAAGACTGAGGCAATGAAGGCATTTAGTACCTCAGCCTTTTCCATGGCATGTGTAACCAGGTCCCCAGTCTCATTGAGCAATGGGTCCACATTTTCCCTGGTCTTCTTTTTGTTATCTATGTGCTTACAGAATCCCTTCCTTCTTTTCTTTGACATCCCTGGCCAGACTCAATTCCACCTGGGCATTAGCTTTCCTAATTTCATCCCTGGATGCTTGGACAATGTTTCAGTATTCCACCCAGGTTACCGGTCCTTGTTTCTACCTTCTGTGTGCTTCCCTTTTGTGTTTTATTTTGGCCAGGGGTTTGTTCATCCATGCAGGCTTTCTGACACTTTTGCCTACTTCATGCTCATTAGGCTGGAACTTTCCTGATCCCGGAGGAGGTGATCCTTGAATATTAACTGGCTTTCTTGGGTTCCTCTTCCATCCAGGACCTTATCCCATGTGAGTCTTCCAAGCAGATCTTTGAAGAGGCCAAAGTCTGCTCTCCCGAAGTCTAGAGTTATGAGCTTGCTTTTCATCCTTCTCCCTGCCTTCATGATTCTGAACATCACCATCTCATGGTCACTGCAGCCAAGGCTGCCTTTGACTTTCACAGTCCCAAAAAGCCCTTCCTTATTGGTGTGTATGAGGTCCACCAGAGCACTGCTCCTTGTTGGATCCTCTATCACTTGGAGGAGGAAGTTGTCATTGATGGACTCCAGGAACCTACTGGGATGCTTATATACTGCTGTTGTTCCTCCAGCAGATATCAGTGTGGATGAAGTCCCCCAGGAGGATGAGGGTCTGCGAATGTGAGGCTGCTCCTATCTGTCTGCAGAGGGCCTGATCCACTTGTTCTTCCTGGTCAGGTGGCCTATAGCAGACACCTAGTATAATGTTACCCTTACCTGTCTTCTCTTCAATCCTCACCCATAAGCTGTTTGTTGGCTCCTCATCCAACCCCAGAGAGAGCTCCATGCAGTCCAGCTGCTCTGTCACATAAAAGGCAACTCCCCCTCCTCACCTTCCCTTCCTGTCCTTCCTAATGAGCCTGTATCCCTTCATTGCAACACTCCAGTCATGACAACCATCCCACCACATCTCTGTGACCCCAACAAATCCATGCCCTGCAGCTGCACACATATCTTTTAATTCATCGTGGTTATTCCCCATACTGCATGCATTGGTGTACAGGCACTTTAGAGAAAAACCCCAGCATGTTGAGTTGCTGGAGAGGGTTTGGCAAATTTCTCCAAAATGATTGCTTGTAGGCACTTCCTCACTGGCATGCAGTTGCTGGAGGTAACCTCACTTAAGCCCCATTTTATTGGTTTTGTGACCCCTTCCTGCTATGTCACCCCATGCCCTTTGAACAGTGATCCCATCACATTACCCCATGCCCTTTGCTCATCTTGATATAAGAATAAATTTATTTTACAGTGAGAACAATCATTCACTGGAACAACCTTCCAAGGAATGTGGTAGAGTCCCCATCACTTGAGATCTTCAAGACAAAAATGGACAGGGTGCGAGATAATCACATCTAGGCTCTCTTTCCCATGAAATGTTGAACCAGATGATCTTTTGAGGTCCCTTTCCACCAGGGCTGTTCTACAATTCTATGATCCTCTCTGTCACCCTCTCACAGGACTGCTGGTTACTCTGTCCCTCCCTCATTAGTCTTAGTTCAAAGCCCTCCTAATGAGGTCAGACATCCTACTGGCAAAAGTAGCTTTGCCCTGCTTAGAGAGGTGGATACCAGCTCTCCCAAGCAGACACTGACCTGCAAACAGGATCTCATGATCATAGAGCCCAAAACCCTGTTGCCAACACCAGTTCTGCAGCCACACATGAGTGCAGCCCACCCTCTCAATGGTATATTTTCAGCAGGGGCAACCTGACTCCAGGGACAGTCTGGGGATGTCACAAAAACCAAATTAAGTCTTTCTCACCGATGTTTGTGAGGTTTCTAAGAAATTCATTTGGTTCATTTGTCTGGTTAGAAGAAGATTTAGATTGATTTGGACTATAATAATGAGGGAAAGGATTAAAATCACAGAGCAAAAAATTTCAAAACCTGAACATTTTACATTCTGAAAGTGTTAATAAGATTAGGCCTGGCAGTGGATATTTGGAAGTAAATACACAAAATATGCAGATCTAAACCTTAATTCATTTGCTTATCTGCCACATTTGAAACTATCATTGAGTTATATAACTTTTCTTAAAATTAAAACATTTCTAAAAGCTATAAAGCAGCTTGCAATGCTGACTATATTGTTCTTTATAAACTGTCTTCAAAAAAACCAACCATATGGATCTAGCTCTTTTACAATATCTTTTACTGAGCTAGGCTGTCTTTAAAAAAGAGTTAGAACAATAGTAACAAGAAGAAATGCTGTCAGTATTCTAAATGTTTTGATGCAAAAGCATTTAGCATGGATTTATCTGATGTATTATAAACCAGAAAAACATTGAATTGATCCTATCACCTTAGAGTTCTGGTTATATTTTGCAAGCACATTTTTGACATTTTTATGGTAAATGCACACCTTCTAGGAGATTAAGAGTTAAGAGGAAGAAAAATTGTTGAATTACCTCTAAGTTACTGTCATTTTTTAATTTAAAACTTAATTGCTGTCAATAAAATGAAGTCTCTGTGTCTTTTTCTGACTGAAAAACATAACACTCACTTTTAGAAGGTCTGCTTTCATAACAAAAATGAAGAACAAAACTGCTGATTATTCAACTGAGAGTGTTTTTGCGTAACTGAAAAGGTGTTAATTGAAAACGTTAGATTGATTTAGAAACATGGGGCTCGATTACCAAGTAAAATTATGGATAATTAAGGGAGTGTTTTACATCCAAGTTGAAATGTATTTTCTCTGCAGTGAAATAGGAGATTTGCTAGTGGTTGGAGTGAGGCAGGATTTCATCCTTGTGTGTTCAACTACTATCAAAATGATTTATACAGGAAGTGCCAAACCCTGAGTACCTCTGTGATGTCTTTGTAGAAATCCATCTCCCAAATATTATTTTTTACAACATATAACCTAAAAATAAACAGCAACATTGCTGTATCACCATACCTATCTAAAAAGTAGGTACCAGCCTAGGGATTTTTACCCTCTGCTTCTATTAACTGGTTTTCTCTTCACTTGTTTATGCTTATGTTAATGCTTATATCCAGATTTGTAAAGAACTTCTTGCTGAATTTGAAACTCAAAGCTACTTCCTCCTTATGTATCTTTGTTAGAGGTATGTCTTGCAGCAAATTGCAGCGTGCTCTGTGATCCAGCACAGCACTGAACCATGCCCTGCAGAAGACGAGACTGAAGGAAACTGAGTTCAGATCCCTGGTACTGTTCTGGAGAGCTATCAACAAGATAAAGATTAAGGAGATGCAGATATACCTGCATATTCCTTTTAAACAGAGTCATAGGCCTTACTTTGCAGAGCACTGTACCTAATATATATCAGCTAGAGTGGAAATAAATGTGGGTCTGCAGTAACTAATGTTTCCTATAAAGAGTTACGGATTGCATAAAAGCCGAGTTATGCATCTTGAATTTGTCTGAAAACAAACATTGTTTCTATTTCAGTCACAGAGAGAACTGAGCGATGATAAGCCCTCATCTCATCAAAATTCATTTTCTGTCTCTCTTGCTGTGGAGCCTCCACTGCCATCTGGCATATTTTATTTTCTTCCTCTTCAGATGCTTGTCTTAAGAGCCAGCTGCTGTACAGCACTCAATCTCTCTATGCCTTTCTCCAACAGTTCCATACCTGAGTTACACCATCTATTTCGTTCACTGCTGGGGATTCTTTAACTTACATGGGCTCAGAGACCCCGGTATTACAGGCTGTGACCTTGGGTGAAATGATAGTTTTTTAAGTCTAGTATTATTCAAGCTAAACATGAGCCAGGTGAGTGAGCAAAAGTCAAGACTCAGGTATTTATAAAGGAGTTGATAGGACTTCATTCAAGTTTTTCAGAATCCATTTCGTATTAGTTCTGCATGAATACTGGAATGATTCTTGCAGATTTTCCAAAAAGGCATTTTGGCCCCTAATTGTTCTACACTAATTATTAAAGGATGTTCAGTGATTGGAAGAATTGCTAAGAAGTAGATTGTCAATTACAATATCAAATGAACTTCAACTGATTTACCATGCAAATGGAAAATCAGAAGTCATCTAAAAGTAATTTCTTTGGGGTTTGGTTTGGGCCTGTTGTCTTTCTCCCTCCTCCTCCATACACATACAGCAGTGATAGTAGCAGAAGCAGTTCCAGTCCGGATACCAGATGTCATCTATATGCTGATGACACTACGTAATAGGCTTGGCCCAGCACCTCAGGAAATTGGATCACCTTTGCAAACTGACTTTGTGGTATTTCTGAAGTGCTTGATGAGTAATAAATTAGTGCTAAACTTTGAGGAAAAGTTATAAAATTCACCTTTAATTCTAAATTAAGAACATTAGTAGCTCAGTTGCTGTTAGGTAGTGCATATATTAATGATTTTTTTTTCCTTTCAAGCTATTAAATTTCTTTAAATACCCTGTTATTTGCCCATCTAAATTACTTTCTGGCTGGCCTGAAGTAAAGAATGTCAACATGGTCCTCTGAAATTTTATCTGAATATATTATCTCTCAGGAACAACTGTCACTGTGCTTCATGTAATCACTACAAACTGATTTCCTGAGCAAATTCAAATAAAAACCTCCAGATTTAGAAATCTCATACTGATTCACAGAGAGAATATGTCCCCTGTCTGAAACCTACAGTTACAAAACTTTTTAAGTTAATTCCCACTGCACACCAAAAATAGTTTTGCTGTCTTAAAGACCTGTGACATGGCTGGACCATTTGTGTTTTCCTTCATATGACAACATGTGAAACCCTTAGAAAGGCCCTCATCTGTGGTACAAGTCTGCAGGATGTCTGTTTTGTCCTGCTTCATTTTCAGTGCAGTACATGCTCAGCTTCCTGTCCTCTACTTTAGAACTTCTTATATCAGGCTGGATGAGGGCAAGGTTCTAATCATAGAATCATAGAATGGTTTGTGTTGGAAGGGACCATTAAAGGTCATCTAGTCCAACCCCCCTGCAGTGAGAAGGGACATCTTCAACTAGATCAGGTTGCTCAGAGCCCCGTCCAACCTGACCTTGAATATTTTTAGGGATAGGGCCTCCACAACTTCTCTGGGCAACCTGTTCCAGTGTTTTACCACCATCATTGTAAAAAATTTTTTCCTTATATCCAGTCCAAATCTACCCTTCTTTAGTCTAAAACCATTACCCCTTGTTTTGTCAGAATAGGCCTTGCTAAAGAGGTGCCCCCATCCTTCCTATAGTCCCCCTTTAGTAATATAAGTATATAAGTATTGGAAGGATGCAATAATTTCTCCCCGCAGCCTTCTCTTCTCCAGGCTGAACAACCCCAATTCTCTCAGCCTGTCCTCATAGGAGAGGTGCTCCAGCCCTCGGATCATTTTTGTGGCCATCCTTCGGACTCGCTCCAACAGTTTCACGTCTTACTTGTGCTGAGGACCCCAGAGCTGGACACAGCACTGCAGGTGGGGTCTCACCAGAGCAGAGCAGAGGGGCAGAATCATCTCCTTCGACCTGCTGGCCACGCTGCTTTTGATGCAGTCCAGGATACAGTTGACTTTCTGGGCTCTGAGCACACATTGCTGGCTCATGTGCAGCTTTTCATCCACCAGTACCCCCAAGTCCTTCTCTGCAGGGCTGCTCTCCATCCCTTCATCCCCCAGCCTGTATTCATATCGGGGATTGCCCCGACCCAGATGCAGGACCTTGCACTTGGCTTCGTTGGACCTCATGAGTTTCTCACAGGCCCACCTCTCCAGCTTATCTAGGTCTCTCTGGATGACATCCTGTCCTTCTGGCATGTCAACTGCACTGCTCAGCTTGGTGTTATCTGCCAACTTGCTGAGGGTGCACTCAATCCCACTGTCTATGTCACTGATGAAGATATTAAACAGTACTGGTCACAACATGGACCCCTGAGGGACACCACTTGTCACCAATCTCCATCAGGACATTGAGCCATTGACCACTACCCTCTGGATGCAACCATCCCACCAATTCCTTATCCACCGAAGAGTCCACCCATCAAATCCATATCTCCCCAATTTAGAGAGAAGGATGCTGTGGGGGACCTTGTCAAAGGCCTTACAGAAATCCAGATAGGTGACATCCGTGGTTCTTCCCTTGTCCACTGATGTTGTCACTCCATCATGAAAGGAGTCATAATGACTATTCCTTTTGTGTTAAAATAGTTTTGAGTTGTTTTGCTGGACACGTTAGTTAAAACTGTTTTTGTTGACACTGATATATCTTGCCTCTTATAGTATATCTTAAAGGCTTACATATGTTTACATCGAAAGTATTCTCAGTTCGTGGGTTTTTTTTAAATGAAGTGGTGGTAAAATTCCAGGAAGTTTATTAATGTTTATAAATTTTCTGTAGTGTCACAAAGAATTCTAACCTATAGAATTCTATAAAATACAAGTGTTAATGTAAAGAAAGCACATAGTTTTTTATTCTATTCTTTTATTGGTAGGCATTTTCTCTGAGTCCCTGTTGATTTAAATCATATTGCAATCACTAAACAATTTTTAATGACATTTGTGACATTAAAGTTCTCTGTTGAATACTGAACTTGGTGGTTACAATTGTACTACCCAGGTAGGGTGTGTTTCCATACTTAACACAAAATTCCTTGTGAATAATTTTTCCATTATTTCTATTGTTATTTTAAAGAAATCATAATTTTTACTACAACAGTATGAACAATATTATCTTTAGTAATGATGAAAGAAGTATCAGAAAAAGCAGGGAAAAAAAAAAGAGGGAAATATAAAAGAAATGGAGGATGTCAAAGTATCTACTGTGTGAATAGCGGGACCGTGAGATGGCAAGACAAAATCTATGTACTAGTATGAACAATTTTTGTTTAGAGGGATTTACTATCACATTTACAATCCAATCTTGTCTGCTTGCATGAGTTACAACAGAAAAATGAAAAATAAAAGGAATGATGATCAAAAGTAAAACTGATCATTCTGCATATATGTCTTTACAGGAAAATGGAAATAATAATCAAATTAAAAGAAACACAAATTTCTTAGTGGAATTACTCCTTAGTCATAGTCCTGCTGTACACAATAGGGCAATACAGAATATGCCTGCATTAGCAACTAATGCAGTAGGAACAGATCAGTAGGTCATGCAGTTTGTGGAAAGGTCCCATTATATACAGTTAAAGGCATGAAGGTGAGACTAGATTTAGTCTGTTCCTTTGGAGCAACCATATCTGCTATGTATTCAGTTCAAAGCGTTCTGAAGGAAAACTACTTCACAAACTAAATCATCCTCCAATGGCCTTCTTAAGAAGTCTCACCCTGTTCTTTCAAATATTTCATGCAGAAAACTATTTTGTACCATGGTCCCTGACAATATTGCCAGACAAGGACTCACATCTGAAAGCTTTATTTATGTTCCTGGTTGTTCCATTTCTGATAACACCAAAATGTATACTGTTTATCCCATTGCTGTTCTGAATTTGTGGTGGGTTGACCCTGCTGGATGCCAGGCACCCACCAAAGCTGCTCTATCATTCCCCCTCCTCAGATGGGCAGAGGAGAGAAAATATAATGCAAGGATCATGGGTAAAGGTAAGGACAGAGAGACATCACTCACCAATTACTGTCACAGGCAAAAGAGACTCGACTCAGGAAAATTAATTTTTTTACCAATCAAATCAGAGTAAGGTAGAGAGAAAATAAAAACTAAATCTTAAAACATCTTCCCCTCACCCCTCCCTTCTTCCCAGGCTCAACCTCTTTCCCAAATTCTCTACTTCCTCCCCTGATCAGCACAGGGGGATGGAAAATGGGGGTTGTGGTTAGTTCTTCAGAGATTGTCTTTCCCACTCCTTCCTCCCCAGGGGGATGCCTCCTCACATTCTTCCCTTGCTCCAGTGTGGGGTCCCTCCCATGGGAGACAGTCTTCCACAAACAGTGGGTCCTTTCCACAGGCTGCAGTTCTCCATGAACTTCTCCAGCGTGGGTTCCTCACGGGTCCACAGGTCCTGCCAAGAGCCTGCTCTAGTACAGGCTTCCAATGGGGTCACAGCTTCCTTCAGAGGACATCCACCTGCTCCGGTGTGGGGTCCTCCATGGGCTGCAGGTGGATATCTGCTTCACTGTTAACCTCCATCAGCTGCAGGGGGACAGCCTGCCTCACCATGGTCTTCACTAGGGGCTGCAGGGGAATCTCTGCTCTGGTGCCTGGAGCACCTCCTCCCCCTCCTTCTTCACTGACTTCAGTGTCTGCAGAGTTTTTACTCTCACATATTCTTACTCCTCTTTCCCAGCTGCTGTTGTGGAGCAGTTTTTTCCCCTTCTTAAATACGTTATCCCAGAGGCACTACCGCCATTGCTGATTGTCTTGGCCTTGGCCAACAGCTGGTCTATCTTGGAGCTGGCTGGCATTGGCTCTGTTGGACATCAGGGAAACTTCTAGCAGCTTCTCACAGAAACCACCCCTATAGCCTCCTCTGCTACCAAAACCTTGCCACACAAACCCAATACAGGATTTCAGCAATGTTTAGAGACCTCAATAACTTGGCCTATACACCCAAAACCCACGTATAGTAAGTGGTATATTTACCCATGCATGAGCTCCTGGAATTACTGTGACCAGGGTGGACCAAGGAATTGTGTTTGGATATGCCTCTTTGGAAGATAAAGAGGAGACCTGGAATTACATGGGAGGGCACCACCTCTGGCTTTGAACTCTAAAGGTTGGATGTCTACAGTACCACTCCACAAGTGCAGTTGTTGTCTCAGGTCCTCAAGGACATAATTTTCACCTTCTTGAATGGTCTGTACAGTTTTCTACTAATCCTTTTGTATTCAGCAGCCAGCATGTTGTTAGAAAGCTCCTGACATTGTCAATGGGTTATTCTCCTTCCTGCAAAACTTTTGGTGCTTTCATACTAGATGCAGTGATGTTTTTCCCTGGACATGTGTTGCACCTTGATGGATTTTCTGTATGTTGCACAGGAGACGTTACTATAAAGAAATTCAGTGCTAGGAATGCATTATTAAAATACAATAATAGGAATAATAGGGAATATAATAATAATATTATTACATCACCTCAGTAAGAGGTGACAGCAATAAAGATAAAATAGGTAAAGGAAGGAGAAGACAGGGAAGAAGCTGCAGAGTTGCAAAGAGTTTAGGGCTGATGATAAACATCAGGCATGAAGGTACATATGTCTTCTTTTCTACAGCACAGGAAGCACTCCAGGATGGCACAAGAACTCAATGGTACAAGAACTCTTTTTAGGCACAAATATGGTAGATATGTACAAGAGGATGTTGAGAATTGCCTTGAGTATTGGACCAACATGTGGCGAGTGGAGAAAGAAACACTACATCTCTGAAACTACCTGATAAAGTGGGAAGGGTTTTTATAAGCTGAAGTAGCAGAATATTGGCTCCTTTCTGAAAACCAAATGAAATATGAGTAGGTACCATTGGTGCATACTCAAGAAAAAGTAAAACACTTCTTTAAAAGTCAAACTTCTTTAATGTAGATCTGACTCCAAAAAAAACATTTAAGAGCTGGTGTTTTATCGAAAGGTGGTTTGGGATTCCTTCATACCAGCCTGTGTAAGTCTTTTGCTGGTCAACACTGTAGAAAAAATTATTATAATATTGGTAACATATGCTTTAATTTTTTACATTTCTTTTTTTCTTTTCCTGACTAAAACTGTTCTGAAATGACTCTGTAGAAAATTATTGGAGAAGCCTGAACACTAAACCCTTGGGGGGTCTTCTTTAGACAGTCAATGAGCTCGGGACAACTATAAACAGCAATACTATGCTCCCAGTGGATGATTTTCTGGGCTTACTCAGTCCCTCGGTTTCATATATGCTTCTAAGATAGCCATAGCTTTAGTTGAAGCTCATTCTTTTGGGGAATATTGAAAAGTTGCATACTACAGTTATCAAATCCTACTAATTAGCAAAGCATCCACTGTAGGTTTGCTGTTATGGAAAGCACATAAAATGTCTCATCTACCTGAATTAATTTTATATTTGGTTTACAGTATTCTTATGGGGGAGGGGGAATTTTTCTTTATTTTTAAGAAAAGGTACAGAAAGCATTCACCACCAATTATGAAGGTTATTCTGTCTATCCTTCTGGTTGGCTGCCTGGAGAGTACTGAGGAATAACACAGGGGTATTTCTAGGAGAGAATTTGAGGCAATCCTCTAATAGCTGTGACAGAAGATTATCTGGTTGCAAGTTCCTAGTCAGAATAGATTTTCTGTCTATCAAATGAGATCCAAACCAGTTCTTTCAAGAGTCATTAATTCTCATGACATTCAGGCTTTTAGAAATACTTCACCAAGCACTGAATAAAAAGCTTTTTATAAGACTGACCAGGACTGTACCAGCTCTAAAGCTTTTATCAGTAATTAAACAGACATATATGGGCTGACAGTTCCCATGAGTGATCGGGTTATGATTTTCTCCCCCCGCCCCACACACACCTTTTTCTTTTCTTTTTCTTTGTTTTTTTTTCTTTTCTTTTTATTTCTTTTTTGTCTTTTATGCATAAGTACAACACTTCAGTATGACAAGTAAATTGCTGGGCATGTCAAATTTTGTTACCTTGACTACTGGAGCCACTTACTTTATAACCTTTTGTTTCTGTTATTGCACCCCTCAACTTCATCCAGCAACTGTCACTAAAATAATTTTACTTTGTCAGTTCTTAGATCATATCATTGCACTGCTCTGTAGCTTTCTGCATTGCTGTCTTATCTTCTTCTGAATCAAAGCTATATGTTTTATCTCAACTGACAAGGCCTTTTAGAAACCTGCTTACATTTCAATTTTAGATAATAATTAGGTCTCTGATTCAAGTTTACTTTTCTCTGGGTCACCTTTCCTGGACATAGTTATTGTGAAGTTTTCATTTCATGATGGACTCAGCCCCTAATAGCTGGGAGATGGAAACACACAGTGTATCTTTACTATGTGCTCTATCCTGTGCTTTACCATGTGAAGCAGAGGAAACTCCAGGAACTGAGACAGAGAACCCACATTACAGCTGTGCTGTTAATTATTTTGCCAATTCCCTGGCTAACCAAAATATTGAAAAGAAAATATTTAGGACAAGCCAAACTTAATTTTTTTTATTGTAATGGCAACAAGAAAAAGAGACATTTCTTTCTGGTTCAAACAAAATTTTTGATTGAAACACAATATGTTGGGTTTTTTCTTTCTTTTAATCTGAGGATAATTTCTTCAGAAATAATTTCAAAATAAATAATCACTACATTGAAAATAGTCATTTTACTTTTTCAGCTTTTCATCCTTTCTTTTTTTCTGGCTAAATCATTGCAACACTCCACAGAAATTTGCAAGTAGTCACATTTTTCATTGAAATAGCTAAAAACAAATCCAATGAGTCTATTTGGTGGTCTCAATCTGTATAACAGTTTTGCCTGAGGAGCTGACTGTGCATGCAAATCTTCTTGCTAGTAATGATATATAACACCCCTGTGCAGCAAGGAGTGCTGTTCCAGCTCCTAAGACTAGTATGATTTAACCTGCACTTAAAATAGACCTGTGTTTTACAGCTCCAAGTGAGCACAGCAGTTACAGACAGACATAAGCACTGTGTTTAGAGATTCATTTACCCCTCTCTCAGCTTGGATTTTTCTCTGTACTGAACCAATCTTTTAGGTCTCTTATACCACTCCCCAGTATCTCACATCCTTTCATGCTACTTTTCTTGAAGAATGACTAGAGTTCTTTCAGGTATAAACCGGTATTGAGTATTTCACAAAACAACAGACTACAGACTTCAAGACATCTCCTGAATTCCTTTTCCAAGGCTTTTTTTGAGTACATCTCTCAGGGACCTTTGCAATTTGCCTTCACATGCTTTTTTAAAAGGGGAAAAAGAAAAAAACAGAAGTTTTTTTCATCTGAGAGATAGCAAACCATTTGACAAAATTTGCCCATGTTACAAATAGATAAGCAAAGAATCATTAAAACAATCTATGGATTAGATATTTTGGAACAAATATCTAATCTTAGAAAGTAAATTACAAAGGAATCCAAGATGACACAGATGAATTGATTTTCATACAGTGATACCAGCATGGGAATTTAGCCAAGTGATAACATCAGAAGTCAATTTACAACTTTAAAAAATACTTTTCTTGATAGTAACACACTTGAGGTTTAGGAGTTAAGTGAGGTGAGCCAGGCAGATGTAAGATGGTTTTCTGTTGCTCTTTGGAGGTTTTCTCTTTTTTCACTTTTTACAATGTGGAACAATTCCAGAAGAAGGTTCAAAATCAAAATGAATCTGATGGTCTTTCCATACAACATTTGAAGGAATAAAACAAATTATGGAAGAACAAGGAAATCCTACCACATAACTGGGAGAAGGTTATGGGGAAAAAACCCTCACAAAACAACTTTTCATATTTCCAAATAAAAAAATTGTTAACATATTAACTTAGAACTTAACTAAGGCCAAGAATGTTTTCTTCTGAACCAAGGCATGCCAGTAAGTTACTATTCTAACTGCTCACCCCCAATGCTCTGCTGGAAAATATTGCCACTACTGATCTGTCAGGAGCATAGTTCATATGTATATTTTGTATTATGCTTCAGGCAAGAACAGTCAGACAACCTGGAGCCACCATTATACACTGTTTAGGGAAAGCTGGCTGATTTTTGCCTGAAGCAAATGAAAGACACTTGCTGTTCTCCTGGAAATAATGAAGAACTGGAAGTAATTGCTTCCACTGCCACATCTTTGTCAACTGGAAGGCATTTGTCCAGTGTTGGATAGAGTTTCATTCTGCTTCTCTTGCTTTCACCAAGTAAAACCATATTATGCAACTGTTGTCATGGATTGAGATAGCACTGTGACTTTAGACATTTTGCTTGATAGCAAAGTCACCTTTACATAACTGTTATTTTGTGAACAATCCCAAGGGTGTCAGTTACCAGAAACCTATCCTCTTCAGTACTAGGGTCAAAATTATTAATCAGACGCATGAACAGGAAATTAAATCTGGGGAACTTTCAAATACTAGGGAGATAGTATGCTTCAGAAAATGCATACAAATTCTTATTTTACTAGATTTCCACTTTCACTAACAGTGTATGTTATAGGTTAAACAGATTAGTCTGACCCTTCACAGATGAATGCAGGAAGCCCTGCATTTCTCAGTTTTTGGCAGGACAAAACATGATGTATATTGCAGGCCTGTTCAGTGGATTTAACTAAAATTTCTGGAATTTTAAGTAGATGCCTGGCTTTTTAAGTAGAAAGGCATAATCTGGTTTTCTTTAGTGATATAATCAAGCCAAATGAAATTCAGGGGGCATCAATATAAGAGAGACAATGAAACAGAGTGAATAATCAAGGGCCTGACTGAACAGAAGTTTTAAAGATCACAGGGTAATTCCTGTTGGAAGAGATCTCAAGGCGTCTCAAGTCCAAATTCCTGCTCACAGCAGGATCACCCAGGTGATCATACAAGGTTGCTCACGGTTTCATCTGGTTAACACTTGAAAATCTCCAAAGATGGAGACTGCACAACCTCTCTGGACCACCGGTGTCACTGCCTAACTGTCCTCATGGGGAAAAAAAAATAATCCTTCTATCCAGTCTGAAGCTCTCCTGTTTCAACTTGTGCCTTTTGTCTCCCTGGTGCCCTGCACAGCTGGGAAGAGCCCGACTCTGTCTCTGCAGTGACCTCCCCACAGGCATGGGGAGCTGCTGTTAGGGCCCCCCAAAGCTGTCTCTGCTCCAGGCTGACTGAGCCTAGCTCTTCCAGCCTTTCCTCACAGGGCAAGTACTCCAGTCCCTGACATCTCAGTGGCCTCTTCTGAAACCTCTCTAGCTTATCGATGTCTTCCCTGTAGTGGAGGGTTGCCTACTGTGGAGCCAGAAGAGCTCTGGCCAGCTCTGTGTGTGTGACCAAGATTGTGAGTACCTGCAGCTGGAATGGGGCTGTGGCCCTCAGGTCTTATATGCCCAGGTGCCATCAACAGGGGTCCAGGGGTAGCTATGGGGCAGACTGGCTGTCTGAGCCCAGCTGCTAGAGGCATCCACATTGTGCATTCTTATATACATCTATAGATACACATACACATTCTTACTAGTGAACCTCCATCTTGTTCAACCAGAGACGGGAGCAGGATGAGGCTTTTGGTGCTGTTTGTGTTTCTGTGAGTACTCTTGTTTGTCTGTGATCAGTGTGGCCAGCTGGGTATATATGCATACAGGTATACATGTATGCATGTACATATATATATGGTGTATACCCGTGCTCTGTGTGTGGGGTAACTGGCAATACATGCTCAGCCTCACTACTAGTTGGACCTGAGGGCATGAAGCTTGGGCACTTCACCTCTCTCAGGCTGTTGGGTCCATCCTGAATTTCCCTAATATTAAACTTCGAAAAATCTTCTTAGGAGAAATGATGAACGTTGTTTGCATTATTGAGAACATATTACAGGGAACTATCTTGCTATATCAGGAAGGCAATTTGATAACATAATCAGCCATTACATAAAGCCACAATAATTATGTTTTGGGCAGTAAGATGCATTTGTTATTATGAAATCTTTGTTCTTAGAAGAGGAAGATTGACCTGATCAGAAAAAAATTATGCATCAGTTCATAAGTTAATATAAATCAACAAAGCTCCCTTAAAACCATATATATATTAGATAACATTGTATTTCAATGGCATTTGTAATAACGTGTTCTTTGATCAGACACAGGAGGATGGAAATATGAGGATAAGAAAATGTGCTATGATTTGGAAGGTGGACAAGTAGTTTGCACTTCTCTCTTGGTTTCTAATTTTAATTAATTGAAAGGGAGCTCAGAGCACTGAAATCGTTGATTTTTAAGTATTCTGTCTCCCAAAGAATAGATCTAAAAATATATACACTAAGAAAAGAAAACAAGTTTACTAAATACCACGCCCTCTAATTTCTTCATATACTGTGAAGACCGTGAAAGAGATTATTTCAATGCTTGCTTTTAACAGTGGAATGTGTTCTGGCATGTGAAGTACATTTTAGCAACATATGAAACTAAAGCTGCAATAGATTAGATTGTACCCCAAATCAAATACTACTAACCTAATTAACAAGTTGAATTAAGAACCACCAAGTATTCATCAAGAAGATTTTCCTTTTCATTAATGTCTCTAATCATGTAATCCTCAGAGTACCAACCAAGTTGCTTGGTCACATCAAATATTATGAGGATAATTAAACTAAAGTGAGAACTGAAATTCTTTTTAGTATTCACTCATTCCAAAGTGATAAAACCTAGTAGTACCAGTGTTTCACGGTAAAAGGATTTCTGAATTTCCCACTAAATCTTATGGGCCACAAACTGGATGTGTCCAAAATTCAATTTCCTCCACTATTTGGCAGAGGCATTAAAACCTCCCAGCTGATAGATATGGGCTTTGCCTGGGCAATGACTGTTCTCTAACAGCTAAAGAATATTTTACTGCCTGCACAAGATGCAATCTCTTTTTCCTACAGTCTTGTTATTAGTTGCAATTATATTGGATATTTATATTCAGACTTATATGTGTACAATCTGTCTTTCATTCTTGGTCCCAGAAATCATATGTGAGTTTCCAGATTCCATAGGCTGCATGAAAAAGGTTTCTTTGGTTTCCTTCTAGGAACCAGAAATTTTTTTCAAACATATTCATCTCTGCACTCAAGAAATCCAATATACATATAAAATTTATGAGACAAATCAGAAGCTAATGAGAGGAAATCAAATCCTACAATGAGCCACTTCTTTCCTAGTATCTCAAAGGACCGGGATATCAGTGAAAATATGCAAGGTTTCCTGCTTTATTGTGTCAGCTCTGTTTCCAAATTTAAGATTTATTGGCTCATCATTTATATGAGGGCATCCCTGCCATATGCTGTACTGGTTACGTTACATAAAATAAACACAAATTCAATCACCTGGACATTTTCATTCAGGCCCTACATCAGATGAACATCTTCAGGGTCACAGCTTCATCATTTTAGATACACATGAATTCATACAAAATCAAAATTTTGTGTCTTTCATCTTTAATTAAAAAGATAGAGATTGTCCTGTATGACTAAATGTAAAACTTTCCATGCAATTCTGTTTAAAAAAAAAATAAAATAGTCAAGACCTCAGTATGGAAAATCTACTCTGAATAGTCCTTTGAAAGCAATATCATGAGTTTTACTATTCTAGTCTTTCTAAATCATAGGAGGACAATTTATCAGATAGAGCACTGCATAATTTATGGCAGTAACACACCTCTAGGCACTCAGTGAAAGAAATCTCTGTCTCACTTCTGAAGGACTTTCTTCTCATTCTAGATGTACCTAGCAGATGCAGAGCATGTTTTCAATGGGCCTTTCAGTAACTGGCCTTGAGTGGATGATGATTGTGATCTGAATTCAACATCTTTACAAGTTATTTTGGAGAGGTGATTTGAAATGCAACTTACTTTTAGCCCTTTACTTCAGTAACACTGGTCTGGGATATACTTCAGAGTACCACAAAATCAAATAATGGTCATTATCAAGATCTTTCCCCATATCTTAGCATTCCCATATCTTTTCTTTTTGTTTT
>WEKW01032491.1:26784-46401 GCA_013389905.1 Sula dactylatra
GATGACAGTGCTCTTCTAACTGTTATGGCCAAGGGATTATTGTATAAGTAATCAACTGTATATTAATCTAAATAAAAAGGAACAAAAAAGAATTCTCACATTAACACCTTGGTTTTGCCAACTGTTCCAGAAGAGCCAGACTCAGACCATGTATTTTCAGACTTTACTTTGAAAAATGAATTTAGGATAGACCACTGTGGACAGTGAAAATATACGAAATGTCTCATAAAATATGTAAAAAANCATACACAGTATTCCTACAGCATTAAGAGATCTAACCCTTAGGTCTTGTGTTTAGCAACCTCCAAGATCTTCAGTAATGTCCTCTTACAGTAGCTATTAGTACAGTAATATATTAATGTAAATACAATTTGGATATTATTATCTGAATATTAAATGAAAGGCTTATTTGTATTTTTCACAGTTGAATCTTCATTTTCCGTTCTGTATGTCAAGGATTTTTCTCTTCTAGCTACCTTGTATGTAAATTATAATCAATATTGTAATTACATGTCTAAAAATCTGTCCTGTCAGGACATGGGAATAAGTGTTATAAAGAATGCTTAAATTTATATCACAATTTAAAAATTAATTAAAGGTCTAATAAAAGCTTTGGGTCAGACCAGTGCATATCAGTGTATCTTCCTTTTTTAAGTGGAACAAGGTAGATGTGAACTAATAAGGATATTGTGCTTAATATTGTCTCTTTCATGTGTACACTAAGCCTCGAGCTTCCATCCTGGATCATCTAATCATTTCTATGTCTTACCTACCTCTGGGCCACTGCAGAGGGTAAAAGTGTTTATCACTTTATCCTGGATGACTGAGAACTTTTAATGTCCTTTGACTCATTTTCTAATCTCTCTATATGAACTGACTGTTTTTACCTGTGGCTGCAATGCAGTTTCCTGTTCATGAATGTTTTGAAGATCTACTTAATAGTCCAGGAAAGAAAACCCAAACGTAATTGTAGATGGAGATTTGTATGTATATAATAAAACATACGTGTATATGCATGTATATGTGTACATATATAAAAGTATTTTGTAACCCGAGCTTTATTTTGCACCCAGATCAGAAATATCAGTCATCTGAGTTCGGTTCACCTTTTACTTCTCCCTTAACCATAGATCAACGGAATTAGAAAGGGATAAGATCTATCAGTTCATGTACCTCAAACCCTGGGACAAACACGATTGTTGCCTACACTATATCTTGTGTGCTACCTATACTCATCATAAACATCTCAAGTGACAGAGTTTGAACATTTCCCTTGGGAATTTGTTACATAATTTAAAATCTATCATTGGCAAGTAGTTTGTCTCAAATATAGTATTTTTCCTATCTTTTCTATCAGTCGTTATTCCTGGTAATGACATATTATACTCTCCCAGATCACTCCTATTATTTCTAAGTATTCATATCCTTCAACAAATGTACTTTCTATTAAGCAGGCTATGTTATTTCACTTTTTAAATTTCCCATTTCTGAAAATCTTTTCTATTTATTGCCTTTTAATATAGACTTTGTTCACATGAGCATGAGTGAACAATTATACCAATTGAAGAAAATGGAGAAATTATACAATTCAGTGCAACTGTAGGTTTGGATATATTTTTCTTGCAACTCTTGCCCCAGGGTTAGCACCAGTTCTTGTACAGTCCAGCAAATAAATAATGTGAATTAGATATTGTAGATACTAGAAACCCCACAAAATGATCTTCTATAACTCACTTTTGGTAATCAAGTCTTGCTACTCTGTTCATTATGACTCTGTCTGCTGCTGACATCTATTTACAATGTCTTACCTTCCTAAATAATGTTTTAATCTCTTCTCAGCATTTGGCTCCCTCTGAAAAAATAAGATCATAATTAAAAAAATCTCCAGTGGTCCTAAATATGATTTTATAGCTTTACCTGTGTAGTTTCTTTAATTTTAGTTAATTCTGACTTGGTTTAAGGAGATGATTTCTTTATTGTCATGGGTTGTATGTCTCCAAATACTATATTATTGCTAAGCATATGTTAAATAAATTAATCCCCTGTAGTCCTTAAGCCCAGGAAATATGTGGTTATCATGTTAGTGAGAAGCCACAGGTTTTGTACTGATGTAACAATACAGGTCACAGAAATTGCTGATCCCTGTTTGGACTTGTCTAGTCTTGAGTTTATTTTAGACCATTTTATCTGAAATAACAAATGTTCTAACTGTGACGTGATCAGTGTGTGACTTGTTTTAGTACTAATGTAGCTTTTTGCAGTTTTACCCTAAAACTTATACAAGCTATGGTAATGATCTAGGAAACAAAGTGTTTATTGGTAACTCACTGTGTGGACCAATAGGAAAAGAAGCATTAGCAACAGACCATTTGAAAACTTAAAAAAGCACCAACAGCACCCAAAGAGAAGCAACCCCTCGCCTTCAATAGCATACTACTCCCAGTGAAGGACTTAGGATTTTGACAAACTTTCATAACAACAGATATGAAGGGTGAGCACAAGAGAGGGGCTGACACTAAAAAATCTATGCATATCCTTTTTAACTGCATTTAAATAGCAATTAGAAGGAATTGTTAGGGGTTTTTTTTCCTCTGTTACTATCATAAATGGACTAACAAGAGCTATTTTTTGTATTTTGATTAGACCATTAAGGCAGTAATTAGCTGAATAAATTTTAATTCTTGGTTCTGCATATCAGATGTTCCCTTTTTTTCAGACCTGTTTAATTTTTTTCCCCAAACTTTTAAATATAACATATTATAAAACAGTTTTGACTGTGAAGTTTCACCATAAGCACAATAATATTTTGAGCTGCCCTTTCCAGGATTGTATTTTGATGTTGGATATCCACCTTGAAACAACCTGGAACACATTTTTAGAAATCTTGACCTTCCCTAAGTCTTTAAAAAAAAAAAAATCAAAGAGATGCCAGAGACCGGTGTTTGAACATAGAAATCTAAAATCTGTGATATTGATCTTTGGTGGCCATTTCTGAAAATATGACCAACTTCTTTTCTAGACTTTTTNCATTAATTTTATCACTTTACCAGAGTGTGAAGTGATATAAGGCAAACAGTTTTTTACCATGTTTTGAAGGTGAGAGCATTATAGGGAGCTCCAAACTTCCTAAGGCATGTAGGGAGAAAAAATTATTTTTCATCTTAACCATGAGAGAGAGGTTGGCTAAGATATTAAGCTAAAATAACAGTACTGGAACATCATCATGCTGCTCTTGCTGCTTCTACCTCTCTCCCTTGCCTGCCATGGTGACAGCTGCATAGACCCAACTCTTGCCTCATTAGCAGCAGCCTCTGAAACCCTGGGTTTTCAGGACTCTGGCATAAATAAACTAGGCAGCAGGCTCGTGGCTGTTTTCCTGCCCTTGATTGTATGCTGTTTTCCACATCTGCTTCCTTTTCTTATGCCAACGGAGAGCTCTGGATGTTTCCCATATGCTTCCCCTCGCACACACCCCCGCCTCCCCCACTCCACACCTGCCCACATCTTTGGCACTTTCTGAATTCTTCCTGACTTTTCCGTAAGGGTTGTCACTTGAGGCACCCTACAGTGCTTATCAAACTTCCTAGATTCATCAATATTCATCAAATCTCCAGGTGACCATAGCTTTTCCCAGTCTCAAATTCCACTCTGTCTCTATCCATGTACTGCTTTTATTTGTGTTTCCATCTCTGTGAAATATTCTCCTCCTGTCCCTTCTTTAATAATTCTACAGCCTGATAAATAACATTATTAATACTCTCAGGGTGAAACCACACCAAGCTATGCAATCAACACAGGGTTCCGAACAAATAGGCAGAGATTCCTTCTTGTTATCCTATTACTACAAGTAGGTGGTTCCTTTGTATGAAGTAAGACAGCTGTGTTCTACTATTCTTTCCTCCTCTGTAAGTATCTCTTTATAACCTTGTCTTCTGAACTGGCAAGTCACAATTCTGAGATAAGAATTAAACCAAAGATTGTGAAATGCAGATGAAAACATTTTATAACTTAAAATAAAGAAAACCTGACTTTCTTACCCTTTGAATGCTGCCTTCTTTTAAGATCTCTCTAGCTACGTGGAAAACATTGGGCCCTAGAGTGCTCCCCAACTGCCGAATGTGGTTGTCCATCCTGACCACATGTTAGGATGAGATGTCTATGTAGATCATTTCTCTCCTAGTTCCTCCCTGCCCCCATTTCTGTCTTCTAAAAGAAAAAAATTGGGGAAGAGGATGGGGAAGCGGTGGGCTACAGTGTGTTTCAGGAAAACCCCCAGTCTGAGCAATTTGAGGAATATCATGCTTAAATATGGCCTCTCTCAATCATAGAATTATAGAATCATTAAGGTTGGAAAACACTTCTAAGATCATCAAGTCCAACCGTCAACCCAACACCACCATGTCCCCTAAACCATGCCTGAAGTGCCACATCTACACATTTTTTTAACACCGCCAGAGATGGTGACTCCACCACCTCTCTGAGCGGTCTTCCAGTGCCTGACCACTTTTTCAGTAAAGAAATTTTTCCTAATATTCAATCTAAACCTCCCCACTTGGACTGCAACCTGAGGCACATGGTATTGGCTTATGACTGTGATCATACAACTGTGTGTTACTGTTACATTGAAAGTAAAGGTTAGGGCACATTTTTGTTACTATTACTATTTATCCTTCTTACTTTTACTAAAAACAACCTAAGAGAAACACTAGTTGAGAAGCAGCGGTTTTGGGCCATGAGTTCCTATGAAACTGCATCCTTTTTTCACCTAATTCAGCACTTCGGGACAAATAGTGTAGGTGGCTTTTGTGTTGGTGATAGGAAATGGCTATAAGGAGTTAGCAGAGAGGCTGTTACTAGTAATTGCAAAGATGGTTTGTGCAATCCTTGTTCAAGTAGTATTATGAAAGGAGGCAAAGCCAGGCTGATATACCTTGCTCTGCACATGGAGCAGAGCTGCTTTACCCGTCACCTGCATCTTCCAAATAAATAAAGGAATCATAGAATCATAGAATCATTTAGCTTGGAAAGGACCTTAAGGTCATTGAGTCCAACTGTTAACCTAACACTGCCAAGGCCATCACTAAACCATGTCCCTAAGAACCACATCTGCACATCTTTTAAATACCTCCAGGGGTGGTGACTCAACCACTTTCCTGGGTAGCCTGTTCCAGTGCTTGACAATCCTTTTGGAGAAAAAAATTTTCATAATGTCCAATCTAAACCTCCCCCAGTGTAATTTGAGGCCATTTCTTCTTGTGCTATTGCTTGTTACTTGGGAGAAGAGTCCGACCCCCACCTCACTACAGCTCGCTTCAGGTAGTTGTAGAGAGCGATAAGGTCTCCCTTCAGCCTCCTCTTCTCCAGACTAAACAACCCCAGTTCCCTGAGCTGCTCCTCATAAGACCTGCTCTCCAGACCCTTCACCAGCTTCATTGCTCTTCTAAAGATACACATCGAAGGACACACCTGAGAAGGGCTGAGTCTTCTTACATTCTCCTTCAAAAAAAGCTACAGATCTGAAACACGTTCATCCTTTGATGTACTTCAGAAAATAGTCACTGTATTAGAATTCTGAAATAGAAAGCTTAAAAAGAATTAAAAATCTCATTTCCCTCTCCTAGGGCAAATAGGAAAGGCAAACTTCCCAGAGTCAGGCTATTTAATTTGTTCTCTTTCTGTTAACAATTAAGCTCTAAATATTTCTGTAGTTAGAGAAATAAGGCTGCTAATAGCCATTCACTGTTGGCAAATTTAAATTACTACTGCTTATGGTCATAAATAAAGTCAAATTATTGTATTTCATTGCCATCTCCTGTTGTGATTGTTATCCTTGTGAAAAGTAATCACTAGCACAATAAATCTGTGCAATCTAAGTCATGAATGACCCATGGCACAGGGTCACAAAATCTAAAGATGCCAAAGCTTATTTCTCCATCAAGATTGTTTCCAATTGCGTATGATTTCAGGAGTTTATTTTTAAATTTTAGTTTTATAGAATAACGGAGCATTCACCATACTATCTCAGAAATATTCTACATAGCAAGTTACATTTTATGCTCAGGAACATTAACACTTATGTAAGCTATATTTTCTGTTTATTCATGTAAAGAACAGAGATGGTACACAAAGCATTTGTTCTCACTATACACAATATTATTCCTTTGGAAATACTTAGTGACATGTCCTAGAAAAGGAATACTATGATGAAACAATTTCATGGTTTTAGCTGGGATAGTTAATTTTCTTCACTGTAGCTGGTACAGTGCTGCGTTTTGGACTTAGTATGAAAATAATGTTGATAACACACTGATGTTTTAGTTATTGCCAGGTAGTGCTTACACTAGTCAAGGACTTTTGCAGCTTCCCATGCTCTACCAGGTGCACAAGAAGCTGGGAGGGGAGGGGATACAACCAAGAGAGCTGATCTGAATTGGCCAAAGGGTATTCCATATCATGTGACATCATGCCCAGTATATTAACTGGGGGGAGCTGGCCGGGGGAAGCAGTGATCACGGCTCGGGGACTGGCGGTGTCGGTCAGCGGGTGGTGAGCGGTTGCAGCTCTTGTGGGTTTTTTCCTTTTCTCTCTTTTCCCCGGGTTTTGTTTCTCTCTCTCATTTCTTTTTATTATATTATCATAATCATTATTATTATCATTACCATTACTACTCTTACTATTTTATTTTAATTATTAAGCTGTTCTTATCTCAACCCACGAGTTTTCTTGCTTTTGCTCTTCTGATTCTTTCCCCCATCCCACAGGGGTGGGAGGAGTGAGCGAGCGGCTGTGTGGTGCTTAGTGGTTGACTGGGGCTAAACCACAAGAAACAATAAAGCAGATGGATACTTTTCAGAAAGGAGGAGAGGTTATTTTACTTTTCCATAAAAGTTGGTGTTAGATTTACTGCCGAAAGAGCTAAAGAGTTAAATTTGAGCAATAGTGTTATTATTTTGTAGTTAAGAAGTTCTGTTTTCTTCCTTAATTTGAAAATCTGAGGAAATCATGAGAATTTTAATAGAATTGTTCATTAGTTTATTGTTTTCAATAAAAAAGCAGTTTTAATTTAATTTTAACTACCTGAAAGGAGGTTGTAGTGAGGTGGGTGTCGGTCACTTCTCCCAAGTTACTGGTGCTAAGACGAGAAGAAATGGCCTCAAGCTGTATCAGGGGAGGTTTGGATTGGATATTAGGAAAAATTTCTTCACTGACAGAGTGGTTAGGCACTGGAACAGGCTGCTCAGAGAGGTGGCGGAGTAACCATCCCTGGAGGAGTTCAAAAAATGTGTAGACGTGGCACTTAGGGCATGGTTCAAAAAATGTGTAGACGTGGCACTTAGGGTGGTGTTGTGTTGACAGTTGGACTTGATGATCCTAGAGGTCTTTTCCAACCTTATTAATTCTATGATTCTATAATTCTAATTTTCTGAATTGTATTTCCTAAATATAGCAACACTATTATAATGAAATATTTACAATATTTTCTTTTTTTCCCTGTCAAGCAGTTGAACAAAAAGGAAAAACTAGAAATTAAAAAGAAGACTTTTTTTTTTTATATAGAAAAATAGTTTTGTTTAAAAACATTTTCCAGTGGTTCTGTCTTGAATGTTCCTAAAATCTAAGTAAAACATTTTTATTAATTAATTATTCCCAAGACAAATACGTACACAGATAGGATTAAAATTTGGCATTTTCAAATTCTTTTACAAATTTACTTTTATCACTCTAGTCCAGTGCTATTGGAATCATACTATTAATTCAAAAATGAAAGGAAGACAACATTCACTTCTATACTGAGTCTTTAAAAATCTACATAGCTTTTTAGTGATGGGCAAAGCAGGAAGTATCTACTTTAATAATAATGATATAAATCAACTGTTGCAATCAGAATATTTAGAAAGAGTTGCAGTACCACCAAAATTGTTCAGATTGATTGATAGTATTTTAATTTTCATAAGCTTTTAGTCTGCTGTTGGTTTTGCTTTTACTAGTTTGAATACATTCTTTTTCAGCTGGTTTAAATTGGATACTTAAAGTAATGCATTGTCAATTTAATCTTATGGCAGAATAAAATTAAAGTAGGGAACATAGATGTGGCGTAATGTTAATATAGTTTTAAAGACACTCCCATATGCCAAAAATACACATTGTCACCAGCCAAGTAAACTTAATGATACTCACAGAATAATATTAGTGAAGGCTATTAACAAGATGTTCTCTTTAAAAGTTAAATTGTTGTTCAAAAAGTAATTATATTATTGAATTTAACTGGCTGAATGTACATCTATTACTTTTGCAAGTACTTCAGATAAGGCAAATAGAAGAACAAAACATAATAGTACCAATTAGTACTGCAACATGCTCAAGCACTTCTTTCCTTGATATTTAAGTTTAAAGTTCTTGGGGTAAAAACTGGAAAATCCTAGAACACCAAGACAGTGTTTGAACATTAATTTAATTTAACTGGAAGGAACTCAGCAAGCAAGCAACAAGAAGTCCAAAATTTAAAGTGTCACATTTTTATCTCCAGGAAGCATTACAATGTTTTGTAATAGCCTATCTGATGACCTCTTGCTCATGCCAAATTGCTCTCTGCACAGCCACTGGTAGCTGTGCTTATGTATCAGATATCACTGCTTCTCTGGTCTGAACTCTTGCTCTTCATTACTGAATTGCTACCTCACAGTGAACCATTGAAGTTATACAGTAAGGAGGGTTTTTTGCAAGAAGCCCCTTCTTTTAAAATCTCAGTGGGCTATTGACAGCACATGGTAAGAGTAATTAGGATTTTATACTTGTTTTTAAATTTGGGCTTTCCAAATTATCTCTGTAGCAGCGTTACAGACCTATTCATATATCTGATAAATATAAGATTTTAGGTTCCCATTTAAATTCTCAACTATAGGGTTGCTATTCAACTTTTTTTGAGTTACAGACCATTTATAGTAGAATACTTTATATGCCTATTCCTTTAAGTTCGAGAATATAAGCACTGTCCTATGTCTATCATATGTGCAGGTCACACTGTGCCTGTTTGTGTCAACAAAGAAAAAAATGCCTACCTAGTTTAATTCAGTGACAGCAAAGCTATTAAGTGTGGTGCCAAAGCCCTGGAGTAGGAGGGACAAAACCAGCTGAGGTCTTGGCACTTCCTCTCGTTTGGTTGTGCCACCATGCACATACCTGGTAAGTGCTAAAGATGTCCTTTTGCACACATCTTGGGGGTAGGCAACCTGCATCACCTTTTCAAACCCAGTCCCAGTTTTGCTACAAAAGTATTAAAAAAGTAGCCCAAAGAGTCTGAACTTATGTTTTCAAATGGAGTTCCCATTTACTGCATTTCTGGAGTGTCCTGCCTGAGAACTGTTAAAAGACTTCAGGGTTTTAGAGACAGGTTGAGTGACTGCTTTGAACTTTTGGAAAGAGCATACTTTGGAGTTGCATTTCTGGCATCAACAGTGCAATAAAGATCTTGTGTTGTCTTGAATCAATAAGTCTGTGGACAAAACAAAACCCTGGAAGCATGCTTTCACATAGTAGCTCAATACCCACCTATCTGTATTAACAGAGTGAAACATACTGTCTAACTGCTGTGGCATCTTTTTGTTTAGTAACTCAGCTACACATATTATTTTTCTTTTCTTTTTTAGGGGGAAGAGCTGACAATGTACTGTCTCTGTATTTTGAAAGCCATTTATGTTTAAATGCTACAGTGTATTATGCATTCTTTTTCAAATTCAAATTTGTTTCAGTTAATTCATTTAACTACAGAGAATCATCATTCTCTGGAGATTATTGGAAGAGGTCACTTCTTTCACATCAGACATTTTAATGACTGTGATCGAGATTGTCTCCAGTGCTTGCTGCTGAGAAAGTGTCATTTTCTTATCTTTAAGTCTTTGTTACTTTATGAGAATTGTATTGCCACTGTCTTTTTCTTGCTAGGTTTTTGGGGTTTTTTTACATCTTGGATAAAATCACTGGTTTTGGCCGAGGGGTTTTTCCCACAATATTACACACAAGCAGTTACTCCATACACTGAAGTAGAGAAGTTATACTACAATATCTAACAATAAAAGATATATGTTTCTAAATGTAGTGAAGTTGAAGTAATTTTCTTGTCGTTTTGAAATTGTAGACAAATCAGTCTAAACACTTTCTACCAACTGAAGCAGAAGAAATCATAAATTTTGAATGAACTACTGATGTGATATGAATAACAACAATCAGTAATGCTGGAAGACATATTTCTTACTACAGATATTGAAAGCCTTAATACAAAGTTGAAAACTGATAATGCTCTTCAAGTTTGTTTTTTATTTCTTATTTTCCCATGATAGAAATATTTTTAACATTAGGTTTACTTATAGTGCTAGATCAATATTACATATGAACGTGAAATCAAATATTTAATCATGTATGATGACCAAATAACATATAAAGCTTTTTATTGTATTTGTTCCAACACAGATACGTTCATGGCAGAACAAGCATGAGATGGTCTACAAAGATGAATAAGACAAGTGGGGCCCTATTTTATGACAAAATTAAAGTGAGTCTATTTGAAGCACTACGCTGGAGTGCTGTAACAGCATGAGCTGGCATTTCTAAATGACACATAGAATCATAGAATGATTCTATGATTCTAAATGACACAACCTATGTGGTTTCCAGTAACATTGTAGTAATTTTAGTCAGATCTGGAAGAAGCAGTATAATTACCATGGCTATTGTTCTATACTGTGTGTCTTCTGGCCCCAGAGCTAATTGGTTTGATGGAAGTCCAGGGATCTCCACTTCACTGCAATTTGTGATATGGGCAGGTCCCGGAAGGATCTGGCTTATTTGTTCTAGCAAAACGGAGGTCGAGAGGGATATGATTGCTTGCTATAAATATATGAGGGAGATAAATGCCAAAGGAGGAAAAAAAATCAAAATTGTTTCAGCTGAAGGACAATGTTGGCACAAGAACAAGCTTGTTTAAATATCCTTGAATGAATTTAGGCTCAAAATCAGAACAAGGTTTCCAGCCAGAAGTGAGGTCCAGAATAGCTTTCCAACATCTATAAGTAGGCATAGAGAATATTAACTAGTGTTAAGATGGAGTGCAACCCATTTATGAAAGAGATTGTTATATGCAGTTACCTGAAACAGCAGAAAGGACATAAGATCTAGAGGGCTCCTAGACTCCTGGAATTCTCCAGTTCTTATATCACATCCCCCTTCTCCCTTCCCAAATGACAGCTTGGGACATCAAACCACATTCACCAAAGCTAACCTTCAGCATCTAACAGAATCTGGTCCTTGTAGCTGATTGCACTGTCAGTGGATAGAAGCAGTGATGTGCAAAAAGCTGTCCCATACACTAAAAATTTAAATTGTCCTGAGTAAGTACTATGTCTCTTTGCTTTTCATCTATAAAGCATAGCAAGAATGTATTCTTAAATTAAATACCTAAATTCAGCGGGATTAAGGTTGGGTGTTACCATCTCTTATCAGACTGACCATTATTATAAAATTTTCCTTTTTTTCTCCATCTTTTGGTTATTTTTGATGTACATTTAGACTACATAGGCTCATTAGGAATTTGTCATGGCTTCATGCCTTACTGCAATAAAGACTCCTTAATAACTAAATAATGGTAATGCACACAGTGAATTTTTGATCACTAAGGAAAGTGCTATTTAACCTGTAAATAATGGTTTCCTGTTCTGTTTAAGTTCAGTTATCTTTTTTCNAGATGATGTCAATGTAATCCTATTTCAATAATAAACACAAAAGACAACTTTCATGAGGTCTAAATAGTCCTTAGAGTACTGCACACAGTACTGGAAACATGACAAATGTTTCAACATAGCTATATCACCATAGCTGAAAAGAAAGTCTTTAGGACCAAAGAATCTGGTGCAGCAGCAGTTACCTTTGCAAGACTATAGCTGATTCTGCCCAAACTCAAAGCAAGACTTTACAACCTGGGTCAGATATATAGGAAATAAATAATATTGATAGAAGTGTTGGATATGGAAACATTTCCAACTATGAACTTTTAGTCTCCAATTAAGCTTTTAAAAAGAAAATTTTAAGTCAGCATGGCATTAAATTTAATAAAAGATAAACATCAGCATTCACCAGACTTCTGTGCACAGTTGCTTTACCTGGTTTCTCTCTGCAGTCTGTGTTCCTCTCTAGAAATAGCACGTCCAAAGGCTCCATCTTCTTTGGACAGTGGCCCCTGAGGAGGAGAGTCACAAAATCCTCCCCACTAAAACTCTGAGCAGCAGTAAAGCTAATTCTCAGCTTTGCTGCATTTCAGTTCTTTCTGTGAGGAATTTACTAGCACTGCAGGATTTGGCTACAGTGTTTGCCTTTGCTGTGCACTGCTCCCACTGAAGCCATTCTGAATTTGTCCTACAATACTATGAAGGCTTGTTTCCTAATTCAAAACATAAAGTTAAGTTTGCTTTTGAGTTACCATGCTACTCACCCAGGCTAGTCAAGGACAATGCGGAAAGACCACACTGGGAGTACAGTGGCACTGCTGAAGTGTTTACAGCAGCTGAGGAGATCAGGTACATGCAGATCTGTATTTCCATGGATCTGGATTGTGATCAGATACGATCGGATATCTCAGCTTTTAAAACAGCTCTGAAAGGAATGCCAATGTTAGCCTGACTCTGCCCAGAATCAGGCCCATGGGGATACGTCTCAAGTGGGGAAATATATCAGGACTTCATATCACACAGTCTGAGTTTCTTACTAATCTCTTTAACCATAATAATACAGTATTATCTGGCCATGCTCCAGTAAGATTGGTAATAGCTATAGGTGAAGATTTCCCTAGCCTCCCCCAAGACAGACACTCATTTCCTTATTGCCACAGAATGAAAAGTTTGTAAAACCTCTGAGGAAAAAAAAAAAATTCTTGTTTTATCCAAATGAATCTTCCATTTGAATGAACATATAGTACACTTTTAAAACAATAATTAGCCTACCATCAAGCAGGAAGAAAACCACAGGCTCAGAGTATCAGAGCTTTAAGAAACAGAAACAACACATCTTGGAACTGACTTTGCAGGTCTCCAAAATATGAAATGTAATTAGCCGGTGAGAATTTGAGTTTAATATATTATTAAACCTTGAAGCTGAAATTTAATTATTGCTATCAAGATTAATTTGAATCTAGGGGAAAAAGAAGGTGAGCTATAATCTAATGAATTCAAATAAATGTGCTCTTCTTCACATACTTTTGCAAATTGCTGTGAAGGTTTTCTTGCCTTCATTACCTGCACAGGCCAAATGCATTAGTAACTATTCAAATGTAAGAGTTTTTTCAGGAAAAAAGCCCTGTATTGGCATCTGTGATATGATCTCAATATAAAGAGAACATGCTGTAGAGTCACAGAATAGTAAACTGAGGCACTAAAATGTTCATTGAATTTCCTGCTCTTCAAATCAAATCTAAGGTGGCAGAAGAAATCTAGGTATCTTTCATCATTATAAATGCTGTTTACAAGGCAGCCGAGCCTACATGCTGTGCTTTGCCTTCCACCACTGGAAGGCAGAAGACCAAATTCTCCCAGGGCTCATTTTTTACTGTGGCCACTAGCTTTGGGATACAATTTACAAGCTTTGTCCTATATTCCTTTTGCATTTGTCTCCCTCTGTCACCTATTAACATGGGTTAGCTAATCTACTTTTTCATATATATTCTTTCTGAAGGTACAGCATATTTACAGAGGTATAAAGAGTCTCAGATAGTCATATAAATTTATTTCTAAATAAGCAAAGTGTAATTCTGTGAGCTTTTTTTTGTTTGTTTGCCTTTAAATAGGCAAAACTCAGCCTTTGTCTTCTGTTTTCTAATCTGCACACATCAGCTAGGAAAGTGTAGAGAAGTACTTTTAGCTTTGTTATATCAAAAATAATACTGAACCAATGTTATATGCTCATAGGCATACAGCCCATTTTTATAACGAAGCCAGAGCATCTCATTTCTTTTCAGCTGCTCTGCTCACCACTCTGCCTCAAAGGAGCAGTAACCTATCTCAGCTTTTTCTTTTTACTCTTTTTTCTAAAAGGTCCAATCAAATTACTTTCATTTTATGCTGTTTAAGTTCTTCCTAATGTTTACAGGCCCTCTGCAATAAAGACATGAGATTTAAACTAAGCATCTTCTCTCTCTCTTTTTAATTTCATCTTCCATGTTAACTTTGGAGTAGGAAAGAAATACAATCAGTTTTTATGGGTGATCCATTTAGCTCTCAGAATATTTAAGATGGCATGTGCTAAAGCTAGCTGGAAAACAAGACCATGGGAGTAAAAAGCCAACCCTTTATGTCCAGGCATTGATTATGAACCACACTCAAAGTCACTTATGTAATTACAGCAATATTTGAATATCTGAGTCTAGGATGAACATGATCTTTAGATATCTTAAGGTATCTAACTGAGAGAAAGAGTAGAAAGTCTACATATTTGAGCTTTTATAGTGCTCTCTCTTAAAAGAAGGGGAAAAAACCAGTGCTCTTAATTTAGCATGGAAAATGAAATGGTCCAGGACATGTTATTTACCAAATCTTTAAGATCTTGTCTAGACCACACTGTTCATTGCAGATTACTGGGCCACTGAGCATAATAGTCAATATGCCGTGAAAAAAATCAAAGTTATTACTAGGTTAACATTATGTTTCTTTATGTCATGGAGGGAAATGAGCACCAAACAACATGACAATGAGACATTCCATTTAGTAAAATGAGCAAATGACTGATAGGCTGCATCAGCAAAAGATTTTCATACATTGCCACCCAAACACATACACACGATTAACAGAGACATGCCCCAATTAGCGCTTCAGTGAGTTGGTACAGTAAAGCCAAGGGGACTACCAGACTCCCTCCAGGCTTGGACTCCCTCCAACCAGTCTCATGTCAGGCTCTTGGGTGACGAGAGCACAACACCCCCAACATTTTCCTGTGGGGAAGAGCTACAAGGCATCCACTGAGAAAGGTTAAGAGAAGAAATCTCTGCATATTTCACTGATGGTATTTATCAAAGACTCCATAATGATCCTGTTACTCCCTTGCAGAGCTCTGCCCACAGGTAGCCCACTGGCATCAGTCTTCCAGCACTGCTTCCTTGCTTCTCCCTACATTTGGGGACACGGATGACAGCCTTCCTTACAGGGGAACCCTTACTGGTCACATGCTATAACCTTATCAGGGGAACCACACCTGAATTTCATGACAGCTTTAGAGAGCTTGGGTTGAACATTCACTTTTCATTCTCCTTGTTGCCATTGTAGAAGGCAATAAAAAAAAAAAACAAGCAGAAAGACTGCAGATAGTAAGTATCTGGTCATCTATCATAGGTCATTGTTCATTCAGTAATCTGATCCCAGGTCTTCATTCTACCATTCTTCCTCTACCACCATACCTGTGGAATTTCTCATAAGGAGGGAAAGAGCATAGGAAAAAGAGTCTCAGTCAAATCCATTCCCTGTGTTCTTTCAGAGAAGCTTTAATCTCATTTGCACCCAATTCTGGTTTACCATGGGCCCAGAACTTTAATGGATAATTAATTGCTTTTTCTGAACAGACATTTATTCACATTAACAGGCTTGTACTGTGTGAACTACAGACTTTTATGCTCTAGTAAAGAGTATAGAAAGCTCTTTTCTATAGGACTTAGACTAAACTTTGACTTCTATAGGGCTTATAGAGCTGCATAGGTCGAAGCTCTTATCATACCTGCAGGATGCTAAAAGGGAGATCCCATATTGCTAATGTGCATTTGTTGGCAAAGCAGAAATAGACAACTTGCATGATAGGCACAATAAATTTTAGTTCCCTGATGCACTGCAATACAAGGTGAAGGGTGGACAATTCTATCTTCTCTGCAAGGGTGGTGTACTCAGATATGGAAATGGAAGTTAAAAGGAAACTTACAAGAAAGCTTTCAGATGCACAGCACAGACAAATCTATCTGCTGCAGAATCACTCTCTTAAGCACTGATTTCATCCCAACAAATTTTAAGCATGTAACAAGGTGCTTAAATTAGGAACGCAATCCTGTAAGGCTACGTTATGGTAAAAGAATGATCCTGCTGGAGGCTTGTATATATATGGATAGGTTTTAATTGCTTTGTTTTAGCAGCAGAAGAAACATAAAGTGACTAAACTCTTCATTTAGATGTTTCTTTGAAGAACATAACTATGGGTGGGATGAATCTGGGACTGGCTTTACAGCATATCTGGGTAGGAGTTTCAGTTTTAACAAGAGCTGTTCAGTTTAAGAACCTTTAACAGGTTCTTTATGTTTTGTTTTCTTTTTCTTACTAGCCTAGAAAAAAGATTTATTTTCTGTCAAGCTGTGTTTTAAGTATTCTGGAACATTTGGCTTTCACTATTTAAAATCTTACAGTTTTGAATGAAAAGCAATAGTAATGTTAAAAATCACACACATATTACAGTTATGTCACCTTGTTCATAACAGTTAATTCTAAGACACACTTATCCAATTTGTCCCATAGCTCTTTGCTGTGGGACCATCCCTGGCAGAAGGCTTAATTAAGAAGAAGAGGAAATCTTATTGCAAACTTAGTCTCACACTTCTGTAAGATCAGAATTTACAGGCTAGTAAAACATCACAACTACAGTCTGAGTAAGTGTAAAAATGAGCCTTGTCTTCTGTTCAGTGTTTTCCCTCCTTTGAAATCCAATAGCTGATTAATGTTGGGGTTTTTTTTCTTTTTTTTTTTATGACACAAATTAATTCTAATTGACCATACACAAAACTGAAAAAGACTTAGAATAGGTCCACTAGCAAGGGTTTTAAGTGCAAATAGGTTGAAATACCATTACTTTAGCTTCCTCCAGCCCGTTTGGAATCCTTGGTAAAATTGCTATGGACTGCTGTAACACCTGAATCATATATCACCTTAAAATTATTATTCTTAAGCTGTACTGGTGTCCCTTGACATCAAGCACCAGCTTTTCAACTGCCAAAGGTGGATTGGCAGGATAACTATGGGAGATACAAAATTCTATGTACAAATAGTAAATCAAATACTGCTAATGTACTTGACACATTTCCATAATGCCAGAGAATAATTTCATTTGAACTGTTTGGGACTTCAAATCGTGAAATGAGTGACATTGAAAATACCAATGACAAATCCATATTGACAGTAGTCTGAAACACATTCAAACATACATTTGTGAAAAAAAAAATATTAAGTGCATCAAAGAAAATGTATCAGAAATTTCTACAGTACTCTACACCATCCTTCATGCTTAGTAAGACAATCTTCTGGTTTTATCATTACTGCACAGATGTTTTTGGTGGACTAGAAAGGTATTTTCCTCTGCTGTTTGCACATAGGATTATCATGGCAGAAATGTGTGTGAAGTAGCTTCTGACCATTATGTTGCTGGTAATAAGGTGTCCATGCTGTCAACCTGTTCAGTGCAGAAGCAGGGGATGGTGATGTTATTTGTTTGTAAATGAGCTGTGCAGTTTTCTTCAGATTTTGACTTCAAAACAGAGGTGTAAATGATAGGCATATTTGTTCTAAAAGTTTGGTGTTCTGTTGCTCATTCCCATACACATGCATATCTGTATTTTGGAGCAGTGCTTACTATGGAGCAGTGAATAGCCACGATATCCCAAGGGACCATAGGGTATATTTCTCCTCACGGTCTTACACAGATTTCCTCTTTTGACTGCATGAGAGTGACTGAAGAAAAAGCAATTTCTGACACTTCCATAAAAGTTTCAGTATATTTATCTCAGAGACAATTATCTCTGCTTCTCGTAACTGAGAGAGGGTCTCTACCTTCATCTCTTCTTTTGGGATCTCACTTTCCTTTGTCAAATTGTTCCATGTGTTCAAAAGCAACTCAACAGCAGCATTACTGTTTCCAAGAACTGGCATTTATAATAAGGACAGATAGCTCCTATGCTAGGCATGCAAGGAAGGAAGGCTTTATATTCCTTGCCCCCCCACACTACTGTGCAGTAGAATTACACAGAAATACAAAATCATGTTAGGAAAGTGGAAAGACCAGTGAACCAGTGAACTATTCTGAACAGAAAGACATGCATTTAAAGTGAATCAGAAAATATGTTCCTCCCAAGGGAAAAATGTAGAGTTATTGGAGAAAAAGTTTAATATCTGGAGTCTCTAATGCCTTGGAGTTTTGGAAGAATAGGTGCCTCCTTATCTTTTTCCCTCTGTAGACCAGGCTTGAAAGTCACTCTGTACTGTCTAGTGCGAGTTGTGTTATCCCCTTTGGAAAGGTGAGGCAGCACATCCAGAGATCGCATAGCCACAGTGTATCAGATGAGGAAGGGCTCTAATAAGGAAATGTCAGACACAGAAGCATGAGAGAACAATGCACCTGAGTTATAAAATGTTCCGAGATCATATTTTTTTTTGGTTTTGAGATGCTTTTATAAGCTCACAGTGGGATTAATTTTATCAAATGCATATATAAGCAGTGTAATTCCACATGTGAGCCAGCCATATGCTGCCTTTAACTGAATAATGGAGAAAAACAGGTATTTCTTGGGTGTAGTTCATCGCTTTCTGTAGTAGACGTTTAAAATTTATTAAAAGGGAAGGCAAATATAATTAGCTTCGGTGAACACATCTATGCTACAAACTTCTCAAGATAAGTGAGATGAATCCCACCTTACATTTTTGGAAACCTTATTTTCCTAAATTTTTAAAGGAAAAATAGAATTTTCAGGAATGTATTTTGTTTTAGACAAAATTCTAATTTCAGAACTGTGAACCAGCTCTAAATAGCACATGAAATCTATACTAAAAGACTGTTTTATATATATTTGTGGGTTTTGATTAGTTGATCTTGGAATAGAAATAAACTCACTTTAAAATGTACTGACTTAGAGACAATACAATTAAGTTGTAGTACGAACTTTTTTCGGGCAACGGAATTAGCCTTCTGACAGAGAGCAAACATTTGGAGCTATCTTGTGGCACAAGAATTTGGTATTTTTACAGTCACAGACAAGAAGACAGTTGTGCTTTGTGATTGATCAAAGCCCACTGACAACAGGAGACTTTACCTCTTTTATTTAAGTGGCTCCAGGATGGTATGTATAAGGTACTTGCATATGGTATGTATACAGTACCTTTAAGATATAACCCATCACGTACACATCAAATATTTTAATTTCTTCTATGTACCTCTTACACATGACAGGGGTCCTTCCATAATGCAAAAAGTAATATTATTAAAACTGGAAAATGATAGCTAATATACTACCTTCTTTAGATCATTTTGAATGCCAGAAGCATGATAAGAATTACAAATACAACTTCATTATGTTGTCCAAAGTTTGACTATAACATACTATATAGAAATGTTCCATTAGAAATATTTTTTTTTCTCTTTTTTTTCTTGAATGAGTAGATAGAAAAATGTCATTTTATACAGCGTGACTTACCTTTGTAAAGGGTTGGTGCACATAGAGGGGCAATTGGCCTGTTTCTATTGATCATAATTTACAAGATATAAAACTGTCATGGTTTTAGCTGGGATAGTTAATTTTCTTCACTGTAGCTAGTATAGTGCTGTGTTTTAGACTTAGTATGA
>WEKW01032491.1:46598-60671 GCA_013389905.1 Sula dactylatra
ATTATTATTATTATTATTATTATTATCATTACCATTACTATTCTTACTATTTTATTTTAATTATTAAACTGTTCTTATCTCAACCCACGGGTTTTCTTGCTTTTGCTCCTCCAATTCTCTCCCCATCCCACAGGGGTGGGGGGAGTGAGCGAGCGGCTGTGTGGTGCTTAGTTGCTGACTGGGGCTAAACCACAACAAAAACCCAGCAATAATTTTATTACCCAGATTACCAAAAAGGCTTTTAAAAAATATTTTTATAAATATTGCTTTTCTGCAGCAGGAATATATTTAAACACCATTCTGCTTTAGGGCTGTGAATTACATTGAAAAACAGATTCCTGTCATTAAGAGAGTTATTCCAGTTTGGTGCACTTCATTGCTCCAGCATTCATTATCAATCCATATTTACTGTCAGAAGGTTAGCCAATATCATCATCTTACTTTTGGATGTGTTCTTCAGTTTTAAATTGAGGGCAGACTTATGATAGCTTCTTCCAAGTCATCTGTAGGATTGCAAAAATAATAATAGGGATTAAAATAACAATATATAGCATATATTTTAATCCTATAATAATAGGAGTAAAATAACAATATATAGCATAATATTCAAGGGAAAAAGTACTTCATTCTGATTCAGGTTTTTGACAGTGATTCAAAGATCAAAAGGAAGTGCAATTAAACAAATTAAAAATAAGGTTGCCCATTAGAGAAGTGAGGTCTAGCAGATAGAATTTCAAAATATATTTTTGAATTAACAGTAATTCAATAGTAATAATATTAACAATAGTTTAATAATAATTTAATAATAATATTAATGATAATCTGATAATACTTAATAACATTATATAGTACTACTAATAATATAGTAATTTAATAACAATAATATTTTTGAATTCAAAATATAAGATTTCAAACTATAATGCTGAAACCCCCATGTTAATGACTGAACAGATTAGAGACAGCATGAGGAAACATAGCCATAGTGCTGAAATTCTAAGTGTAAAAATCACGTATTTTTAACAAAACAATTTTACATTGAAACTCCACGGATCCATTGTTTTGGGCGATATTTTGGTTGTTGATTAATATCCTCTGAGGTAAGATATCCTATATTATGGAGTTGTTTCATATGCAGTGTAAAGCTATCTGATATAAACACTGACTGTGAAGCTATCTAGATGGCATTTACAGTGTCTTGGTTCTCTTTCCCTGGGCAGATCGAACTCTGAATATTCCATTTCCCTATTCACCAAGGACAGTCTTTCTGCAAAGCTGTGGTGGTGGTCTATGGTCCTTTTGTGTTTTGCTGTGTAGATTTTCTCCAAAACCTCTTAAGCACTAAAACCAGTTTACCACACTTTTTAAAAAATTTGAGCTAAATTAAATGGTGTGTAATTTCCCACTGTGCTCATGTTTTTTTTCTCTCTAGATAATAGTAGTACACTGATTATTTGCAGGTATAAGGGCCCTTTCTACCAATCAGTGAGCTTTTAAAACTGTCACCTATTGTCAGAGATTCTGAAATTTCAGTTCTTACCTCACGTTGTTGTTATTCAGTCCTGTTCTGCAAAGATTTTAAAAGAGTATAACTTTAACATCTTTGTTATATTCTTCATAATATACATAGGTTTGCATTTATAAAACAGTTTTACTATTTGCCATTTTGGTGAAAGTTTTCCTATTGATTTAAAATAAGACTCCAATTTAGTTCCCATTAAAGTAAATGTCAGAAAACTTATTGATTTTAACAGTGTAGAAGTGGGACCCTAAATACCTCATTTTTTCTTAAGCTGCAGTAAGGCTGCCTTTGTAGTCTGGACTAAAAACATGTGATTCAACTAATCTTTTTCAATGTCTACTTCTACCTTGAATTAACTTAATTTCCTTTATAGTCAGTAGAGAGGTATAGGCAGTCACAGTTCATAGCATTGACCTAATTTAGACATTGCTTCACAAGAAGCAGCACTTGAGAAGTGCCAGGCTCTTGGTTCGGTATCTGTTCACTAGGGCAATTTATGAGATCAGGTGAGATACAGGTATCAATGCCATAGATCCTCACAGTCAACTGAATTGTCTAAACAGGTATCTAGTGTCAAATGGGATGTCCTAAGGTATTCACCTGGTCTCCAGCTGCTAGTCCAGAATGGTGCAAATCTCCTTTACTTTGTCATATGTCAGCACCTTACAAATGGCTCAACTAGCCTGTGATGTCTCGGGGGCCCTAGATGGCTGTGTTGGGTAACTGAATCATAATACTACTCTCATCTCTCTCAAATGAGATAAGTATCCCCTACTGGGTGGGCTTCAGCTCTATGTTAAGATATCTAGGTGTCTATGTGTAGATGTCTATATGTAAAGTAGTCTAAACTGCAGCCATCATCTGGCATCAAGCTGATATAGCACTACAAAGGCTGGAGAGGGTGTTCAGCTCTCCTTGAAGTAGTCATTTGGGCTCAAATCAATTGCTTCAGCATATGCATCTAGTGCAAGTTGAGATTCCTTAGGGAGTCTCACCTGACCTTCAGAAGCTGGTCCAGAACTGCCTGTTCTCTTTCAGGTCCTGTGCCCCACCTGTCACCCTTGTGCTGGTGTACTGGATAGTCTATCAAGTCCACACTGTCCTCACTGGAAGACAATGTAGCAAAGCTGCTCTTCTGCAAATTCTTTTCCCGGAAGAAAACATCTGAATTCTACTCAAATTTATCTGAATTCTGCTGTAATTTGTGCACTCAAAACTAGTTCCGATAACAGTATTTTGTTTCTGATGCCTAAGTCTATGCTCTGTCATTTAATGACCTGCCCATTTACTTTTCTTCCTATCTAATCTCTGTTTTCTTTTTTGTCATATGTTTTTGTCTTTGTTATTATTACTGTGCTCCGTGCAGTCAGATTAATGCAGGATTTTTAAATTTTTTTTAGGTTGTTTTCTAGCTGAGCTATATTTCATTCTCTAGGTATATATTTGTTACCCTCAGAAGTGAGGTCTCAAACAGCAGATAATGGTAGATTTTTATCTTTGTTACACATAAAGACCATATTTATCTAGCAGCCTCTAATTTACTGCATCTTGCTGTTCTTCAAAACAAAGTACCAGCCTCAGCAATAATATTTTTTTATCTTCTAGGGCACCTTTCCTAATCATGTTATGAGCATGAGGTGGCTGAGATGTAGTCATCTCATTCAGTAGCACCACAGTCACAACCTAAATTTTGTCAGCAGTTATGTCCCTGTCACCTGCAGTTTTATATCATTGTAGTGTTTTTGTTAGAACTGAGGTATAAACCGGATGGAAGGAAGGCATGGCCTTACCAAGATGAAAAAATACATCAGTACAGAAAGATTCCTGCTCTGATTCTTTTCTCACACTATTGTAAAACAGGTTTCACAACAGTATCACCTCGCTGTAAAGTTAGAATCAAGCCTTATAACTCCTTTTTCAAAAATGAATGATCACGTATGACCTTACCTGGTATCAGGTCACTGACTCACAGCTTAGCAGTAGGCAGACATTTGCTGTCAAGCAGAGCTATTCTCAGCTGACTCTGAATCAACATATTGCTGCCATCATACTAAATTGCTTGCAAATCTCAAAACAGACATGTAGGGGAAAAAAATTTCTAAAGCTTGTTGAAAATCAACTAGGACAACTAGCACTAAACAGAAAGCTTTGGATTGATGCACAGTTTGTTTTCTGACTGAAGTTTCTCCAGAACAGTGTGTTCCCCACTGTGCAAATTTATTACTCACAGCCTTTGGGATTTGTTTGTTTCCCTTGCAGTTTATGCTGCTGGCTCTACTTTGGCTATGCCATCTGTTGTTCTTCTTTCCTCTTTCTTAGTGTTCCTTTTTCCTGTGTCTTCCATTCCAAGCTACATTAACTGCTGTGTGTCTCCAAGGGTATTTGGGATCTTTTAACTGTACTGTGCAACACTGTCAACCACCAGTGCTGGAGAACACTGAGTTCCTTCTCATGCCCTCCAGAAAGTATGAAACTGCTTTAAAACATAAATCAATTTTAGCCTTCTGAAAGGTTTCCTCATCTACACTTGGATCATGCACCTCTATTGCAAAATGTATGTATGTTTCTTCTTTCTCCCCCAAGGTCAATTTTTCCTATTTCAGTATTGATAACCCTTGCAAAAGAAGGCATCTTGTCATATTTTGCATTTTTCTTTTAGTCCTTGGTTCCTGAAATCATCTAAATGCAATAAAATTCTCAGCTTTTGTTTTAAAACATATTTCTGGATCCTTTGTTTGAAGTGGTATCACGAAAATCTTGCCAGAAATACATGCAAAATGAACATGAGCTAGAAATCTGGAACACTGAATCAAAAACTGACACACAACTATTTCTTAACTCTCACAGTTTTTAAAGAAATGATGTAACTGAATAATTTTTAAAATATGATAGAGGTTTTTCATCTGTGCATCCCTGACACTGTGCTTTAAAAAAAAAATCTTTCCTGGTTATGTGTTCTTAGGTGTAAACATTGAGGGAAAGTTGGAGCAGGACTGAATGATGTCAATCTTTTGAGTCTGAATTGGCATTGCAATGTGCATATTCTATATTTAGTCTGAAATAGCTTGCTTTTTAAAGCAAACCACAGTCATTTTAAACATTTGTGAGTGCATAGAGTGCTGGAACACTGTGCTAGCTCAGCCATGTGGTTATGTGCATTTATACTCTATTGTTTAGATTCTTGTGTGTGCTTTGTAGCTTATATCCCCTGTGTACAGCTTTATTTACCTCTATGCAGTATCGAGGGTGACTTCATGAATCATGCTTTAAGTAAGAGGGAGAACACGAACACACAGAGCTGGTTTTATAAGGAGACAGTGAACGGAGATGTACTTATTTTGCACATAGCTACACAAAAATATATGTCACAGCTAACTACTGTGTAATTTTAGAGTATCATAGTTGTTGGTTTTTTGCTCATAGACTGTAATTTTATATTGAAACCTCAGTTTTCAGTGAGAGAACTCTTAACACAAAAAGCCTGGCCCATTCATTCTTCTACTTCATATAGTGGCACAAATAGTACCTAATAAATTGCAAAAGATTTGCCATGTGGGCAGCAATAGAAGTGATATGAAAGGATATAACATGGACTTGGTGTTTTTTCCAGTGTCTTGTACTGTTATGTGCATTGCTTTTAATGATTGATTGGTTTTTATTGTAGAGAAGGAGGCTGGTGCCCTTGAAATAACATTTTTCAGATATTACAAAACATATATGTTGAAAAGAGTTCCCTCCGCAGAAGAGGAGGGCAAGTGCATTAATGCAAGTATTAAAAAACTTGATCAGCTTACCAAGTCAATCTAGTTACACTGACTGTATAATGTAATCTGTGCTACACTGTAAATTATTATCTTCTACCTTTTGAAAATGGCAAGCAGTTGATAAAGCCCTCTGAGGAATTTGCCATCCCTCTGCCTATCCATCTGTCCTACCATCTCTGGCTTTTGGAGAAACAGCTGTCTTTAAACATTATACAGTAATTCTATGCCAAAAGAATGCATGCATTACCAAAGCTAGTGTTGACTTGTGCATCCTAAAGGTGGTTAATTTTTTAACAGGTTTTAAGAGATGCATTCATTTATTCAATAGGCTGAACAATAAGCATGAACTCTGGAATGTAGTTTACTTCCTATTGTTTCTGTTGTTAAGTGGCTGATACATCCCAATGGAAAAGCAAAATATTTATCCCACAGCTTTTGTTAGTGTCACACAAAATTATATACAATGTTCATAATGAAGAGATAATAGTAGTGTTGCACTGTTTCAAGCAAATGCAAACAGTGAATAAACTTCAAGGCTCAACAGTTTATTCCAATGAGAAAATTAAATTTTTGCAAAGGGAAGCAACAATCCTGTTACTGTGCTATACCACATAATGTGTACTATTTACATACTACTATTATTGAATCAGTGTTTTTCAGCTGTGTGGTTTAACAAGTAACAGGAACTATGAAATACTGAAGAGAACAGAGAATTACTCAGAATATGATACATTCAATCACTTGGATGGGACTCATTCTCTTTAAGGGAGCAAGGTGGCTGCCTAACTCTAGTCAGTTGGGGCTTTTGGGCAAAGTCAAGGGTACTTCATATCACAGCCTCCATCCACCACTGGAGAATAACATGAATCTCCCATAGATCTTGAATCATATTTGTGAGCCTCATGTAGATGTCTTAGGTACCCTTGGGCACCTCCAATGCCAATACAGAGCTATTTTCATGCTTATGAATGTTATCAGGCTGACCACATGACCAAAGTGTAGATGTCTGCACTTCAGTTAGTCATCCTATTTTACTATTCACAAAAAAACCCACCCAAACAAACAAAAAAAAACAAAAAAAAAAAACCAAAAAGAGAAACAGAAAAAAAAATTAGGGCATGATTTGTATTACTATGCTGTGTCTGTGGTGAACTGCCTGCTAAAATGCTTATTGCTCCTTGCTGTACAAGAAGCTTAGTGTTCAGCTCAGATACAGACTTACATGTGGTCAGATGAATCCCAGGCTTTTTACTAATAAATGAAAAGTATCTGTTGAAAATATTAAGGCACTGGCAATCTGGATCCTCTTCTTGATTAAAAAGGTAACTCGGAGAAACTCTAATCTCAGAAAACATTAGCTTCCTTGTCACTGTTAAGCAGAAGCAGATCAATCCAATTACTAGATTAGCATGAAAAGGTGTGATAACGTCCACTTATATTATTTACTGGGTCCTCACTTCATCCAAGTGGTTAGTGCACTTGGATCCCTGAAGTACGCTGCTATTCCTTTTGAAGGAAAATTAGTGGGCAGCAGACAAGGGAGTAGTAAATTACCTTAATCTCCTTTTAATTACAAACGTGCAGTTTCTGCAGACAGGTTTTGAACTGAGTGGATTTTAATAGTAGAGCAGCACAATCCTGGCTTGCACATTAGAAATTAAAAGTTAAAATTCCTCTTGCTTAGGCAAGCCATGCTGGTTTTTCTCCAGCAAAAAGTCAGATTTCAGTACAGCTTTTCCTTCTAATCTCTTTTTTCAGTTGGACCCTTGGCAGCTGACAGTATAGTGGTTCTTACTAATAGTGAACACTTAAATAATATTTTACTTCAGAAGCACTTACTGACTGTACTGATTTTGACTGGGATAGAGTTAAATTTATTCCTAGTAGTTGACATGGTGCTGTTTTAAATTTGTGAGCAAAACAGTGTTGATAATTTAGGGATGTTTTAGCTATTGCTGAGCAGTGCTTACACAGAGCCAAGGCCTTTTCTGCTTCTTACACTGTCCCACCAGCGAGGAGGCTGGGGGCGCACAAGAAGCTGGGAGGGGACACAGCCAGACAGCTGACTCCAGCTGACCAAAAGGATGTCCCATACTGTATGACATTGTGCTCAGCAATAAAAGGGGGGGTGGAGGTTGGTGGGGACTGCTGTTGCCCAGGCACTGGCTGGGCATCTGTCAGCTGGTGGTGAGCAACTTTTTTTCTTTTGCATAGCTTGTTTTTCTTGTGTTTTGGTTCCCCTCCCACCCTCCTTATTTGTTGTCTTTTTTTTTCTTCCATTTTAAAAAAATAATTAAATCTTTTTATCTCAACCCACGAGTTTTCTCACTTTTACCCTTCCAATTCTCCCTCCCTCAATCCGGCTCGGTGGGGGAGCGAGCAACTGTGTGGGGTTAGCTGCCTACTGGGGTTAAACCAAACACTGACCCTAGGTTATTGGTTGGATTAAAATAGGCATATTCACAGCAGTCACTCCAATAAAGTCTCTAATTTGGAACAGGGCAGATTACAAGTATCTCTGGAGTAGAACCATATTCTATGTGGTATTGAACACATATGAAACAAATTAATAAGAGCACTCTAACATGTTCAGATTTGTCCCTTGGCTATCAGGCTTACCAGTATAACTAGCCTTTTGATTATTTACTATGCTGGCCAGAAAGTTTCAATAGGATATTTTTGGTGACATTGGACCAATTTACTGGGGTGGGGGTAGGTGTGGGTGGGTAAGCAATAATAATAATAAAAATAATCTGAATAATGAAGAACCAGGGAGATTTTAGCAAGATTTTTATTGAAATTCCAGGTAGATTCCTGACAATGCCTGCCCTGATTTTCTGCTGCACGTTCTCAGCAGCCTCAACATAAAGAGCTTTAAGAGGCTTTGGGATAATATATCTGGTAGATGCTTTAGCCTAACATATGCTATTACATGAATTCTCAGGATGCCAGCTGGCTGCTTTCCAGTTGGGTTGTGTCCTAATACACCAGTTCAGCAATTCATCCAAATTATCCCTTTATTGAAGAGGGTATCAGTAAAACTTTATGCTGTTAATTCAGCCATTTTTTCTTAAAAGCTACACTGAACTAAAAGGGATAAAATAATTATATGTAAATTAATGTCCATATTTATATGTAGTTAATTACAATACTTCCCTTTATGTCCCTAGTTTGATACAAACACCTTGCACTTTTAAAGCCCTGTATTTAAAAATGCTAGAAACCTATTCAAACCCTTCATTATAATCTACTAGATTTTTATTTTTTATTTACTCATACTTTGACTGTTAGACTGGCTGGTGCTTCTCCATTTTATTTGTCTTTGATGTCCATTCCATTCCAATATATAAGTACTGATTACCAGAGGTGTTTGCAAAACATAGAATGCAGAGAGTTTGGAAAAACCTTGTAAAAGTTGCAGCTTGTGACTTTAGATATTAATTAAATAACAAAATTCATTTTTTACATAAGACAAGAAAGATCTCAGGGAAACTTTAAATCCAAACAACTGGAAATGCATACCATGTCTGTCATTTTCACCGACAGCCTACCCTTTTTTCTGGAATTTTCAGATTACCAGTAGCCTGGGTAAGCTGCTGGACACCACAAATCAAAAGGCCACTGAGCATGCGCAGATCTATTTTAAATTGTATTACCAAGAGAGGGGTGAGACCTAGCCATAGACTGTGCAGTTGATTTATGCATGTACCACAAGCCTAACATGATTTTAACTCACAGATCCAAATAATCTCAGGGAGAAATATGGGGCAGTGCACCACAGAAGTAATTTTCTGCTTTTTGATTTTTAAATGTTAGAAAGTATGGAAATGTTTTACCAATAAGTCAAGGGAAGGATAGGCTGTCCCTTTTGTCCCCAGGAATCAAGAAGTCATTCAGTCCAGTCTCAGTAATCTAGAAAATGAATAATGATCTCAAAGAAATATTCCTGTTTTTTCCGTGTAAATAGTTTAGGCATTTATATCATTGTTATTAATTACATTTTACACAGTAACGGTAATGTTGCTACAAGTCTTCAAAAAATATGAAAGGTTATGTTCTCTATATATGCCTTACTATGCCTTACTATGCCCAATGAATGAATGAAAGATTAAATTAATGAATGGTGAAGAGACAAAAAGGTAAAAAAGAGATAAAAAGTAAATAACATCACCATTATAGTGATGTGCTTATGAAGCCACTACATTTTAGAATGTACAAAAAATGCTCATCTCACTTTTTCATAATATCAAAATATCCATAGTATCAAAAGAGTAGAAAGAAGGCTCATGTTTATGAGAATAAGGTTTGTCTATTTAACTTATATAATATTGGTAAAAGTCTCCATTAGATACTGAAGGGATTTTTTTAATTTTTTAAACTGTGTACCTGGTCTGACAGTATGCAAAGGGGGTACATGGGATAATTAAGCTAGGTTTCTTGACAGTGATGGCACTGTGACAAGGGATTCTGTCTGTGAAGATTAAAATGGCAATTAACATGGTTTTATGGAAAATGTACCTTGTCAAAAAATGTGATGTCTTTTTACATGATAAATTTAGTTGATAACTGCAGATAACTGCGTTGACATAATACAGTTAAACTACTATAAAGCAGTTGTCCCTGTCTTTCTGATGAATTCTGAAGAAAATACTGCTACACAAAATCAACAAAGCTTAAATATCAGCTATGAAAAATGTTTCAGAAAGTAATTACAAATGAAGTATTGCTGTACAACAGGATGCATAACCAGACAGATGCCTCTGAAAAGTTAGTTTTTGCTTTTCAATGCCTTCATCAATGATCTGGTCAAATTTGCTGATAATGGATAATTAGTGAGCAGCAAGTAATGGAGAAAGACCAACTCTTCTAAATTATATTGCTTAAGACAATTATTTTTCTCTGGACAGCATATGTGTTAACAGAATCAAATGAAAGGGCATACACCAAGGATCAAAATATGTAGGTCATACTTGCAGGATGAGAAATGGTGTCCTGGTGTTCAGTGACATTGAAGGACTTAGAGGAAATAGCAGCTAATTAAGCGAACATGAGCTCCCTGGGCAACACTATAGCTAAGTAGGTGAACATGTTTTTGAGATGCATAAGCAGAAAAATATTGAATAGAAGTGAGGAGGCTATATTTGTGTACAGCACTTGAGAGACCTAGTAGCATACCTAGATGCATTTCTTGGTGACTGTCTTTAAAAGGGATTCTGAAATATTAAAAATAGTATAGAAAAAAATTACAAGGGCAACTCACGATTTGGGAAACTAGCAAAGTATACCCAAGATAAGATTATGGAGTCACTATCTACAAGCTCATACATGGAAAAAACCAATTATGATAAGATACAGAGATTTAACACACTACAGTAGCCAGTGGTTGGAAAATACACTAATTCAGAATACAAACAAGAAGCAGATCTTAAATTATAGACTCGTATAATTATTTCAGTTGGAAGGGACCTCTAGACATTGTCTGGTCTAATCTCCTGCTCAAAGCAGTACTAACCTTAAAGTTAGATCACTTTGAGCAAAGCTTTGTCCACTCAAATTTGAAAGTCCCTGAGGACAGAGATTTTACAGTCTTGTTAAGCAGCCTGTTCCAGTCCTCACCCACTCATTCTGAGATTTTTCTTCTTATATCCACCTGAAATATACTGCAGCTTATAGCCATTGCTTCTCATCTTTTGACTGCGTACCTCTGAGTGGAGTCTGGCTCTGTCTTCTATTTCCTTTAGATATTAAAACCAGTTTTTAGGTAGATACTTAACAGTATGATTACTGAAAATTAAATGATGTTTGGTGACGTGGTTTAGCCCCAGTCAGCAACTAAGCACCACACAGCCACTCACTCACTCCCCCCGCCCCAGTGGGATGGGGGAGAGAATCAGAAGGGCCAAAGTAAAGAAAACTTGTGGGTTGAGATAAGAACAGTTTAATAATTAAAACAGTGATAATAATAATAATAATAGTAGTAACAATAATAATAATAATAATATAATGAAAAGGAAGATAATGAGAGAGAAAGACAGAGGGAAACGTTAGGAGAAGAGGGAAAAAAACAAACAAGTGCTGTAACCACTCACCACCAACAACTGATGCTGCTGGTCCTGGAGCTGCAATCGCTGCTTCCTCCGGCCAGCTCCCCCCAGTTAATATACTGGGCATGATGTCACATGATATGGAATACTCTTTGGTCAGTTTGGATCAGTTCTCTTGGATGTGCCCCTTCCTCTCCCAGCTTCTTGTGCACCTGGCAGAGCATGGGAAGCTGGAAAAGTCCTTGGCTAGTGTAAACACTACCTAGCAAAAAATAAAACATTGGTGTGTTATCAACATTATTCTCATACTAAATCCAAAACACAGCACTGTACCAGCTACAGTGAAGAAAATTACCTCTATCCCAGCTAAAACCATGACATTTGGTGATAAGAAAATCCGTCCATTTTGTGAGTGATTCGGGTGGGTTTTCCAAGAAAATTTAGGGTTCACACAAATTGTGGGCCTGATGCCAGAATTACTGGATGAAATTCTATGATTCCTACAACTTAATTTAGTGAAATTAAACTTTAATTTACTGTAAAAGTTCCTGTCAGAGATTAAACTCATGATGCTATGAAGTCAATGAATTGCAAAAATACCTTTGTATAGTAATTAACAGCACTAAACTCCATCTGGATAGCAAGGGAATAAAGTCCTTCCCTGTCCTATTAAGGATGCTCATCATATTTTCCCAACAGTGTTGAGCTGGTAGGTTTGTTATTGGTTTGGACTCTTATTCTTAGTAGTCTTTGTAATGGTATTTACTGTCTTATGGAGATTAAGTAAGAGGCTGAAGTTAAAACTCAGAACATCAATATGGGATTCCCCTTACATACATTTACATGTCTATAGGATAGACATTCACACCTTTTCTAGTCAATGAAGACTCCCTTTTTAATCACTGAAGAGAAAAAAATAATTTCCAGTGAAAAATGCAAACCTGAACCAGAAGTTCGGACAGGTAGGATTAATTGTGCCTCAAAATACCTACTCCTATCCACTGATCATGGAAAAAAGTATAGGTGAATAATTCAGGGACTGATATGGTACACCGTAAGCACCTATAGTTGGGTGAGTTGAGTCCCAAGAAAGATTGTGTAAGAAAATAAATGTTCATAAAGAAAGCATACACATAAAACCTGAATTTCTCAATTCACAAAACATAATCTTTATATTATTGTTCTGTCCTAAGGAGAGCAACACAGATGATGAAAGGACTGGAGGACATGACTTAGGAGGAGCAACTCAGGATTCTAGGTTTGTTCAGCTTAGACAAGAGGAGACTGAGAGGTCACCTCATTGCTGTCTATAACTGCAACATGAGGATGAGTGAAGACAGAGGTGCCGTTCTCTTTTCTGTGGTGTTTGGTGGCAGGACACAAAGGAATAACTTAAAGCTGTGTCAGGAGAAGTTCAAACTAGATATTAAGAAGAAGTTCTTCACTGGGAGAGTGGTCAACCACTGGAACAAGATCCCCAGGGAAGTTGCAAGGCCCCAAGCCTGTTGCTGTTCAAGAAGCATTTGGACAACACTCATAGAATCACAGAATCATAGAATGTCCTGAGCTGGGAGGGACCCACAAGGATCATCAAGTCCAACTCCTGTCCCTGCACAGGACAACCCAAATTCACACCAGATCTCTGAGGGAGCTGGCCAAGTGCTTCCTGAATATCGCCAGGCTTGGTGCCATGACTGCCTCCCTGGGGAGCCTGTTCCAGTGCTCCACCACCCTCTGGGTGAAGAACCTTTTCCTAATATCCAACCTACACCTCCCCTGGCACATCTTCCTGCCATTCCCTCGGGTCCTGCCGTTGGTCACCAAAGAGAAGAGATCAGTGCCTGCCCCTCCTCCTCCCCTTGTGAGGAAGCTGAACACTGTGATGAGGTCCCCCGTCCACCTCCTCTTCTCCAGGCTGAACAAACCAAGTGACTTTAGCCACTCCTCATATGGTTTCCTCTCTAAACCCTTCACCAATATCGTGGCCCTCCTTTGGACACTCTCTAGTAGCTTTATGTCCTTAATATACTGTGGTGCCCAGAACTGCACACAGTACTCAAAGTGAGGCCACACCAGCGCAGAGCAGAGTGGGACCATCACCTCCCTCGACCGGCTAGCAGTCTTAGATATATGGTTTACCTTTTAGGTTGCCCTGTGTGGAGTTTGGAGTTGGACTTGATAACCCTCATAAGTCCCTTTCAGCTCAGGATATTCTATGATTCCATGAATCTTTTCTCTCACAATCCCAATATTTGGATAGATTCACGTGTCAGCTGCTATTTATATTTCATGGCTTATGGTGACATTTTGAATACAAAATCTGTTAGTGTATGTTCAGAAGAATTATACTTCAGGTTTGTGATCATATTTTTATGTGCATACTCGTAATTACCACTCTGAATATTTCAGAATCTATTTAAAGATAGAATCAATACTTTCATTTATTTGATACATTTTCTCAAATATTGATTTAGTTTTACTAGGGTTCAGTGGAAGATCAACTTTTACTTCAAATGCCTACCTTAAGTAACAATGCCCTTTAGTTCTTAAAATAATCTTTTAAAACTTGTATGTTTCTGAGATTAAAGCTGAAGTCTTCATTGGTCACTTGAGATCTGAAGGAGGTAGTGGACTTCGGTTTTGTTCTTCTGATTAATAATTTTGGAAAATTCTCTTGTTTAAAAAGTGGCTGCCACATAAATAATCTGTTTCATCTGTTGTGGTTTAGCCCCGGTCAGCAAATAAG
>WEKW01032492.1:568-12821 GCA_013389905.1 Sula dactylatra
GACTTCTTTAATTCTGCAGTATGTTTAGGTTCTAGCTTTATTACTAGCTTTAAATGACTCTGCAGAAGGTAATGTTCATTAACCAAAGATCCCAGTAATCTGGCATTGTTTAACACTTACGTTTTCTTTCTTTTGATTTTAATTTCAAATAACAATATCAAAGTATTTTTAATCTTCCAGTTTCGATATACTAAGGTTTTCTGCCAGAATGGTGAGTGTCAAATTCCTGTTTGCTGGCTTTTTTATTGTGCAATCTAGTCCAAGTCAGATTTCATTCCAAGTTTGCAAACAAAACACCCTTTTCATATCACGCTACTGCATTCCAAGTTGAATTGTGCCAAAAAATAACAGTAATATAGATTAGACATTAAACTGCAGTAATAGAGATCATTCCTACAACACTGATATCAATGGAAACTTGCCATGAACTTCAGTGGGAGCAAGCCCATATTCCTAGTTTTTAAAAGACAGTTGTCTTTTGGTTTTGGTTAGTTTGAATCGCCTTTTGGAACACTTCACTGGATCACAGTAAGTTTTTACTCTTCATTCTACATGTTCTTGTTGTGTACATGAATAGATTTGTTAGCCTTTTTTTGGAATCCTTTGGACGCTTGTGAAAAAACACATTTGAGATGCATGGCTGACTTTTATTTTTGTTGATGTTTGGCACCCTATTTGACGCTGCTGAGATAGTTCCTCGAATATTGTATGTTTTTGTACAGCATGACACAGCCAGATATATGCCACTTGTTTATACCCCGACGTGCTCCAGTTGAATTGAGATTGAAAGTTTCATTGTTTTAAGTTGCCTTAATAGACTCATTACTGTCTCTGTTAGCTGCCTCCAGTAACCTATGTAGGACGTAAAACCTCTATAGTTTAGTGAGGCTACAAGCATGCCATGTAGTAAAACATTACAAGAGCTAAGTTTCAAGTGGAGTTAACACCTATTAATTCATGGTTAAGATTATTTTTTTCATGAATTATTTAGTAACATTATATCTGTAACAAAACTGTTTTATTCTAGTCCTACAAGTTCTCTTAAAAAAAAGAAGAAAAAGTGTCCAAGTCCCTCTTTTTGTTAGTTTATATATGAAACAAGTGAAAAAGGAACAGCAAAGAAAAATAAAACCTGGCAGAACATAGAATTCATGCAAAATGTCACATAAAAAGTTACACATATCAATCAAAAGTAATTTTAAGGAAAAAACCTTTGGAATATGTAGCACAGCACAAGGGGGGCAGTCCAATATTTCTCCTTGAATAAAGGTTTTTCTTTTTTAACATGGAAAAATGTTTAAATTTGAGATGAAAATAAGCCATGGAAATCCATGAAGTAATGGAAATTATGAAAATCCATGAAAACATTAGGACACTTGAGTCTGCTAATACAAATGTGTGTCTCAAAAGTAGTTCTTTATGCATGAAGTAGTTTTGTAATGCATAAACTGAACATGATTACTATAGTGCTGTGGTGGCTTAGATGCTAAAAATTTATTTTCAATAAAAATTCATCTGCTTGTGAATTCTTTTTCCTTCCTGCCATAAAGGAATGAAAAAATCTAAATTCCACTTACACAAAAATGATGGAAGGTATGTTTTACAATAATGGATTGTGTTTATAACTTGAAGTAAATTAAATGACTAGCTTATTTAAAACTGAAACATTGGTTTAGAATTAGTGTGATCTCTATACATGTGCCATATACAAACAATTATTTGCCTATTCACTCTTAGATCCTACTGTTGCACCATGAAGTGGTTTATGGAATTAGCCTTAATCTTTCAAAGTAGAACTGAATTAATAAGCCTATTTTTAAAAAGAAAGAATGTCAAGTCATGAAAACTTACCTTGCACAAATGCATGTTTTATAACTTGGAAAAAAGAGTCACAGATTTTGAACTGCTTACTTCTTGCAGAAGGCAGTAAAGGAGTTATATAGGTTAGTAGAGATTTTTATAGTAAGAAATGTCAGTCAGGCCTTAAAAAAAGGTAATTTCAGTGGCAGATATTCTTATTTCAAGTTATCTTGTGTTTATTACGTTATATACGCGTAAGGATGTACACTTTCCACATACTAGCAAGCTTCTCTCAGAAAGCTCTGTCCTGTTGGTCCATACCCATAACAACATTCAAATTGTTGGGGTTTGCACAATGAAAAAGTTATTTCTTTTTGCAACTGGAGTCAGATTAGATGATACAATGGGTCCTGGCTTTAAAGCCTGTCATTTTTCTTATAACTTAGATGTATTCTCTGCCTTGCAGACCAGATGATAAACATGTGATTGCTCTTATACTTTTTTGACTTTGTATTTTTATTCATTAATACCACAAAGTATTATTTTGCTGTGGTAATAATAAAATGCTTGTTTAATACTAGCTTCCTCTAAATCCCCGGAAATGAAAGGCATTATTTGCCTGCTACAGCACCTGTGCAGAAACTTTGTTTTGGGATTCACTATCAAAATGTGTGTGTGTATATGTGTGCATAATATGTGTGTGTGTGTATATATATATAAAAATAAAATCACTCCGCGGATGGTCTGGTGTATGGTATAGCCTCTTCCTGGTGAGAAAAATGTACTCGTGTATAAATATGGAAGCACGCTTTACTCCAAACCATCCAGGTAGGGAAGACATACCATCTAAGAACTGGAAATAAGTAAAAATGGAAAGCAGATTAATGATGCAGTTCTCAAGACTCGAATGTCTTGTTCTGCTTTTCCAGTCCAAATGCATAAGTCATACTGATAGCTTTTGCTTGGTGTGCTTCTTGGTTTTTGTTTTTTCTTCAGCATAATTTACCTGGCTTAACAGTTGTTTTGCTTTTCCAAGGCCCATCCAATTCTCGTCTACAAAATAGTTTACCTTTTTAGCACTGAAATTCCTTCCCTAGAGCTTTATCCATATCAGATACATTTCAGAGATGTTTAAAATGTCAAAAACATAGGCAGATCAGGAGTTTAGATTGAACTAACTCCAAAGGAGTTAGGAGGATGCCTGGGGGTCATCCTGTGAGTGAATTCTGAAAACACATCTGGAGCCACAGGACAGTGACAGTCACTGGCCTCTTTATTGGGCTTCTGATCTCAGTCTCCTCATGCTTATAGAAAACCATTAATTCTCAACACTAGACTGCAAAAGACTCAGGGAATGGCACGTCTGAAGTCCAGCCCTAGTTTAGGTACCAGATAGAAGGGTTTTTTGGAGACCTTCTGGCAGTGGGTGGCCAGACATTTCTACTACGTGCCAATTCCTCTCTAACTGCTTTACACTCGCAGAATAGTTGGCACATTTCAGTCTTACTTGTGCTAGTGAAGGTGGAATTCTTCTCAACCTTCTCGGGTTTTGGTTTTTGTTCTAAAAATCCTTAAAGAACTGGTAAAATTCAGTCCACAAGACTCAAAAGCTCTTGGACAAACAGTGATACTGAACGTGTGTCGGGGGCTGATGGCAGTCCAGTGCTGCCTGTAGGGCAGGCGGTTAGGAAATCTGTTTTCTTCTTTACTCTCCCATTAATCTGTTGAGTGACATTAGGCAGACCCCTGCCCTCCCCCAACTTAAGTTACAGCTTGCTTGTTCTCATAGTTACACTTTCTCTTCTGCTTCTCCCTTTTATTCTTTATGTTTTTATCCCTTTTTGCCTTGAGCCTCTCTTCTTCAGGCCTAGCAACCTTCACGGAGCAGGTGGCCATGGACATCTCTCTGTTTACGCTGTACTGGATGATGCTGTGTTTGCACTGAACACAAAGGCAGCTACAGTTCCACTATCTGGTTCTTTGAAGAAGACTTAAGGCATTTCTAGTTAAATGGTTGACAGACTTACACTGAGGGTTAGTCAAACCCATAAAGTAGTAAGAATTAAATATTTTTTTTTCCCTCATCTGGATTTAATTTCCTGTATTTTTTTCCTCAACATGCTGCTTTTGCATGGCCATTGGTGTTAATTTAGTGTCTACAACTTGCATGTGTTGGGGGTAGTTTGGAATATACATTGTGAGCAAAAGCACTTTAAAGAATTCATTGTCAAATTTTTTACAAAAAAGCTGTGTAAGTCAAATTCTTAGCTGCTAATTTAATGGAAAAGTGATGGAGTTACTCCTTTTTACTTTCACTCAGATGGTATTCTTGTTAGTCTTGGTTGAAAATGTTTTGACAGAATGTGTCTCCAGCGCAGTTCTCCATGTCAGTGGAACTGACAGGTTACGTAATAGCTTCCCAGTTGTTCCCACTAGCTTAGACCCGATTGCCTTAGTGAACTCCTTCTGTGGACAATTAAATACTGGGTTGTATGTAATTGCCAGTGTCTCCCTCTGTGCAATATTGCTCAATGAGAACTCCACTTGGATGTCTGAAAAATCTTTAGCAAATCATATTGTGTTTGTCTAAGATGTAATGCATCTTCAAGTGTCACATTCTAGTTCTTGCAATAACTAATACACCTGCAGTAATTTCCTGCCAAGGCATTTATAATTTAGGCTGCTAGAGTCGAAGTTGTAAGTGTGAGTTTCCCTGTATTCAGTGGAAAGAGAAATCTCCCTCAGGAGGTGGCTCAGAACAGGAGGCCAGGGTATGGTATTCTGAAGCTATACGTGTAATATCTTTAAAAGCAGCACCCAAATATTCAACTGACTTCCTTAGCAATGTGATTCAGGCTGAGGAGGCCTTTGGTGTGCTCTTAATGCAGCCGGTGCCTGCAAGAGCTGAAGATGGCAAAGCAAGACCTCCTGGAGTGCCAGAGTTTCCTCTCTAGCAGGAATGTGCCAGGGTAAAATCACCCTGCACACCGGTACCAGCAGCGTTTTCTATGTGGTAACTAATTACATAAAAAATTCTCAATATTTAAAGGTAAATAAACATGAGTAACAAAGCTAAATAACTATGTTATTTATTATAGCTCTCATTATTTCAGGCTTATTTTTTTCCCCCTGGAATGCTGAAATTATATAACTCCCCTCCTGTTTGTGCGTCCCCCCCTTTTTTTTTTTCCTACTCTTCTGACTCCCTTTATATGAAAGGTATTGGATCAGCATCTGCATATCTAAGAGCACAGATAGATTGCTAATTCGCTCCACCATTAGTCTACAGGCAAGAATCTGCAAAATGAAAAAAACCTTTATAGTTTATTGTTGAGAACCACAGATTGGGTCCTGTAAGTTTATATTGAAAATGTAAATAGGGGGAATTATTTCCTTTTTGTTCAGTTATTTTCGTGTTGTCGTTCTGTTTAATGGAGTAATCATTTCGTAAGAATCCATTTAACATGTGTTAGACATTAATACATTTTACATTAACGACGAGACAGCAGTTACTGCTTGCAGTTTGGAACTAGTAAGCCTGATGTATTAGAACTGGAGATGCAGCTATTTCTGGTGTTGCTCTTTAAGAAGGATAGCACTGGGCTTTACATTTTCTTATTTAAAATTCTTCCTTGATGAAGTGAAAAGGTCTTGCATGACAGTAATGTGAATAATATTTAACACAGTCAAGGTAAGCACATCTATCTTTTATAGGACAACGCTGCAATATTTTATGGGGTGAATTAATGTTAATATTCCTCATTGTAGCTTTAGACAAATAGTATACAATGCTAATTAAAAAGAAAAAAGAACCCTGATTTCTTAAGATGTGATATGCTTTGTGTACAGTATACTTTTACACTATAAACTTAACTCATGCTGTCATTTAGAGAAATGACAATAAATGAGGTTTACGTGGTGGTGTCAGTAAACAGAAGTTTCTGCAGTGTTCATCAGAGATTCTCCTTGAACATGTAGGATTCAGGCATAAAAGTTCATTGGTTGCCTCTTGCAGTATTCTTTAGCTTTAGGGTAACATTCTTTAAAAACTTGTAGCTTACACATGGGAATTTCCATCTGGGCTTTTTATCTTGACTTGGGAATGACAGTTCTACATAGAACTGAATTGGCCATGATTTAATAAAAATGGTGTGTAGGCTTTTTAAATACTTAATACCATGTGGGTTGGCATTTTTGTTCCTGAAATAACAGGAGAAATTTTAACTGTGTTTTAAAAAGTGTTTTATTTCTTTGTCATTCTCTTATCAGTATGAAACCAATCTTTTTTCCTCCTGTTGCATCCAGTTACACTTTGTATGCGTTCATGTTGTTGACTAAAAACTATTTATAACTACTTTATTGTGTAAATGTCACAATCCTTATGACATTTAGAATTTTATTTTGAAGTTAAGCTCCATCAGACCTCTGTGGCAACACAGAGAAGATGCATGTAAAGTACTTTTTAACATAAATAAAGGCAGCAGGGTTTTATCCCATGTGTTTATTGATGAGTTTGTCCTCTGTGCTGCCTTTTAATTCTTCTAATTCAGTAGAAAAGTAGTTAAATTCTCTATTTCCAAATCCTCCTCATCACATTGAATTATAGAACATTTTATTTTAATGAGAATATTCATGACTTGCTTACCAATGAATTTATCATCCAGTCTAGTGTACTAAGATGTGTTTTTGTAGCAGAAGTTGTGAGATGCCCACTCTTCCTAAAGAGACTAGGGAGAAGTTGAGGTTTTATTTTTGGTTTTTGTTCTCTTCAAAACTTAATATTGTTTTTCGAATTTAAGGGCTGAATTCATCTCACCTGTGTTTGATGCCTACAGGGTTCTTTTCAATGAAGAGGAAGACATAATTCCTCTCTATTTCTTTTCTGTTGATTAACTGGATTGTTAATCGATTTACAGAATTACATGGCATTTTTTATATTATCTATCTCAGATTAAAAATTTTAAAAAAGTCAACTGTCCATTTGAGATATTCTTTGTCCTAAATTAAATTATGGGGAAATTTTTTTTACATTGATTTCTTAAGATTCTATCTCAAGAGGTTGAGTTCCAACTTTCAAAAAAATAAAATAAAAAAACAATGAATCCCCTCAAAAAACAACCAAAACCCAACCACAACAAAAAACTTGAGCTGCATCTGTATGAGTCAGTAGGAATTGATTTCTCTTTCAAAAACAAACAAAAAGTATTTCTCAAGAATAAATTTTTCTGGTGGAGAACTGATAGAACAATGGGACATTTATCTGTAACAATTATGTCCTTGAATTATTTATTAACCTGTCTAGGAGCCCAAGACTATGAAATAGTCATGACAATTTAATGTGTCTATCTTATATATGCAATAGCATAGAAATAATACTTTTAGGATATATTGAACAATGCTTTTTAAATGCAGATTTTTAGATTTTATGTAACCACAATGTAATAAATTTTTCCTTTGAAATGTAATTTGCCATTAATAATTTAGCACAGTATTAATAGTTAATTTTACTTCGTGTTTTAAAATTCATTCATTTTAAACTAATCATTCAAAAACCTGATTAGTAGATGTTCTTGCACAGAGAGAAAGAGAGGAGAAAATTAAGGAAAGATGTTTTAGGGTTATGTGCACTCAAATTTGATTGTATATTTTGTTCTCATATGATGACAGCTTGCTCGTTCAAGCTGTTTGTGCTGAACATATATAAAATTTAGTTTATGAAAAAAGCACATGAAGATTAAAATGTAAGTTTTACTAGTTCTTCATAGGTAACTGTCAAACTCTAGACTAGTCCATATCAGTTACTGTCCCTGCTTCTTGAATGCGTGACCACTTTGTATGTCACGAATGGAAATAGTTGCAGAAGATGTCTGCTGCAGTTCACATGGGATCAAAATTATGCTTCCATGGCTTTATTAATTACTATATGAATGCCACAGAAGGTGACAACTTAAGGGGATGGATGTGAGTTGGTACACAAACACTGAAATTAGTGGTAGCCCACGAGAGCCAAGGGATAAAACTTCTAGCTTCAAATGTGGAATCTGGAGTTTAAACTGGATATGAAGTTCTGTTAAAATATATACCCAGTGCCATTATTTTTAATTCTCTGAAAACAACATTGTTTTCTTTACATAAGTCCAGAAGTGATTTCTTGTGATTGTCTTGTAGTAATGACTATTGCATTGAGGGATATCTGTGTATGAAAACCAATTTTTCCTATACATTGACTTAAAAATGGTTAATGCACAAATTTTTAAAACATTTTTTTTTAAACAATTTTTTTTAAATCACCTTGTTTTGCAAATCTTATTGAGACCTAATACTTTTAAAATGATGTTGCGCATGTTTTAATGGAAGTTTAGGAGCATCTCTTCTACTCTTTTTTTGTCACTAATTTTTGAAACTCAGAGCAAAACAAGAAGAATCTGTTGCTGTAAGGAAGTATTAAATACAGCAGACATTTTCTCTGGCAAAGATTAGTAAACTCTGGAGGTCCCAGACTCAACTATTTACCTGAAGGGTATTTTCCAAAAAACAGCAACTGTTAAACTGAAGACCAGATATAGATTATTCCTCAAGTCATAAATCAGCATCAGTTGATTCAGACTGCTTTGTGGTGTGCTATCACATCTTGTTTTCAACTTGCCAGAAACGGATTTACCATAAGGTTTAAAAAAAAAAAAAGCATACCAGATCATTAAAATTGTAGTATTTTACCAAGTTAGCATTTCAGTCATGGCAACAGATGCCAAAATACTTTAGTCGTTATTAACACTCCATTCAGATAAACACATGCTGAAATCACAGCTGATTAGATCATTTTAAGTTCTGCTATCAAATATAAGTCTTTTGTCTACCCAACTAGATGCAACCCTATCTGCACTTCTAAAAAGTTGAAAGAGAGCTGGAACCACTGCCCAAAACATGCCATTTAATGTTAGTTATGAGGTTGTGATTGCTTTTGTAAACAATGCTGAAATAACATGAAGTAATTTTTTAACTTGCCTTGAGATCTTTCAAAGTCTGCCACAATACAGCACAGGGAAAAGGAGCTGCTTCCTCTGCTGTATTTAATACCTAAAAGCCTTTGCCAGTCTGGCTTTTCTCGTATCATCTTAAACAGGTGACCACCCTACTTCACATGAACATTATTGTATTTAAGAGTAATTACTTGTTCATAAGGACATGCGTTTGTAAGTATTTGTCAAATGCTTAGCCATAATAAATTACTGTCTTATTTGAAGGAAGATTTAACAATCTCAAAGACTTTCTAAATATAAAGGAAGTGGGTTTGTGCCTCAGTCTCAAAGTTTTACATGGGATAGACTACCTGTGCTTTATGTAATGGAAGTGGTTTCTACCTCAGCTGTCTTCTGCCCCAGCAGCCCGCAGTCTGAAACCTTTCCTTCTCCTGAATTTTTAATATTTCTTTTTTTTTTTGGATGAGATAGGGGTATAATAGTTGATCTCTACACATCTGAATTTCAGCCTTGATCCCAGACATAATTTGGAATCTTGCCATTAGAGCAATGATGTATTTAAATAAGTGGGCTTGATGCAAATGGTTCTGGTGCGGTAGGGAGGCCCAAAGACATGACATGTGGCCGGGGCCTTTTGGCTTAGCAAATGACAGCTTCATGGTCCCCTTCTACTACTACTGTTATTTTACATGGAGTATATTAATAGACCACTTAAAGATGACCCAGCTAAGCCACAAAATGAGAGTGTCTATTATAATTTTTTTTTTTAAACTGACACAGATGTTTTTAACACTTTGATACCATTTTACTCTAACACATTGCTTTCCATGGAAGACGTTTGAGCTCAACTTAGCTGATATATTTTATGGTATTGCTTCAGGTTCCAACATCTCTCCTTGTTTCCTTCAAGGGAATAAATTGAAAAAAGTTTAAATTGTAGTAGTTATTCTTTTTACAGCTCAGGTTTCTCTTTAAATGTTGGACCTGGGAAACATTTTGCCATTAGCTAGCCTGTTACCCAACCAGTTAAACTAATATAGCACATTTAGTTTCAAACACTGTAGTTGATCATAATATTTGAATATTGTTTTGAAAAGTAAACTGAATTCTTTAACTATATGATAGGATTTTAAAATTTCTAACCTCAAAAGTTTCCCAGTCAAAAATTTCCCAGGTTTATCTTCCTGCCACTTATTTTTATTACCTGATCATCAGGACAATGATCTGTATTGTTGTATTTCTTCATCTGTCTTCAATGTATTGAACGAGATTTTTTTTTTTAAACACCAAACAAAAGCAGTCAATATTTCTGTGGAAACTGACTGACTTGCTGAGGACGTGATTCATAATGGTTCCAACTGTATTACTCTTTTAGACAGTCTTGCAAAACTACTGATGTTTACATATTCCGTTTCCTGGGTTTGGGTTGGGTCCCATCCTCCATGTATTTAAACTTCATTTTAAATCCCAGGAAGGAGTATCTTAGTGAAAGAGCCATGGAGAGTAGCGCTTGGATGAAGCTGACCCTTGTTAAGGTTGCACACACAACTGAAAGGAGTCACTTGGTTCCCCAGATACTCAAAAGTCAGGTGGAGAATAGGTTGGCCAGAGTCTACAACAAAGTCTTTCACAGGGACTTTAATTGCTATTTCCTTGTTCTCATCCTAGGTTAGTAAGCACTTTTCAACATACTAAGGTGAATGTTGCTGAGATCCCACAGTGTTATGATGTAAGGACCAGCAGGCAGATGAACTGAAATTAGAAGAAAGGAATAACACATTTAAAGCTTTTACAACTTCAGCATAGGTCAGTAAAATTCAATATCAAAAGCAGGGAAAAAGTGAGTCTATAAAAGATTCTTACATGGGGGAAAAAGTAGAATCCAGCATAAATCCATCAGGATTATCAGTATTCCTTTTCTAATACTCTGCTAGGTGGCTGAAAATTATCAAGGAAGTAGGGAAGGTAATACACAACTGGAATGTTTTACTTGGGCAAATATAAAAATAAAATGAACAAAAGCAACTCCCGTTTTCCCTTTTTGCTATTATAAAATTTTCCAACGGTTTTGTTTAGCTTTTTAATATGGTTCTTTTTCTGTTCTGGGAAAAACTTTCCATGTGGAAAACAAAGCAGATATTCACTGAACTTGTTGTGAAACTCACATTAAATGTCAGTGGATTTTTCTAACCAAACATCAGTTAGACCATCTTTAATTGCCTAGTCTAATTACACTGTATATGAGAAAGCATAGCAAAAATTAACAAGTGCAACATGTTGACTTTGGGTTGCCTAAGTGTTCCTGGCTGGTACAGCAGCCTGTTTGATGCCAACAGGTTATAATTTCCACATGTAAATAAGGTCAGTTTCTCTCTTTTGGCATGATTAGAAGAGTGTCCGTTTTCTGTGTTCCATCAAACATATTTCCAGTCTGTTCCTTGTTCAAATGCACAAAAAAATGTAATGGCCAATGAGATCTGCAAGTGGGAAGTAAAATTAATACCTTAAAGTAAACTCCAAGCCGTTTTACAGCTTGAGCTAAAAACCCCGCAGACACGCACATCCACAGCCCTGACGTCACGGCATAGGTACTATTATGATTTCTTCTCTGCATACATGTGAAACAGACATCTGTTACAAAGAACATAAGGATAATCCTGGCTGGCCTGAAAAACCTTCTTAACAAAAAGTACGTATTCTAAATATCAATATTCTGTTGTGTTAAGGTCTAGAGCTACAGTGGCTTTCAGAATTCTGTGTAAAACCTTCTAACCAGAGTCACATAAATCAGGGAAAATGACAGGCTGGCCTTTTAGTTAAACCAGGTTTTCAGAAATGACTATGCTGTTTGTGCTAATTTCTTGGTTCATGTTACTTAACTACTTCCCCGTGATTTACTGAGGGGCAAGAGGGAGAAGCAGTCATTTGGCATTTCATAAGGGTACAAAGAACCCTGTTTCTGTTTCCTTCCCTCCTCCCTACCCCAGTCTCTCAAAGTATATATATTAGCAAGCCAAAGAATGATATCATGGCGTTTTCATGCTGAAAGTGTACATTGTTCTCAAGTCTCCCTCCTTCTCTTTAGTCTGCTTTGGTACAGTGGTGGGGGTTTTTTTGTTTAAATTACATATAGCATTTGCAAAAGATGCTATAGAAAGTCCTACATAACACAGCTCTGAGCATAACCCCTGATTTTGAAGGAGTCAGTGAAAGCCTGGTCTGCATGTATTGATAACTGTCTTTCATTATCTTACAGATTCAGGTATAATGGAGCTAATTTGTTTAGGGTTACTGTCTTGCTGGCCTAATTTTAGAACACATTTTGCAACTAAGGAAAAGTAATAGCGGGGGCGGGGGGATTGTTTGTTTGTGGGGTTTGTTTATCAGATATTGTAATTTAAGTATTCAGTCTTGACCTAGCCCCAATTCCCTTGCAAGCAGTGAAAAGAAAAAAAAAAAAAAAAAAAAAAAAA
>WEKW01032492.1:12875-50885 GCA_013389905.1 Sula dactylatra
AAAAAAAAAAAAATCTCTCTGTGGAGTTAAGTTGGTTCTCAGTGCCGCAAAAAGTCCCATCAGTATAGAAAAAGCAAGTAAGGATAAGTAAGCTGCCAGTGGGTTAGGGGCACCTGAATATGCATAGAACAGTAGGGGAAAGACCTGTTAAATGTGCTAAGCATCCAGATCCCTTTTTTCAGCTAGTGAAAAGCATTGCAAAATGTCCTTAACACACTGACTAGGCTTGTGATACTGCTTTTTTAACTCCTCTGCCTTTTCTCTACTGTGGTTTCAATTTTGTCCAAAAAGCTGGCTTGAGGGTTAAGCCAGATGAGGTGCCTTCAAGCTCAAAGCTTTATACTGTGCAATATGGTGTCTGTGGTATGAAATCTTTGCTGTAGGAAATGTGGAGATCAAGTGTTTGATCCAGGTCTGGCAACGTATCTATATCTCTATAAAAGGTTGGTCAATGAATTCTTCTGTAAAGCCAAGAGTCTGGCTGCACTTGGCTTAGAGCCATCAGGTAATTTTTTGCAGATTCTAGTGAATATTAATATATTGCCATTTAATACTTCAGGAATTGTTACATAATATCCCCATTTTGCTAATAGTGAAGTAAAGAATCCTACACAAAAATAAGACTATACTGATGATGAGAGATGATGTTGACATGAAAACAGAAATCATTACTTTTTTACACTGTCATCTTCACAAAAAGAATTAATTCGTGTTTCTTGGCTGTTAAAAATTCATAGTGCCTGCTTAGGAGTTATTTTGAGCAGAAAAGAATATGGGAAGAATTTCTCAGAACCGGTGCTTAGCATTATCAGTGCTCGTCTAAGGGGAATGTCTCTGTAGCTTTGTCTCTGTCTAGGGCTACTGCTTGGGGTTGTCTACGACCACATAAGAAGTTAAAACCAATGGTCTTATCCTAACAATTAGTTTCCACTTTCAAGATTAACCTAATAACAAAAACTGCTTTAAAAGAAAAGTTCTTTTAGAATGAAAGCTAAAACTAACGTAATAGATTCTCCAGCCTGAAGAAGCTTTGTTTTACAACACATGATTCTTCGGCTTTAGTCATAATACAGAAGTGGAAAAAAATGTTATGAAAATATTTTATGAACCAGTTGACCTACCACCCAAATACATATGTTTGCACTTAGGAATTCTCGTCTGCTCTACACACCATGTTACCTGGCCACAGCGCACTTTGTGTATTTTATGTGAGTGGGGGTGTGTGTGTACACACCTTTATCACTGAAACCATAGGCCTCTGACTAAAATTCATATCATCTCAGCTCAAAATGCATCAAAGAGCAGTAGTATCCATCTGATGGTTTGATTTACTGAACAATGGCTACAGTTCAGATTAAAGCATAAGGCAGGCACTGATCTGGAATTGCATGTCAGACTGCAGCTTCACTTCCCACGTGCACAATTTGACATGCTCCCAGGTATAATTCCTGCATCAGCTGGGTGGTTCTGTGTTTCCATTCTGTGCTGTACTTTGGTGGTAGCTGTACGGCCAGTTGTGAACTTTGTAAGATAGAGGATGAGAAGACAAATCAGTTCAAATCCAGAAATAGTCTCCTGCCTTTTCTTGCTGCTTGAAATTCACCACTCCTCCAATTTTACCATTGGTTTTTAGTTAGTTCCCCAGTCTCCCAAGCTTAGATACTTTCCTTCTGAGAAATAGCTCGTTACCTCTCCTAAAGACATAGTTACTGCCCTAACTGCTCCACAAAATGCCTATGGCTTCAGGCAAGTTCAGGCCAGCTGACCTACTTCTACACATAAGCTGGTCACCTAAATGCACTGACTGACCTGAGCGTAGCCCCCTCCTCTTGGTGTCATCTAACCCTACTAAGTTCCCACCTTGAAGAGCAATCACATTTGTGTGAGCACAATTGTGTGTTTTGATTTTTATTTTTGTCTTTCCTTCACTTCCATATGTCCTTTTAAATATTTTATAGTATTCAAGGACAGTGACATTCAGTCTGCTTTATTTGTCATTTTGGGCTTATCTGGGTGTTTGTTAGACACCCAGGGTGAATTAAAAGGGAAAACTGTGCCTACTGTAAGTGAGAAGGGAATGTTGATTATATCTTCTTTGTTTTGGCCCTGAATTGGAAATATTATGTCTATATGCTACTTTCTAATTTAGTCAAACTGTTTTGCAGAACAAATACACTATAGTGAAAAGAAACGCTTAAAACAGCATGTGGTGAGAGACACTGTGAAGACAAAGAGCAGTGCACAAGGATTCAGTAGGAATGAATCTGCTCAGTGCCAGTTGGGAGACTGATTTCTCACAAACAGTACCCTTGAAGTAAGATCTAATTTTTTTCGTAAGGTACTTGTCACCAGGATCTGCTTTCAAGCAGATACGGCTTAGTAACTGTATCCAACTTGTCAAGCAGTTGCAATGGATTTCTTTGCAGGACTCTGGGCATGAAGGCTTTGGCCTTTAGTATCTCATTTGAAAGGATGCACTCTTTCACTTTTGCTGTTTAAGTTTAATCTGTTACATTTGTAGAATTTCAGTATGTGATTTCAAGCTGAGAATTGTCATGCTTTGTGCTTAGATTATATATATAATAATTTATTCACTGTGGATGGATTAAGTGACCATAATAAGGCTTTACGGATTTAGCAGCCCTGTAGATTCAGCTAAGATTTTTAGGAACTGTAACAGTACTTACTTCTAGGCAGCTCTGGCTATGTTTAAATTATGAAATACTTGTAATTTTGGGCACACAGGGTTTCTTGAACATCCAGATTGAGTATGCAGCTAGAGCTGTTGTGTCTTCTCTTCTGTGGAACCCTGAAAGTAAAAGGAGAGATAAGGTTTAAAAAAACCAAACAAGTTTGCGTCTTGCTTTCTCATGGATTAAGATGTGGCTAGAACACACCATACAGACGTGGAACATTGGAAGTGCTTTCTACCCCACAGTTCACATGTAGTAGCAATGAATGAGGGAGAGTATTTGAGAAGGCATTTCACCCAAGAATGTTTCCATAGTTTTTCAGGCTTTACTAGAGCATCACCTGATCACCTTAACAGGAAAAATAGAAAAACAAACAAACAAACAAACAAACAAAAAACCCCCCAAAAAAACCAAACACAAAAAACCCCACCCCAGAAACCACACACATGATCATACAGATAAATGTCATCACAATGCATGGTCATTTTGTAAACATTCATTAAAATCTCTATTGGAGCAGTATCAAAGTGAAATCTATTATATTGACGGTAAGCAAAAAGCACTTCTCCGAAGGAAGTGAAATCTAAGGATGAGGTATTGCATACTGGGTTTGTCTAAAGCTAGTTCTTCCTTCTGTTAGTTTTCCATAGTTCCTGCTGTTGAAATCATGGTGAAATCATACATGCAATAGAAATACTGTTTCTGTCCCTGTCTTGTGTGTACCACTCTATGTCCTGCAATGTAGGACTACATGGTATAAAATTTATTTGTGCTTTTCAGTAAGTGAAAACTGGTTTGTGTACTCTAAGACAAGAGAGTCACATATAGTTATACACAAACTAGCAGTGAGGAAAACACCTCTGCCAGGAGAGTCGGTTCTAAATCAGAAACAAGTTTACATATTAAAAGGAAAAGGATAGAAACTCCAGGCTACTCTGTTACAGTAATCAGCGCCTTTTTGGCAACTAGCACATTTTCCCATTCCAAGATCTTTGCCAGAACCTAAAAAGATCTTTCTTCTGGTATTTGCGGAAAGATATAAAACTGATGAGTGCAAAGAGATCCAACATACTAGAATATATACAACAGGGGATTTCCATGTGACTAAATCTAAGTGCCGTCAGGTTACAGCTGGCAACTATCAAAACTAAACTAAATTACTAATACTAACTTTAAATAATTCATTCCTGTGTCAAGAGAGTTATCACAGTCCTAAAATTATTAAATATCCCAAAGAAAACGAGAGCTACATGAAAAGTCTGTGTGCTCTTTAAGTCTGATTTCTCCTATCCTTGACCCCATCGGTCCTTTATCTTAACTTCCACACCAAGGAAGTGGCTTTTTTTGGTAGCACTCACAGCACTTAAATGGATTTCAGGGCTTGGCACCTGGTCAGCCGCTCACGAGTGTCATGAAAATACAGTACAGTAAACTGTCCTAGAATGCATTCCAAAGATAATCTTGGAATTCTGCAGAACAAAAGTGATAGTATTACCATGTTTTTTTCCTGGATCCATCCCGTGGAAAACTGAGGATTAGGCACAAAGTTAATATCAGATGTGCTGTCAAAGTAGGGCTGAGGAGAACAAAAACATCAGTATTTTCTCTTTTATCACCCAAATTTACCAAACTGGTATATCTTGGCAGTTTCATGTCCATGTCAAAATGTATTGTCTTCTCTCAAAACAATTAAAAAACCAACATTACACATCAAACTAGATGAGACTGTGATTTCAGCTGAATTTCACTTTGGGCTAAATTGTTTTAAAAAAAATGCCTGATTAAAAGAAAGAACCTCACATGATTCATACGTGTACAGTTTAGAACATCAGAAAGATTTGTTAATGTTCCTGAGAACTGAAATCACTGTAATTTGTATGTTCAGTATTGATGGAGTAATAGTGTAAGACTACATATGGGGTGCTGGTAAGGAGATCAAAAAATGGATGTAAAGGCTGTGACAAAGTAGTTACGTGTGTGAAATGAAATAGTCAACTTCAACATGTAAAATTCATATATTTTGTAAGCTGAAATGCATGATCCTTCATTTCTCTATGGCACTATAATTTCAGAGTAAACCTATTTTAGGTTCAAATGCATTGGAAAATTGATTCAAGATGACTGTGAGTGCTAATCTGATCCCAGAAAGAAAGGAAAAAGATGGAGCAAGAAACGCTGGTAATAGTGAAATATCGTGCAGCCATGTTGTCATATGTTAACCTGTGCTTATGCTACCCTCATCAGTGCAATTAAATCACCTCTGATTTGCATTTGGATGACTGTTTTTAGAAGCTGGGACAGGGACCAGATGTGGATTTCCTGCTTTCACATTGTATCAGGACTAAATTTTGTCCACTTGACATGCTAGTTTAAATTCTCCACCCATTTGCACTCTTCTCCAGTTGTTGTACCAGGTATGTGATTTCCAGTATTATTTATACTCTGACCAAACTTGGCCCAAAGACTTCCATGCAAACTGCTGTCAGTTGAGCTATGGTGGATTTGAATTTAGATAATACACTACAGCTTGCACTTGACTGCATTTGGCTCTGTAGTGAAATTTTTGGATCTATAGTCAAGACTGATGATTGCAGTCTCAGATAAATAATTTCTGGTTTGTAATATCTTAAGTTTTTTCAAAGTTGTTTATTCTGTTCAGATTGTTTTCACAATTTTTTAACACGTTAGTAAAGCTTTGGTTGGTTACTTACAATGTTGCTTTCATAGATTTGCAGTGACATAATTTCATTCCAACGTTGTAACATCATACCCCATAGACTCACACTGACATAATTTTGAAAACTTTGAGAGGATGCTTTGTACTATTTAAAGGAAATTAAGCCTAAGTGTAAACATTATTGAAATTATGCTACCCTCGTTCTCCCCTCGTTACCCCGGTGTAAATTAGAAGACATTTTAATGAAACCCATGGAGCAAAATAAGTTTGTTTCAGGCCTGTTCATTTAAAAAAAAAAATCTTTAGTCTTAATTCAAGCAAGATCTGATAAAATAATCTGTCTCTAGATACTTTCCAAATGTAATTTTCTTGGTTACGCATGTAGCTCTGTTGATTTAAAAAACAGGGGACAGAGGTAGGAGGCAGTTTCCAAATCTCTGCATCTTACTTTAGGACATCTGTGACTATTTTAATAATTTCAATGTTGCCCTAAACTGTTCACATATAAGACTGTAGAAAACAAATCTTGAAATTTTTCTGTTGTCTATTAGATCTTATCTAAAAGCACATGGACTAAGGTTTCCAGCATAACTAGGAACACGAAACAGAAGGAATCTGAAGCACTCTATAGGCAACCAAATGGAATCTAGAGCTACTTGTGCTTTGTGCAGGATTTCTGAAGTATCTTAGAGAATCCTGACAATTCTTGTGAATAAAATCAGACAGTGATGTTTGCAGGAATGTTATCTGAATATTGCCAGCTCACAGACATTTTTATTGTAAGCTCTTCATCTCTGTTATAGGTGCTAGTAACCAAAAGATTCTTCTTTGAGCTAATTTCCCATAAAAGCTATAGCTGTGCCACTTCCAGTGGCAGGTCAATGTAAACAGTTATACTGCAGGATGGAGTTGGCAGCGCACTTACTGCTTGGGATCTTAGGTTTCTTAGATAATGTTTATTCCCCAATTGTGTTATTTAATTCCAATTTACAAGAAACTAAAATTTTTTCTTGTATTTAGACTGTACCACATAAATAAAGGCATATTGTAATCTGAACAGAAATTGAGCTGGAATTTGACAACAGTGAGAACATCATGTTGCTAAAAGAGATAAAGGTCAAATTTTTTTGTGAGTTGATATTAGAGTGAGGCCACAGGATAATTATAATGCAGAGACTTGCTGGCACTCAGGACAAAGGTGGAGAGACCGTGTGAAAAAGAGTGAGATAAAATACACAAATGATGTATTTTTCAAAGACAACTGCTGTACAAGTAAAAAAGCCCATATAAACCTGGACTGAAATTAATCAAAAGTAGTTGTTAGCATGTGTGTATAATACACTGGTATTCAGTATAATTAAGTATTGTAAATATCAGTTGCTAACTACTATCTGTTCACCAGATACGCAACAAATAATAGAGAAAATGTAGACGTGCATATCATGACCTTTAATCTTAAATGTTGGTCAGGTCATGTTTTTTTACTGCACCATGCTCTGCCTACAGGGTTTATGAATCTAGGAAGGCATTTTTCAAAAGAGAAAAAGGACACCTAGTTGAGTGGAGCTGTAGAGGTGGAAGTGTATAAATTTGGAAAAAAAAAATAGTCTTTTCTCTTCTCAACTCTTCTGCCCATTATTTGTCCTTTTGTCCATGTACCTTTCCTTGCATATGTGACATACCCCAGATGAGGCCGGAGTGGCATTGGTCTGGAGCCCAGAGTTCCTTACTGCTTACGAAAAGGAGTGAGGCTGTAAGGTGCTTAATGCAGTGCCGTGCTTGCCTACAACTCATCAAGGGAAGGAGGTGGAGTCTGGAGTGGTGGAAACACTCATATCAGAGAGACTGTGAGTGGGAGGAGATGGGATTACAGCTCCTGCTGCACTACACCGTGGGCGGAAGCAATTGGAGGCCAAGCCTTCACTCCATGGTCCAGAACTTTCTGGAATAGAGTCAGACTATAAGATCTGTTTCAGTATATTGGGAATTAATTTACATTTCTATAGAGCTAGATTATGCTACATAGATTTTTGGGCAAATTAACCGAGTTACTTTTAGGGTGTGAGTTAGCAGCATGTCAACTACTCTGCAAGTATTCACATGCAGTCTTTCACCTTAAGGTAAATGTTAAGCAATAGTCCCTCCTGCACTGGTACTAAAATTATATTGCACCTCTTTGAGGAACATTAGATACATTCTGTAGCCTCAGAACACCAGAGAGCTAGGAGGCTGGGTGAGAACAGTTTTCTGTTTTCTCCTCCTTGCTCTTTTGGAGTACTGGATTGCCATGGGGCACTTGTAAAGAGGAGGTTTGCACCCTTCTCCGTGTCTGTCCTTGTTCCTTTGTGCTTCCATTCTTTAGCAGGTTTTAATTTTTTCTCACCCATCTGTGAGAGAGCAGATTTCCCTAAAGCTTGTGGGTTGTGGAAAGTGAAGGAAAAAAACATCCTGTAGAGGACAGATGGAGGAAAAGTGGATGGATTAAATTATTGAAATGTAACCCGCCCTTAAACATGGTAAATGTCCCTCAGTGGTGTTTACTAATTCCTGTTGCTATTAGGAGAGATTTTTGTAAGCAATATCCTCAGTGTAGCCGCATTTTAATGAGTCTTTTTCATAGAGAATAGTATAAAGGAATAGTTTCCTTCTAACCGACTTTATAGTTAAATATATTTAATGATAAGACTAGACAATAACATGTAACCTTTTGAATTAGTCAGAATAAAGGCCCAATGAATTTCTTTACATCTCTATTCTAGGATCACTAAGCAACCAAGGACAAATGGCTTTATGTCTGTCTGGTATATTGTATTGCTTTTAAAAGCTTTTTAAATGAACATTAGTTCTTTGGCACGGGAATAAATGGATTGTAAGCATATTACAGCTCCTCTTGAATAATTTCTGGGTTTTGGCACATGATCTCCCCAGGCCGGTGTAGTCACATGGCTAGGGCTTCCCCAGTTTTATATTTCTCACTTTAATTAAACTTCATAACTATCATCATTGCAAAGCATCATGTTGGTGTTGTTCTTTTGAGAGTGTTTGTTGATTTTTTTTTTTTTTAATTTTTATTTTATTTTTTTTATAAGCTGCAGTCCCAGTGAGATAGGGGCTTGGTGCACATTGAAATTGAGCAGTATAGTTGGTTCATCTTTGGGCAGGTGTAGGCTGCTAGGTAAATATAAGCACAGACCAATTTCAGCTGCAAGCTTTCAGTAAGGAGTCATGATAATGCATGTGTTAGTCTTAAAAACTGCCTTTAATTTCAATCATTGCTACCCTCTGACTGTTTTACATCAGTCATTGGAAACTGTACTTTCTACTGGTGATGTTTATATTCAAAGATCCTACCTCTGAATGGCCAGCAAGCCAGTACACAGAAGAAACGGCAAAAAATAAGTCTTGTTATGCCCAGCCTAGAGACATTAAGTATAGAATTACAGTATATTTACTTGCTGAAGGTCATGCAAAAAGTATGTCTTAGAGCTTATAATTAAACCTACATCTCATAAATTTGAGGAAGTGAAATGGTATTACAGTCATTGTATATTATTTACTCCTATGGGTTGGATCAGACACGCCAGCACTCTGCCCGTCCTGAATGTAATGCCATGAAGAGGTAAAAAGTCTGAGTAATAAAAGCGTTACTGAACTTTTCATCAAAAAAATTCTAGGCAACTTTTGCACCTGAAAGTGTGCAGGTTATTCTGAGAATGTCCAGAAAAATACAAATCCTACTGGCATTCTTTTGTTGGGGCCCTCATTGCAGAGTGCTTTGTAGGGTTTTTGTTTGAGTGTTATTGTTGCCTTCCTGGAAAAAGATGTAATGAAATAACTTCCTATGTAAATTCCAAAGGCAACGTCATCTCAGTATAGCACAGATTGAAGGCGATGCAGAGATGCTGCTGCTAGATGCAGCAGTGGACATTGTGGTTGTGAGAACTTCCCTCCGTACAGCAGCAAGCTTTTCACAGTGGATATCTAAGCCCAGACACAGCAGGATCTGTTGCCACCAGCTTCCAGTTCAGTATAACAGTTCTTCTGTGGTGATTGTTACTTGTGACGTAATTCAGCTTCAAATTTGGAAATCAAATATGTGGATACAGAAAGAAAGAAAGAATCTGTTTCAAAAATCTCTTCAAGCTAAAGGTAAGCCTGAATGGAAACTGAAAATAGGGACATGCCTACCCTTTCAGGTATCTGTGCTGGAAACAACGGGGCTGTGCTTTGGCTTAAACTGAGAGACAAGGTTTTCCTCTGTTTCCAGTGATCAAACAGAAATGATATCTTTTGTTCCATTTTAGGAACATACAGTCTTTGTGGTCTCTGTCTCACAGCTAAGGTATACGGCATGTTGCCATTGTGCAGGCTTCCTTTCTCCAGTCTATAAAACACCCCAGACTATTGTCTTTCCTTTCGCTTACTTGACAGTGTCAAACCAAATGAGGCAGGTGCTAATACTAAATGAGCTCCTAGATTGTAGAAAATTATCTAAAGTCAAGTTACGGGTTATGCTGATCAGCGCAGAAGACCTCTACAGCGTCAAATTTTTTTAGTTCTTCACAACGATAGATCTGCAAACATAAAATACATGGCATTCAGTTCCTTGTGATCTGTTAAGGTGTCTGGAGATTTTGTTTCCGTTAGTTTACATTACACAAGCAAGTGAGAAAGTTCTAACTATCTTTTGTGAGATCTTCAATTGTCCTGAACATCCTTTTTTGTTGCTGTTTCTCATGCATTTAATTGATTGTGGTGTTTGTCTGCCTCCTTGCGATTTTCTTTATAATTGCAATCCTGATGTGTTTGGTGGGTTTGTTTTTCTGGGTTTGATTTTTGCGTGGGCTGTGCTTAGCAATTGAATTCTATGGTGATGATTCTAGGCATGCCATTTTTTATTTATTTCTCAGAAACGCATAAGAGTGATGCCCTTGAGAGACTCATTAGTGAACAGATGAGCGTGATACCATACTTTGTCATCATCTTTTCTTCGTGTCAGTGATAGCTGATGCTATCATACCTTCCCATCGCTAACTAGGTTTTTAATCTTGTGACTGAGTAAGACATTACACTATCCTAAAAGTGACTTCATTTTGTGCATGGCTTTTTGCTACTCCAGGCAACAACATTTTCTATTTTAAGTAATGTTAATTTGTAGCATGGGATGCACAGCTATGAAAAGTAGCTGTTTCACTAAAAAAGGGATGAAAATAAAATAGTTAGAACCAGATGCAACTGTAATAAATCCTGAAGTTTGGGAATTCTGAATAAATTATTCTGTTATATGTCTGTTTGTTTAAAGGTTAGGACAGAGTGATGATATTTTTGCAAATCTTTGGTATGCAATATAAGAAAATGGGGTAGTTCTGGTTTATGGCTTTATTAACATTATATGTTCTGGTTTTATTCTGCAGTGAAGTCTGCAAGACCTAACCAAGGTCAGGTCTCATGTTAGACATTGTAAAAACTCATACTAAAAGTTGATTCTGTCTAGGTTTTCAGATGATCAGATTAGACAAAATAAGTGGAAGGGTAGTGAAAGAAAAAAGCATGTGTTCATGGAATTAATTTCTCAAGGTCACAGAGAAGGTCAGTCATACAAACTGCAATAATGGCCAGTCATACATCCAGATGGATCAAGATCTGTCCTGTCTCACTGACCTGAGGTCTGTAGAAGCTCAGAAAGTCAGCTGTGAAAAATCTTTAAAAGCACCAATACGCTTTAGTGTTGGGGTTTGCGGATTGGGTTTTTTCTTCCAAAGTACTATGACTTTGGACTTAACAAGTTAAACTGAAACACTAACAGCCAACTTGAGGATGGTGCCATACCTATCTCAACTGAAATTAATTTTGAAGGTTGGGTAAATCAAAATACCTTAAACTTAATTTTAAAATTTATGGGTCACGATTTTTACCACTAAGGGAGCTGGCAGCATCTTTATTTCAATAGGATGCAAAAGGTGGGCATGTTGTTTTTCAACACAATGTGGTTTCAACTGGAAGAAAATCCAGACATGCAAGCAGGAAAGGAATGAGGGGACCAGAATTATGGGGAGCAGTGTGAACTGTCTTTAGATGCTGGTGATTTGAAAGAGCCGCTAGTCTGTATGAAATGCAGTTCGAACTCCCATTGTTTGAGGTAAGGTAGGAGATTTCACTTATGGCTCTGAGCAAATTGTGTTCGTGAATGCTGTATATCATTATGTGATAGGAAAAATATAATTACAGATACTGAAAGCTTTATTTTGGCAAAAATATTTTCAGCTACTTTACTCAGCTGTTTTTCTGCTCAAGGACTTTCTGATCTCCACAACACACCTGGTTGTCATATGCTTTAAGTGGAATGAATGACTTCTAGTAATGAAATTTCCCCTCTTTTTCCTCTACGCTTGTGAGAAACTGCATGCGACTTGGTTGCTTTTCTGTACTTAGGGTAAGCTCCTGCTGCAACACTGCTTCTGAAATCATCCTTTTAGGTTTACTGCCTGTAGAGGTCAGAGCCTGTCTTGCCCACTGAGGAAAACAGTGGTTTGAGGGAAATGGCCTACAGTCACTTTTGTGAACAAATATTACAAGGATCACAACTGCAGGAAAGATATTGCTGGGTCTCCTGTATCAGTATCCCTGAGGATATGAGTGCACAAAGAAGCAAATTAAACAATTTTAACTCCAGCTTCTTCGTTAATCTTGCATTCAATTGAAAGTAGCTGTTCGAAGCCATCTGCAATATTAAAAAGAAATAAAAATCCAGGCAGAGTTAGGGAAACATACAGGTTGCTGCAGTGTCACTTACCACATGCACATCGCTTCCATAGGCAGGTAGTGAAGAATTCTGTAGATGAACGTGGGGTTTTTTTTATTTGGTTGCGGGAACTATTTTCTTTTATTTGACTGTTTTGAGGCTGTTATTCAGGAAATTAGGAGAGACAGAATGAGTCTTGAGAAAATAGCTAGAAAACAGATGGCACTTTAGGGTTCAAAAGAACATTTTCATGTACTTCTGCAATGCTATGACACGAGCGTGTTCACATGCAACCCACGCACATTTGCATGGTGAAATTCTAGATTCGCTGAATTCAGTAGCAAAATCTAAATGGATGATCACTCTGTGCATGAATACACTCTGTAAATGACTTAATATCCTTAAAGGAATGTAAATTAGGAGTATCTTGATAGTCTGTGTAAAATTAATTCCTTTTGTAATTGGAGAGGTTTCTGTTTTAAATTTGTGCACTGTTTATAAGCGGAACTCATATTTTTATTCCTCATTAGATTATGCCTCTCTAACTCATTCTGAGTAGTATCGCACTGCTCCAATATATGATTTCAGTGGTATTCCTTGAGGGGTAAAAACTTACTTAACTTTAGAATGTGAGACAGAATTGTTCCCTTAGCTATTTGTTTTTAAGAGAGACTTTCCAAGGCTGAAAATGCTAATAGAAGCATTAACTGTCTACAATTAAGAAAATGAAATATTTTTATCATTCAAAGGTAAGAGTAAAGCCGTTTTCTCCTTTTTAAGCAATCACTCATACATTTATTTTGGCAGCCTCATGCTTATGTTTTTGAAATGTTTTTTCTGAAAGACAGTCTTCCCTCCCCCCATTATTTGATCTTAGTACATCTGGTTTTCCATGTCTCCATCCAGAGACAGCATTTGCCAGTTTACACTTTCTCTTTCTCTTAACCTCATAAACTGCCTGATTTCTTTTTCTGTATTTAATCTGTTTGCCATATCATCTCTTCTGCTGAGCATTGCATAAAATATTTCTTATGTGTCAGTGCTGTAGCTAGACACAACTAGATTTCTGTTAAATATCCAAAATATTTCGGTTGATAGGGAATAGGTCTGCTTTGTGGCTGGCCCACACATAAACGTCTGGAGGGAAAGCAACAAGAGTCACCCTCTTTGCCCTCACAGGCCACCAGGTGCGGGGTCTCACCCAAGGTGCTTGGAAATGCACAGTCCCTTTACCTGCAAATGCCATTCTGAACATGACTCCCGCATCTAATTAATTTTCCTTTATATTATTCCTCCTTGTCCAAGAAATAAAAGCCTCCACTTGTCAGGAATTCACTTGTCTCTGTGTGTTTACTTCTCTCTGCATCTGAGTCATTTCTCGCACACAAAGTGCTCGCCTACGCACGATGCTTTTTTCGAACTGCAGTCAAGGTCTAGTGTTAATTAGACACCAAACGTCTACTATTCCCAAATTCTATAAAATTGTGTCAGACACAAACTAAAAGTAAGGTTTGAGGGAAAGTTTAATCAAGAGTGAGAATCCCAAATGTCCAAACTCCGATGTTATTTATATCAGTACACGCTCAAAGATGTGTCTTGATTTCAGTGAGTTAGGCAGGAATACTTTGAGTAATTATTTCAATGAGTCTGCTATATCATGAAAACAGAAACAAAGAACTTTCATTAAGTGCAACATTTGTGCTACAGACAATAATTTGACCTTCCCCAGTGCTTTCCCTTTGTGAAAATATTTTATGCAACTTTGCCTTTTCCTTAACCTCCACAAGTCAACAAGCTGTTGACCTTAAGGTGTCTATGCCATGCAGGATTTACGTGGCTGTGGATTCACCCTCTAAGCCAATTCCTGGCTTCTTCAGGTGTATGAAAAGTGGCTAAACTCTTGCTCTGGTACAATCTAGAGCTTTGCAAATGAGGCTGACTCCCTGCATGTGTATTCAATCCAGAGCCATACCAGTGGAACGGGCAATTTTCTTCATTAGTTTCCATCCACACGCATTAGTGTTTTATGCCATTTTACCAAGCATATTCACTTCATCCCTTGCCAAGAACAAATAGAGGGAGGAGGCTGCATTTTCGAAATGTGAAAGGGAAAAAATTCCAGTTTCCTCGCTTGATTATTTCTTTTGCAGAATGTGGGATGTTATTTCATGGGTTCTAAGTATCTTTAATGGTAGAATGACTGCGGAAATGCTACTGCTCAAGCTGGGACCTCTACGCTAATCAACTGTTTGTTCCTCAATGCCTCAGGCTTAACGAGATCTTTCCATTCGCTTTCTTGTGCAAGTGGATCTTTCTTCTTTCCTACCCCGTTCTTATAAAATTCTCAGTTCCCCTGACACTGCCTTCCATATGTGTCTCTGTATGTATCTCAGGTTCTGATGTCAGGTATCACGTGCAATTCTATTGATCATTGCTCCATAGTTTCAGTCTCTACTATCTCTTCAGATGACAGGGTGTCAGCTAAAAATCATCTCTATGCTAGATCCCATAATTTATGGGACAATGTTGTCAGTCACACTTTCAGTTTGTCCTTTGAGTCATCACATTTGTCTTTCACTAGTTTCAGTAATTACTGTTAGTTGTCCTGAGATCTCCCTCTCCCTCCTGTACTATTCTATGTCTCACATCAATTTTCAGTGTGCTGTTTGATTCTTGCTTACTGTTAGATGCCTGCAGAAAAGAAACCTGCTTTCCCCTGGCACTCAAGTATTGTTGTCTTTAATGTTTCAGTGGGTGTTTCTGGATCACCCATTTGTTATCATCTTGCTCATCCCCACATCCTGGGACACCCTGTTTTCTACTCTCCCATTCCATCACACCCTGCTGTTACTGTGCTTCTGATAAATCCACAGTTGCTGATCTTCATTATTACCCACGTATGCTGTTAGATTAAATTTACAGGAGCATTGTTTTCAGCAACTGCTGTTGCCCCTTTTGGGGGGCTGTGTGCTGTTCTAGGATGATCTTCTGCTGAAATATCAAATGGAAAAATCTTCTGGCACATCATGCCTGGCACCAGAGTAAAAATGCCATTTGCCTGTTCTCTGACTGCTTTAAGTGGAGGTCATGTCCTAGTTATCCTCCATTATTTCCCTCAGATTGTGTGAGGCTTTAGTCATCTAGCATCCTATTTGTTCTGTTTTCTTAGACAACCTGTGTCTTCATGCTCAAATATATGTTTCCTGGCTCTTTCAGACCTTTATAAACTGCCCACTATGAGCAGCTGTTTGTTATAAACCAGGATGTAACTAAGAAGCCATCTCAGCTTTTCCACATGTACCTCAACTAGGGGAAAGCTCTAGGAACAATTTATAAACTCTTTCGCCGTGGTATTGGGTTTCTAACCCGATTACATGCTAGTTTGCTGAGCTGTGATTAAATCTAAATGACTTTTTGTTTTCATTTCATATTGCTGTGATGCTTGGTGAGAAGAATTCGTTTCCTGCATAAACAATAACAGAGGAGCAGGGTTTAGCTCCATGTAAAGGTGAAAGGCTGAGATACTTGTTCTCACTGTCCCCAGATTTTTAAAGGGTTATACAAGTTTCACTTGTCTTCTTGTTAGGGGGAATTTACAATCATGCGTGAATTATATGTCACTTAAGCAGTGTTGGAGCATTTTAACTTTGTTCAGCAGGGACCAGGTGACACAGGTCATATGGAAAAAGTATGTTAATATATGAAGCCTTTGTTTTTGAGCTACAGCAGTCTGATTTCAGTCGAATCACTAGACACTTATTTTTATGCCTCTCTGTCTTCAGCAGGATACAGATGTCTTCAGTTCCCAGTTGCATTGTCAGCCCTGTGCTGAAAATGTGACATCTAATAACAGTGTTTCATAAGCACTGTAAAGAAAGAGTTTTGACTGATAAGGTAGTTTAACAACTTGGGTAAGTATTGGAAAATTAAGTTAAAAATTTGCGAGGTGGAAATCTCAAATGAGGCTCAAAGAATCTCAAGTAGGAACTTGCAAATGGAATAAAGAAGGTTGGAAAATAAACCGAGTCCCAAGAGGCAAGGGTGTTCTCAATTCAGGTCAGCTTTACTTGCTCTCCTTTTGCTTAAGTTTTTCACAGAAATGAGTATTTTTGCAAGTGGAAGCAGTTGCCGAATGGGCAGTTGATGAATGGACAGTAAATGTCTAGAAAAGGAGAAATCAACATGCAAGCAAAGTGACTGAGTGATCAAGTGAGTAAGGATGAGTTGGGTGAAAGCAATTCACTTTGTATTCTTAAAGAAGAGAGCTCTCTGCAGTGTGATTTAGTGAAGTAAAAAAAGTTGATATTGTTACGCATCTTTTCATAGAAATATCTGTGAGGTGAAAAGGAGAATGACAGGGCTGCTCTGTAAGTAGTGGATTTAATTAACAAAGGACATGGTGGGTATGGTTTTAAAGCCCTTGGGATTTTTTCAGAAAAGAAAAAAAAAGTACTGATTTTCGCAGAAGAGTCAGGTTCAGATTTTAGAAAAACATGACCCAAAATACATTTTGAAGAATTGGATAAATTCCCATTGACTTCAGTAGGAACTGGATCAGTCACTTAATGAAAATGTTGTATAACTGGTCTCATTCGGTTTTATTAGATTTCATTATGTTTCCTCTGAGACCTTTTGGTGCATTTGTTAGTTAATCTGCAAGGAGGCCAGGAGTTAACTTATGTACCTCATGTGGATCATTTTAATATCAATGTGTAAGCATTTTGAAGCTTGCAAGCATTATGCTGTAAGTATTGTTTGTGAGCCTTCTGGTTTTGTGGCAAATAATGCTTCATCATGTTTCAAAAACCTTGCCCTTTGCTACTTAGACTGGCATTTTCATGTTGACGCAGAACAATCTTAAGAAGTCAACTTCTATTATAACAGAAAACCCTGTAAGCAAGGGAGGATGCATAAATAACACAGTCAAATAACTTAATACCTGTAATGGCCACGTTTACCACACAGTGTTGAAGAACAAAAATCAGATACAACTCTGGCTTCCGAAACTTCCTCAGTCAGACTGACAAAGGCCTAAACTGGCGGCATCGTTTTGAGGAATAAGAGTTCAGGCTAGTCAAGTCTCTGATCTTTTCATTAACATCGACAACAAGAAGATCTGATTTACAGTTGGGCAACGGCTCTCAGCTTTGAGACCGCCAGCCATTTCGCAAAACCCACAAAGAATTACATGTTTCAGGTCAGATTTGAAGAAGCAAAGCAGAAGTAAGAAAATCTCTATATGCTGCCTACCCAAATTCACTACATTCTGTGCCAAGATTTCAGTTTGTTAATCTCCAGTGTAATCCTTNTTGCACCTACTGGACATGTTCACCTTAAAAAAAAAAAAAAAAAAGAAGACGACGAACTTTTTTTCTTATTGGAACTAATTTTGTTTTGGCTTTTTTTGTTCAATGACATGGAAACAGGTACAAAGTCCTACTAATTTTGAAGAAGGAATAGGAGACAAAAGTGTATCTGTTATTGAGTAGGCTTCCAAAATTTGGAGATTGGATCTCCACTTTATTTATATATTTAAACATTTCTATTCTTACTTTATTGCAAAGTTTCTTAATAGATTTACGTGTGAAACAATAGGTAATACCTACTTAATTTAATACTATACTCAATATACTATAAGACTAAATTATAGTACATAATATTGTTATTAATCTATAAGCTGCTATCATTTTACAAATGCTGAAGAATTTCTACATCATTTTGGAGACTCAACTATGTAACAGAACACTGACAAATATCTGGGTAGGAAAGACAATCTAATGAAAACACAGTTATAATTCAAAGTCAAACATTTTTCCTTTCACAGAATAGTGACTGTTAAAGGTGCCTGTTGATTGTCCACTAAACCTTCTGAGTCTCTCATTATGTCTTAACTTATTTGAAGATAAGTGGCTTTTTTAAAAAACTAAGTCTCACTATTCATGGGAGTCTGACGTGTGTATCTGAAGCATTTAGAGTTGAATACAGTAAATGGTACCAAAATATGTCCTTGTAGCCTAAATCCTTATTTGTTGTGTGATGATGCCTTTGGGCGCCAGGCACAGATCAGGGATCCTGCCATATAAATAGTGAAAGATAGTGTTTGTCTTAAAGATGTCACTATGTGTAACATATTGCACCACTAACATTCCTTCTTTTCTCTTTAGCACTCTAATATAATAACAGTTCTTGCCTAGAAGAATGTATGGAGATTAGTACTCGGCTCAGAAAGCTCACTTACTAGATTTTTAACTTCAGAACAGATAAGGATAAGCTTAAAACCCCTGTCTTTACTGTGGCTGACGTCCTAAACAGAATCCTGTCTGCAGAGAGATAAGTCTATAGCCGTCTCTGATGAATTCTGTTTGACTGAGTGAAGTGATAGCCACATTTTGAAAAGGAGAAAAGCAGATACTTACACCTGCCATTTTCTGTTCCATACTTCTCATATTTAAACTGCCTTTTGGGTATTTACATGTGCAAATGATTATTTAGATGCCTTTTGTATTTGCATACACAAAGCATGCTTGTTTCTTTTGATCTGAAATGAACTTTGGAAAAATGATGCAACGAATTATAGGAGGCTTCTGGTCTATATTTAGTGTAAGGCCCGGTCTCTATATGCCTTGAGGGGTCTATTGGTGCAAGCCTCTATGGCTGCCTCACCTGGAAAATCTATCAGGCTTCAGTGTATCAGCAGCCACTGAAAATCATTTCAGCTGGAAATACAGTGATACAATTTTTTGTGTCACCTATTTAAGTCAATACTTCTTTCAGTTCCCCCCACCCCCTACGTCAGTCAACAGACATGGAGAATGTAAGTGTGGTGGTGTTGCTGAAGCAGTTGGGAACTTTATTAGGTTCTACGTGAAAACTGAGCTCCTTGTTCAGTGAGAAATATCACTTGACGCAAAGCAATAAAGGTTATTCTGTCCAAAAATGGACATTTAGAGATTCTGGTGAATGCCTCCATTCTGGTTTAGTTTCCACCATTAATATTTACTATACAGTCAGGAATGTTTGCATTTGATTTCTTTCAGGAATATAGACTTGAAACAATGAAGCTTATAAATCATTTATAAAGTATCATTCCATCCCATTCTTTATTTATACAACATAGGGTAAGAGATCATTTCAGTAAACTGAGTGGATACCTGCTAATGTGTTCGATACAGCCCAAGATATAACTTTAAAATAAAATTCTTTATAATTCAGGAAGAGTGTTAATTATAAAACCCAACTCTAGCACAGCTAGAAATATTGTGACAAGCAATTAGTATGTGCTCTTGACATCTTTTTTTCAAGCTGAGCTTTTATAATGCTTTTTCCAGCTAAATGAGATCCATTTAGTGTGATTTACTACATATAAATCCCTGAAAATGAGAGGGAGATGTTAATCCAGTGAGCTGTCTCTTTTCCATGTCATTATCATGGTGTCTGCAGAGAGGGGAAGTGCAGGCTCCTGTATTGGGGTTTTAGAATGACAACAGAGAAACTCAGTGGAGGTCCCTAAACAAATCCATATGTAATGACTGGAGTGATACAAATTGCATCATTTGGAACTTTTAAAACCAGTAGACATAATCCAAAACAGTTTTGTCTAATCCAATGTCAAGAGAGGGGCTAGGCAAAATGTGACTTAATGAGGGATGACAAGGAAACTGAGGGGTGCATTTTTCCTGTTTTTCAGGTGGGGAAAGATTATTTTTTTTTTTCTTAGTACAATCTGATGATAGGATAATTCAGGTTGGAAGGGACTAATATACTCTTGCCTGCCAAAATACACATTAATATACTTTAAGCAGATTACTTCAGTGTGGATGAATAATTAATATCTGGAACTGGCTACATAATTTGCACTTTTTCAGATTTGCAGAGTTGAGGTTTAATTTGAATTCCTTAGATGTGCACTTAGGGACATAAGTGAGTTCTTCAAAGTCTAAAATAAGCTTTCTGTTTTATCAGGCTCAAATTTTTCTCTAAGAAGACAACACACAAATTCAATGACAAAAGGAGAATGAAAGCCAAGAAAAATAATAGCTGGAGGGAAGCTTTCTAGCTTTCCAGCTGGAAGCTGGTTTACTTCCATATCCTCTTGGGAATTGCTCCCACGATTGCTTGTGTCCGTAAGGATGAACTCTATGTATGTAGCAGCAGTAGGTCTTCTTACAAAATGTATGCTGCAGTGGCTGTAAACTTTTTAAAATAGGAATGTATCTAAACCTAACCTGACTGGTGTTTAAATGTGATGGTAGTCCAGGATTTTGCTATAAATTTTGCAATGAACTCTGGAGATGAAGTTGCATAATCTCTGCTAACAAGGTATTTTTAACATCTGTAATTACGTGGCTTGCAGCAATTAACAGGAGGCTATTAGATGTTCTTGATGGTGTTTTCAGGTCACTGAATTCTCAGGGAAGTAGAAAAACTCCATATAGCAACAGTTACCTCCAAATTTCTGAAAATTCACTTCCCCATTTGAATGTATTTAGAAGACTTGGTGTAAACTCCTACTACCTCCTACTACTGCATTTGCTGCACGGGCACGTACTGGAAATGAGTGAACTGTCAATATGATAACATGAATGATTGTGGAAATATGAGGCTGTTAAACATCACTATTAAGTACCGCTAATCCATCATCCACCGGGCAACACTGCAGCTCTTTTTCTTTTGTCCAAGGCCCTTGCACTTGCCCAGGTCTCCTCAAAACCTCCGTGGAACAAGTAGGAATCCTAACTCCAGTCTGCTACTGCCTTGCCCCATCAGAAGCCCCCCTCTCTCAGCATGTGCTGCGCATCTGTGTAGTTTCCCTTAATTTCTTTTTTTATCAAACCCATTTTCAGATCAATTGTCAGACCTTTATCAGACCAATGGTCAGGTCCCATTCAGCTCTCCTCAGTGTCCTCTTCTTGGCCAGCCCCCAGTCATGATCTCTTTGAATGGAGTATTGGCATTACCTGTTAACGTGAACATCTGTATGTTTTGGTGACTGTCAGGGATGTTGAACTAATGCCATCGGAGCCTCTGTGAAGGCATAAATCTAGACAGGCTTCTCTGCACATTGCCAGTCTTTCACAGAGTCTTACTCCGGGCCCCTCCAGCCTAGACCTGGCTCCACATTGAATGACACAGGCGAGAATTTTCAGTGGCCACCTTCAGGAGGACTGAGGTAACTGGTCCTCTGGCACTGGAATTGCTGGGGAATTTGAGGAGTAATTTTGCTGGCTTTAGAGCTTTACCATTAAAAGTTTTTGCCATGAGAAGGAATAAAATTCTGACGCTTGATGACACAAGCCTTGTTCTCTGAAGCAATAGTGTCTCAAGTCCTCAAGTAATACTTTTTCCTCTTCCATATAGACATGCACACCAAATTCCAAGAAGGCTTCACCTTCTGTCAGCCACACACACAGCCACAGGCTGCAAGTTCTCTCCCAACATCAGTTCTTCAGACCGGAACTAGGAAGATGCTGAGGGAGACCACGGTCTCATATATGGAAGAGGTGTCCTACTCCATGAAAATGTCCACGAGCTATGCCCTGTGGAACAAGATGTCATTACTTGACAATACCATATGGTAGATACAGGCTCAGAGACTCACTGGGGAAGGCTGGTAGCCCAGATCCGGGTCCTGTTCATGGTCCAAGTTTTGTATGCTGTTCTCACCTTCTCTTTACTAAGAATGGTCAGTGAATAGTACCGAGAGTTGAGAAAACATTTCTTTTTGCATAGACAAGAGGGTAGAACATCGATGTAAATGGTACAGAGAAGCTGGAGCAAAATGATTCCTAAGTAGCATCAGCTGGGGTTGCAGCAAAATCATCAAGTAGAGGTGCCATGTCTGAGTGTACCCTATGTGCGTGTGTGTGTGTACTTACTTCAGTCCTCGAAGCCTGCAGTGACGGTGGTGAGATGTTCCAGCTTGCTATGGGTGGTGGTCTGACACAGTAACGTGGATAAGTCTTAACAACACTGGGATTTCCTTAGTGTTGACTTGCGATGTCTCTGGGGTCAGTGTGAAAATATATTGATTTAGAAGCCCATTTCATGGGCTGAACACCCCTCAAAGAAGGTCCCCTAAATGCTAAGATACGAGAAACAAGGGTTGTATCTTCTGATGACAGTGAGTCTAAGTGGCTCATATTCAGTAAAAATTAATTTATATGTATTCAATTCTACTCTTTCCCAATCTCGTTAACATTTCACTTTTGGAGTGCAACATTTTCTTGCACAGCCATTGGTGCGATGCGCTGTGTTATTTGCCAAACACCTTTGGATTTTATAGTCAATATTCTCTCAGTATGTAGCCTACATTGTTTCTGAAGTTGGCCTAAAATCACGAAAACTAACCCCAGGCTATGATTTGCTTTAGGTTGCTGCGTTTGGCTTCCAGAGCCCAGCCCAAGTTCCTTTCCAGTCAGTAGGATTCTTTCCATTGGCTTTTGCAGGAATTGGATCAGACCCATAGCGTGTAATTTCTCCCCCTGCTCCCCCTCCATTCCCTGATATATTCTTTAAGAAAGCTATAATATAATCTGAAGAATAGCAATATTGGGCCAGATTTTCAGTTCCTATAAAACAGAACAGTTTTTTTTCAAGTCTGTAATACTATGCTCATTTACATGAGCTTAATATCTTTACATACAGCTAGTATCTCTTTAATAAGCCATAAAGGTCTCTAAACTTAGATATGTGAAAACCAGAACCGTTTAGACTGTATAACACTTTGATGCCAAAGTCCTGTGCAATGACAGCTTAGTTCACCTAACTTTTATTGACTCTTCTTCCTGTTATCTCTTGATACAGCCTTAATGCATACCAAAGCAATCTATAGTTCCTCCTCTGTGATGCTATTGCCTGGTCATCTGGTTTCTCATGTGTTTGCTTCACCATAGATTCAACCGTTCTAACTTAAACACAGATTCCAGAGGGAACAGCTTTAATGACAGCCCTGCTTCAGACACAACAGAAATAATGAAGATTTATGGCAATCTTAAACATATGTGGGATTTGATTTTACAGAAAGGATTTTCTCAGTTTAATTGGCTGGATAGCACTGTGAAAAGAGATTCATGTTATGAATTTATTTACATTGATAACTGACTAATGAGCTTGATTATTGTAGAGTCCGACATTTTCTTTCTCGGAGACCTCATGCAATGAAAAAGCTGAACTGGGTGAATCATAAAACTCAGAAGTTTCATCTTCAGCTGAAGTATGTTGGGAAGGAAACTGCTTTTGGGGGGTGGTGGTGGGGGGTGTTTGGTGTCTTTTTGGGTTTGTGGGATTTTTTTTGTGAGAAATCCTTTACAATTTTGTGAACCTGGAGCAATTCTGAAGCTGGCAGAATTATTCTGGATTTGTGCTGGTGTTACAAAAATCAAAATCTGGCCGTAAAAGTAAAATGGTGCTTTTGTGGTACAGCACAGCATGAACAATGACTATATTTAGGATGTAGAAAAACCGAGTCTGTATAGAAAGCAAGAATTCAATAAATTTTATAATAGTATAATAATACAAAGAGAAAGACAAAAGAGGGGAAAGACAGAAGATGTACATTTAACCTAAGCTTCAGGAAATAACATACCAGCAGTAGGTTTTATTTGTCTGCACAGTAGTCCCTAAGGGAAATTGAACCAAATATACTTTTTGCTAACTTTCCATTCCTAACTCTTAATCAAAAGTCCAGATACTAACTGCTTTTGGAACGTGAACCTCCCCATGACAATATGTGGAAGCTGAAATTCAGCAACAGTGAACTCCTTCCCACAGCAGCATCACACGTTGTAGTGGACCGAAACTGGGCTTCAAATGCTTTTATGTGAAAAGTTTTTGGGGCATTTCTCAAATGCTTTTTAGACATTCAAAGAGGAGAAAGTTGCGAAATAAAATTCTGTAGACTCTTTTGTCTCAAGGCTGTGTCACCATTTGAACTGCAGTTTTCAAACCTGATGTAAAAACCATTTGCTTCTTTCATGATATATTGTCCAGACGAAAAACTTGATTTAAATCTCGTACCACTGAAGGCGGATCATACCGTTGTCAGTTCAAAATGAAGTCTTGAAACTAAAATTCAAAGCTGGAGAGGAAAAAGTGTGATTGGCAAAGGTGTGACTCTGATTCGGCTTTCATATTCATGTAAATCTACAGAAAAACCTCACTCGTGCACAGCTATTGCAGAGACTAACACTCCTACAACCCAGAGCAACAGCACAGACAGTCTCAGTAGCTGAGAGGTGTTAATTAAACAAAGAGTACTTGAGTGCGCTCTCATTAGGATGGATCAGAAGTGACTTTATTTGTCAGTATATGTAAACCTGAATTGAATTCCCAGTGCTTCACATAAAAACCAGAAGGCAGAAGCACAATTATTTGCCTTGCATTAACGTCTTTTAATCGAGAACTTTCAAACAAGATTTCATCTGCAGCATTGAAATGAAGAGTTTGATTCCTTGTAAACTTACGCTGATTTTCAAACTTTGGAAAGTTGTACAGCTTTCCAGGCTTTCTTCACTCCAGGTGAATCTGTCTCCTCATGTATCTGAAGTCAAACAACATATTTGTAGGCTGAGTTGGGGTGTTTGTTGGTTGGGGTTTTTATTTTTTAAGAGTTACATTTTTGCTTTTTATTTTCTATTATTTTGCCTGAGATTTTTTCTTGTTTTGTTGTCTGTGCTATGTGTACTAATCTGAATTGTGCTATGTTACCAAAGGCTTGTGTGCCATCTAAGTCTCAACTGCAAATAGCCTCAGCCCTTGAGGGAGTTTTGGACATGTGGAAGAGCCCATATACACATCACAGTCATAAATCCAAATGTCAATACCCAGACTACGTTAAACATCTTCTAGCATGCTTTTTACAGGGCAAATCCTTAATTTCTGGTGCTACGGCTAAATGATGTTTAGCATTTCACGAGAGGTACTAATCAAAGCATTCTTCAATGCGTGATTTATGATGTGGTGTCTGTAGAATATGCTGCTTTATGATACCTCACTGGTATTTATTTGACCGTTCTGCATGGAGGACCGGGGGAGAGAAATGACAGTGAAATTGCCGCCGAACTCACAGGTGCAGACGTGGGAGAAGTTACATTGGTACTTGGTGAAAAATTTTATTTGAGTTTAGGCAGAAGATGAGAGTGGATCTTGAGGATAGACATTAGAGATAGGTACCTAATTTGGCAGTTAGATACTCCTCTCATCCTGAAATTGCTTTGTAGGTCAAGCCCTAGTGTTTCTGGAATAGAGGCAGCAAGCGTAAGCAGTACTGAGCTTTCCTGCTAGTAAGCGCCTGGGGACTTTTCTTGTATTTTCTTTCACAGCTCAGCACAAACTCAGGTATTTCCAAGCAGTTCCAGCTACACTATTTCTGATGTCCCTCATTAGACTAATTTTACAACATTAGACTATTTTAGTTAGAATGTATGTCAGCAATACTAAATTGCTAAACTATATGGTACTTCATTTTCTTAAATAACTTTTTTGATATTTTAGGAGGCAGATGAGATTGTTTTGGTTGTTTGCCCTTCACTACTCGTTTTATACAGGTCCCTATCCTGTAAAGAAAAGCCAGTTTCAAGACATAAAATGGTGTCTTTAGTAACATATAAAAATTAATCTGAAAAACATTCATGTTCCCTAACGTGTTTATACTAATCACATGAAGAACAGGATCACTCGGTGCTGCACGACCAGAAAAACATATAGCATTATTTTCATAAAATATGAAAATCTTTAGTTTTAAAACTATCTCATGTTCTTACAGTTTTTTTTAATTTACTTGTTAAATTCAAATAAAAACCATTCTACTATTTCTTTTCCTTTCCTTTTATTATAGAGCAGACTACTAACATATGTCTGTGACTTTTAATTAAAGTAAGCACAGCTTTTTCCAGTAGAAAAAAAATGTGTTTTCCCAGTGAACGGTTCCCTCTCAAGAGTTTTTGGGTTTTTTTCCTGTATATGTAATTTCAGATGCTGCACAACAAACACGTGATGGTTCGTGTTGGAGGAGGATGGGAGACTTTTGCAGGTTACTTACTGAAGCATGACCCGTGCCGAATGTTGCAGATCTCCCGAGTGGATGGGAAAACTTCTCCAATCCAGAGCAAGTCTCCAACCCTCAGGGACATGAATCCAGACAATTATCTGGTTGTTTCTGCCCATTACAAAACCAAGAAGGAGATTAAGTGAAATAAGCTTCTCATGTGATTGGGACTCTATGTACTTAGGTCCAAATTACTTTCTCAAGTGTAGTAAATTTAGTTTATGCTTTAAAAGGACTTTGGAAAATTTAAGACAGACTGGAAATGGCAACCCATTTTGAAGATCTTTGAATTGTAGAACTATTTATTTCTAGTACTGTATCTTTTATAGCAAATTACCCTTGATAGGCTAATTACTACAATCAGATAAGAAATAGACATATATTTTTAGCCAAATTATTACTCTTTAATATGTGAATGTATACTTAGAGTTACATAAAGGACTTGATCCTGTTAACGGAAGAAAATACACAATACAATATATTTGTATGAAAATCTTATTACATTGAATCCTTGACTGTTAGGCTAGTTGAAAAATACATATGCAGGCAGAAAATGAATATTTGCGGAAATTATTTGCCTCTTGGAAAGAAATAAAAATTGACTATTTTTATGGGTTGCAAGATTTTCTTATTCAGTAGAGTATAAAGACTTATTGCATGCCAAATGACTTCCCAAAGTGAATACTTTAAAAAAAAAAAAAAAAGCCCAAGAAAAAAACCCCCACACCTTCTATTCTTTAAAGCTGAAGACAATGCTCAGTGCTACATCTGTAAGTAGATCCTTCCTGTTTTTTACAAAGTTGCCCAACATAGAAGCCCCGGGGAAGCTGAGAGGTCGTCCCTTCCTCTGTCAGACAATAGAGGTGGCCAGTTGTACTAGCGGGGCGATGCACTGCAACCCGTGAAGGAAGCAGTAAAAGATGCACAGGCCTTTGACCCCAGGAGGAGCTTCAGAAGATGCCGGTTCCTCCTGAGTCACAAAACACTACAGTGTTCTTGAATCTGAGCTTTTCCTTCCCCCTATTTTTAATTTTGTTGGTCATGCCAAATGTGAAATATTCATTACCCTGTCAGTAGAGTGATTCACGTTCTTGTAAATCATTCACACACCTCTGAAATAGCTAAAGGCATATGGGGGCTTAGTTCATTATTTTGGCTACTTTTCTATGTTTATATTTGGTAATTTATGTGCCTTGTAACGTCCTAGAAAAATCATTTTATAGGATTATTTCACTGACTGTATAAATTTGAGCAGAACTCAGTTGTTTCATTACAAATGAAATAAAATTTTTTAAAATACATTTTGAAAGTCTTATTTATTATTTGTAATCTGTGTTCCTGCACTTTGCTGCTACTGACTGGATGCCTACAATATACAATACTGCTTGCTAACCTAATAAGGAGCTATGTAGTGAATGGGGTAAGCATTCACTTACTACAGAGAGCACAGAAATACCCAGATTTTATTGAAAAATTAATTTTCCTTTTCAGAGAAAGAAAAAAAAATTGAAATAATTTTTCAAGTACCAACTGGTGTTCTGGATTTTTTGATGTTTAATTTTAAAACATAGACTTATGATCTACTCCTGTGGTCCTTAAAAGTGACAGCAAAATATCTGCTGGCTAGACAGGATCCAGACCTTCTTCCTTCATGTTCCATGCCTTACTAAAATCAGCACGTTGTATCTCACTTCTGCGGAACAATTCTACCTCACTCTCTAAACTATCTGCTAAATACAAACAGTTCACAATTGTTCGGTGCACCAGACTACGCAGCAGTACATAATTCCAAACATGTTTTTAGAAAGAAAAGCTGCAGCCTTTCAGTCTTATTTTAAGACATTTTCTAAGAAGAATAAATGCATACTCAAGCAGTAAATCCTTTGAAAAGCCATAGGAAGACCAAATTCTCATAGAAGCAATGTACATAGCCCTTATGGTAGCTGACAACAGACCACAAGCAACATCATTTAAAAAAAAAAATGCAGCACAGCTGAAAAAGATCATGATCTTAATATATGCACCAAGAGATCTGTTTTCAAATGAACAGAGAAAAATCGCTTGTGAAAGTGTCAGATGTTTATTTTGAAATAATGGTTACTTTTTAAAACATAAATAGTTGTATTTCCATCATCCAAGATTAACTTTGCATTATTATTATATTTCTTTAAGATATTTGAAAGTGTTCACACATTAATAAATCAAAAGCAGATAATTATAAAGAAAGTATTCTTAGGTTTATTTTAATATTAAACTTCAACAAATAATCCTTCAACAAAAAATCCAAACCAAGATTTTAAATTAAACATGAACTGTGCTTTAATGTGCTTGGACTGTAGCTATTAAAACAGTCTTTTTTGATTCAGGGTACTTGAGCATCTTAAAAAAAAAAAAAAAAATCATATGAAAACACTTCCTGATTTAAAACTTCACCTTAGCCAGTTCCATGATGGGAGACCTATAAAGGACTTTAATTCAAAGTACTGCCACTACCACCTAATCTGTGTAAAAGGCTTGCAGGTGGGACTTACTGCATTTGATGCACCTGGCAGAGGTATGGCTAGCAGAGGAGATTAAAGCAGGAGGATTGATAAAGCAAACAAACAAAAAAAACCAAGGCAGTAAGCTAGCTAACTCTGGAGGAAGGGTTTGGGAGTATTTTATGCAGAAGGTAAGTGTTGATGGGCTGATAAGTGGTATTTTCTTTGTGTTCTTGATCCTATAGCAATGTGGGAGTTGGGGAGCTTGTTAGGAGCCTAAGGCTCAAATTTACAAAGCTAAAGGTAGAGCAGCAAAATCTTGTTCAAAGACATATGGCCCTTGTTGCAGTGATGGGGACAAAACAGACTTCAGTTAGAAAGTATTTGGGGAGGGGTAAAAAAAAAAACCAAACAACCAAACAACCTATCGTTTGACTAGCTAGCTGTAGTGGATGATACTTGAAGTTTCTATGTCAAAATCTATGGTATTAATTTATCTAGTGAAGATGTCTAGAAGGCTGAACTGAATGGTGGAGTACCAACAGGGAAGACCTGCAGCTCCTCTCTTGTCCCCGTCCCCCTCTCCCCAAGCGAGGGAGGGCCTGCTGAGATGGTGGAAGAGTTTCTTGTTAAAAGTGCCGCAGATGAAATGCTGAAATATTGAACGGGCCATGGAAGACGATCGTAAGGAAGAGTGCCGTGTAGTGATTTTAGCTTACTCTAGTGTCGTGTTACTCAGCTGAATGTGAGTGTTGAGGAGGCTGGAAGTCCTAAAAAGTTGAACTGTTCTGAGCTGCAACGAAGCCTCTTCTTGAAGTCCTCGTTGGGTCGTAGAATAAACCCCATGGGAGCTCCTGCTGGCTGTGACTAAGTAACTGTGCTAAAACTCAAGATGGCTAAATTATGTAAGATTACTTTTAAAAAAACCCAACATTATAGTATAATGTCAAATAAGTGTCACCATGCTGGAAGCAATTCAGAATTAGTTTGAAAATATAACTGTAACATCTGTTACTGCTCATTGCAGGAGGTACCTTCTGTCACCTTGCTGTTCATATATCACCTGGAGTTTTTCTTCCAAGCAGGACTATTTACATAACTGATTGAGGATAGGCTTTGTTTCTTGTCTTTATTATAGCGATAACTGCTCCTTCCTTTGCGTTACTGCCTTTTCTCCAACAGCAATTGAGAGATGATACATAAAATCTAAGGAAACTAGTTCAAGGGCTGTTGGTGGGGATGACTGAAACAGGGAGGTGTCAATATATGTGTGTGGGAAGATATGGCAAGTCTCTTATAACTTAAGAGTCAACACTGAATTCATTATATGTGTTCATTTTAGATCAGGGAGATGAGCTGTTTGCCACACCGCAGTGTTACAGCAGCATCTGCTAGAGACGTTTTCAAGGGTTTGATTCTTTTTGGGCTTACGTTTTGTACTGCCTCGTTGGCTGCTGATACGCAGTACCCAACAGGGAAGAAAGCAGAGTGCTTTTTCTCTGCCCTGTGTCTCCTACTTTCTTGGCCTGTGGTATGTTAGGAATCTAAAGTAAGGTGAAACAGACACGTGGGATCACGTGAACGTTTATGGGGCTGGAGAGGTTTTTCCATCCCAGTCCAACTGCTGGCACCGCTTGTGCCTGATGAGCTGTGTCTCAACGATTTAGTCTGTCACCATGCCAAATCCACATGCTGAAGTCATCTGTTTTCCTAAGGGCCCGCAGCCGTGCTATCCCTGCTGGTGGAGATGCAGCTTTGGTGTCCTCCCAAACCTCAGGGAGTTCTGCCCCAAACGCTCTCTTCTGGCATAATCCATGTATTTGAACAATTTGCAGTAGCACAGAGTTTCATTTTCTGTTACTGCAACAAAGATTATGGTATCGCAGTCACCGAGAGTCAGCCCTTTCATTTCAGCTTATGAGCATTCGTCCTTGACTGCCAGGAGTTTTTAAGTGATCTGCAAGAAACCGAAAATCCTTTCGGAAGGTGGAGAAAAGAGGAATAGTGTTACTGCTGTAAAGCAAACAAAATGTCAACTGCCTGGATAATCTACATGAATGGATGTATTTTAACAGCCTTTAAGGTGAAGTAAACATCTAGCACTGGGGGAAACAAGAACAAAATTCCTATTGTGTTTCTTATTTAGTTAGTGCAGCACTAAGTGGTAAGAAAGAGGGGGAGGCGTCTATTTCTCCAAGTACAGAGCAGCTCTGATATGCGTAGCTCTCAGCCTTACCATTTAATGGTACACTTCAGGCAGCTGTCAGTTGTATACTCCTGAACTGCTGTATTTTCTGCTTTCATTCTGAAATGAAATTAATGTTACCAAAGAACTTAAACCAACAGGAGGTGTGTTTATTTACCCAAACCATTTCCCAGATGCAGTTCAGACTGGCTATATCAACAGATGGGTATGGTATAGAAACCTCTTTAAAAATAGCTTTATCTGTTAGTGATTTGTAACATAGAACTACACCCCGCCAAATCCTCTGATGTGTTTCTTAGCTGCAAGAATAAATTTGACATTCAAAACAAGGGCTCCTAAGAAGCGCAGACGTATCTGGCTTTTACTTAAAAGATGGAGAGACAAAACAGTATTTGCTTCTATGGTAATTCTGAATTGCAAGAATCATCTCTTAAATACAAGGTCCACTCGATCTGAGGCAGTTCAGCCCTTGACTCCCACCTCCAGAAAAGCTGCCAGGCAGAGCCACAAGCAAGCCAACTGCCTTTGCAGGACGAAGAGCTGGATGACAAGCAGTGGGGGTGTTCAGACAGGGTGGTCATCTTTTACTCAAATGCAGAACACCTTGACTGGTGACAGCACCTGGAGCAGAACAGAACAGCCCTGCCTGGGGCCACCCAGCAAGGCTGGGCAGCACAGCGTATCACAGCACAGTGGTGTGACAGCTTCACATCGGAAATTCCTCCAATTTTGACAGCACTGAAACATCAGCGGGTCACCCAGGAACTGTGATTTGTTTCACTAGATTTTTTCAGTGGTTTTAAATGGAAGACTTCATGATAGAAACCCAAGCACACAGGTTCCTGTTGGGTCGGTGTGCCAGCTCTTTCATACAGCAGGGGCTTGAATGAAGAGACATATGGTTATTCTCTCCCCTTGTGGTTTTGGGGGAGCAGTGTGATGGAGAGTGAATAGAATGTTTGAAACAAAGTTTTAAATACCCCAAGTGACCAACCAAGCGTTAAGTGCTGCTTAAGTGTCTTTGTAGGACAACCCCTGGGACAGTTGTTGTTGGATTGAAATTCACATTTCAAATTAGTGTACTATATTTTATTTCAACGCATATTCATTAAATTTGCTATGACCAATTAATACACTGAAGAGAGCAATTGCTCGCAACTGAAGGAGACTGAAGGTATTCATCTGCCAAGGACATAGCCTTTTAGCTCAAACACCGCTGTATTAATATTGAAAAGTCTCAATTCTGAAGCCTAAGCCAGGAAACTCTGTGTGTCAGGACTGTGCTCCTAAGACAGCATGAGACACTATTGGAGGAGGTAAAAGAAGAAATACTTAAGGTTTTTCTTTAAAAAAAAAAAAATAACCCACTAGAAAAAGCCTCTATAGCCTAAACTAGGTCAGAAACGGGGACAGTAACATACTGAAGCCTAGCGTAGTGCTCTCTGGGGAAAATAAGAGCTAGATTCTCAGTGTTGATCATGCTGCAAGAAATGGCCCTCATCTACCAAAGCAGTGGCTCAAAGCCCCTAGTTGGAAAGTCTAGTTGTAACACCACATTTTATGTAGCTCTAAATAATCAAAGGCAGATTCACACTGGGGAAAGGGATTACAGACGTTGCTGAATACAGAAGAAAAGTGACACAGCTGTAACAAACCCACCCAGATAACACAGAAACTTCAGGAAACGAACCATCGAAGAGATGACAGTCTCTTGCTTTTAGTTTTTTCAAAACCCTAGGTAGTGCGGCATTGCCCTCTTGTGGGAATAAAGGAGAACAACTGGTAACAGTATTTTTAATGTTTAACTTCCAGTATTCATTATAAATACTTACAGACTCAAATACACATCAGAACATGAGGAGAACAATTAAATTATTAGACTCATAATAAAACAGCTTTCCTGCTATAACTATACAGGGTTTATAAAGGTTTCTCGGTTGTTTTTTTTTTGACTAGTGTCACAAAATGCTTCCATTTGTAAGGACCCACCATGAATCTGCTTTCTTTTTTTGAAGAAGGCACTAAATCCCTAAGCAGTTCAAAAGTCATTAGGAAACTGAACAGAAATGCTGTCACCCACATATTCAAATATATATATTTATGAACAACTTTCTACATGAGGAGTTAGAGGAAAAGTTTAATCATAGAGCTTGAAATAAGCGTCAAAAACAATACACGGGCACCTGAGCTGTGCCTAAGCCAGTCATACGCAGACATGTACATCAATGACAGCACACACATACTGAGTGACGACAGGTAAGGAGGCCACTTCCATGTGAGAAAACCCATCCCACTCCCTTGACAGGGAAGCAATAAAACATGCACATCAAACAAACAAATAAAAAAAATTGGCCAAAACTTAGTGTTCCAAGTTAGTGCTTTAGTTTCCTGGTGTATGATTCCACATCTGTCCTCCCACTATGGCAAAGTACTGCTGAGCCTTCATATGCAAACAGCAAAAGCCACATGATGAGTAAGTGCCACTCAGCTGCAGAAACTGGCAAGTTACTGGCAGTAAACATCAATCTTCTCTTCAGGAGAGATTTTCTTCTTCCCTTCTTTATCCAACCTGCCACTGAAGACAAAAACAACAAAATGCACCACAGATTTGTATGAAGAAAGGGGAAAAAAAAAACCACTACAAGGTTGTCTAGGTTGTCTAAAGATAATAACCTCTGTATTATAACACCTTTTATACCCAGCAAGTGAGGGACATGCAGCCCACCAGCAGCAGCTTATACAAACTCCTGTCCCCTGAGTCATAGAGAGCAATGAGAGAAAGAGATGAACGCTTATTGAACCTGTGTTTCAATAACCAGATGCATCTACTGCTTTGGAGAGATTCTAATTCTTAATTATGTCTCTGCCCAGCCTTCTGAGACAAATTTTACACTAGAAAAGTAGTAGTAGCAGTAAAGTTCATCCGTATGTATGCCAAAATGTATGGGTTTGGGGTTTTTTTTTTTTTGTTTTGTTTTTTTTAAAAGAGAGGGAGATACATGAAACCCAAAGCCATTACCCTGTTCAGTTTTGTGCCTCTCACTATGAGAAGGACATTGAGGTGCTGGAGCGTGTCCAGAGAAGGGCAACGGAGCTGGGGAAGGGTCTGGAGAGCAGGTCTGATGGGGAGCAGCTGAGGGAGCCGGGGGGGTTTAGTCTGGAGAAGAGGAAGCTGAGGGGAGACCTTATCGCTCTCTACAACTACCTGAGAGGAGGCTGTAGTGAGGTGGGGGTTGGTCTCTTCTCCCAAGCTACTAGCGATAGGATGAGAGGAAGTGGCCTCAAGTTGCATCAGGGGAGGTTTCGATTTGATAGTGGGAAAAATTTCTTTACTGAAAGAGCGGTCAAGTATTGGAACAGGCTGCCCAGAGGGGTGGTGGAATCACCATCCCAGGGCATGGTTTAGAAGGCATGGGGATGTTGGGGTGATGGTTGGCCTTGATCATCTTTGAGGTCTTTTCCAACCCTAATGATTCTAAAATTTTCTATAAACTCTGAGGGAAGACAGACAATCTCAACCAGTACTGGAAAGGGACACTGAGTACAGGTCAACTCAGTGAGGTCCACAGTGCTGAGAGCACTATGAGGCATCGCAGGTGCAGGAACTAGAGAATAAGGGGGCGGGGGGGGGGAAGCTCTCTGCCATCCTTGCTGTCTTTGTGTCCCAGAAATGGTCTCACTGAGAACACTGTGTGATGATGACACATGCTTCCATTTCTATTCTATTTCCATTCCTCTTGGTTCTTCCTCAAGTTATTCAATCTTGTAGATGACAACAAAATGGGTTTTTCCTCAGTGAATGTAAGGACAGTTGCATCAGTTGTTTCTGTTTTGAACTTACTCGCAGTCCTCCTTCTCCTCCAGAACCTGAAGCTGCAATTCTTTTTTCTATTTCTTCCTGTTTCTTTTTCTTTTGCTCTACAGAGTAAGCGTTCTTAATACCTCGAGAGGAAGCCTGGGAGAAAACACATTTGCGTAAGACCACTTAGCTGTTTTTCTGGACAGAAACCAAACTGCAAGTCTTGGCAACTGCATTTTGTGAACTCTGGTTTGTGTGAAAACGCTGAAACACTAAGTAATGCTACTATTACATAAACCCAGACCTTTCAGGATACTTATTCATAATGTGAGCTCTTGGTCCCATAAGTACATGACAGTGGTTTTGTTTCATAGTTATAATAACCAGGTGAACATATTATGTGTACCTGCTCTGCATGCTAAGATGAAGAACCCGAACTTCCCTTCCCAGAAGTCCCATAAATTTTTAGTCTGTGGTTTTTCCAGTGTCAGGGCCTATTCTTGCCCTCACAAACAGAATTAACTGGGAAGAGATAATTCGGGCAGATAGAATTGCCCAGAACTTCAGCTGATTCATCATCCGTTCACTTCTTCCACCTCTTTTATCAAAAGGCTACCTAGCGATAGGATACAGACGATGGAAATCATAATGACAGCTTCTGTTCTAACACTCAATAAGCGGAGAGAGAAAGTCACAAGCTCTGTATAGCAACTACAGAAGTCGATGGGAACTTTACATGCAGGCGAGGAAAAAAGGTCATGTTCGTAGTACTAGCCTAGGCTGCTAGAAATCCAAGTTCTAAATTGTGACCTGTGAAAAATAACCCGTGTGATAGTCTACCCTTCAAACTTCAGCGGATGTGTGGAGAGCAGCAGTACACAGACGAGAAACCTGTTGTCAACAGCCTGCTAATGAGGACATAGACTAGACGGTAGGAATATCAGAACTACAGACAAACGGTTAACACTGTAAATCTAGAAAGAAAATGTTTTAAAACCTGATTCTTAGCTAAGTTTAGAGTTATGATATTACAGCATAAGCTACGCAAAAGATGTTAAAATCTACCAAGGGAAAAGAGCAATGCTCTCACCTGAAATGCAAGACCCTGATGACAAGCACAATTCTTAATAGGCTACTAAGGCAAACCTTACCAACTAATACTAACCTACTTAGAGCCCATGATTTTGAGCTTTTAGGCAACTGGCCTTCCAAGTGAGTTAGGTACCCGGACTGCCTCTACAGCACCCGAAAAGGAAGGACACCTCACATGACTTCAGGCTGAATAATGAGTAGTTAAGAAGCATGTAGAGGAAAACACTAAGCAGAGTAGGACATCTGATCTCCTCCCCCTTGTTCCTCATGGGGGGAAAACTGAATTAGGCTACTTGCAAGACATATCTATTGCTCAACATTCAGAGGCTAAAATGCTCTCAAAGATAGTCTTGAAAAATCCTGGTAGATGTTTTAGCTCCTTCTAAGAAAACAAAAAGTAACAGAGGGTGATAGTTACATTTTGCTTTAGCAGCTTAACGGCTACCGCAGAACTTCAGAGCCATCCATAACAAGTTGCTTCATTTCTCCTTCCTCCCAGGAAAGCTTTTTAGCAACTTAAGGGCTAGACGGGGATGCTCCCCTTTCACACACTTCTCAAAAGTATATTTCCTGCAGTTTTGCTTAAGAGTCCTGTGAGATTTAAGATCACTTTCAGTATGTAATCTGACACAAAATCAAGGTCTTTAAAGGACTCTGAAGCAACACTCAGCTGTTTCTCCACTCACCAAACTCCCTTAAAACCAGATCAACTTGGTCATCATCAATAACGGTTGATTTTTGATTCAATGTATATAATGTCACTAGCAGTCACAACAACACATTCCTCTATCTTCATAGTTCAGCTGCGATCTCTGAGACACACCTTTTATTTATTGTAGATTTTGTACAGTGTATGTTATAAGCCTTTTTTGAGAGGTACAGAAAGCAAGAAATCGGCTGGCTAGTTCTACATTCTGCTAGAACATTTGCATCCTACCTCTTCCTACTTTAAGGATATTAAAGCAGTTAAAGCTTAGCAACCTTAAAAAGACAGAAGAATAAGTTAACACTTCTTCTTTGCTGGAATCTGAGCTGAGAAATGTGCTCAATTGTTGCCACATTGATAAACTCAACTTGCAAGTGCCCATAACCTGCACTTGTAAGAGAAGTGCAAGTGCAGTACCGCTTGAAATTGCCACCACAACGATTGTTTGACAACTCTGGCTCAAAATATTTCTCAGTCTCTCATTTTCAAGTCTTATAATGGGACAAAAAAAAATTACGAACTTGCTCTTCAATTCTTAGGTTGTTTTTTAAGTACTGCAAAACTTCTCCCATGCAAACAAGCTCGGTTATCTTGGAACTGTCTTTTGAGTACCTACCTACCTATGAAATTCTACTGTAAAAATACATAGAAAATGGTATAAAGGTAAAACATGAATACTCTGGGAGTGTTTAATGACAACTCCCACAATCTATGCACGATACCCAGTGTTCCTACAGAAGCCCTAGCTATTTTCCCCATAAACCAGTTATCAAAATATATTTTGAATAAATGGCATTTTATCAGACGTTACCTCCATCTGCCTCTTTTCAGCAGCTTCTGCTAGCTGTCTTCTTTTTATTTCCTAAATAAAATGTGAAAGACAGTGAAATTCTATTCCCATACAGTGTGTACATTCTTTTGAAAGTCTTAAATTTAAAATATGACTCAAATTTGTAATGCAAACTGCCATGAAATGCCAACCTTAAGTCAATTAGCATCATTTTCCCCTCCATTGCCAGTCTGCAAGAAGGAAGTGTTCTTAGTGACTAATATGCTAGAAGAGCAGCTGCTGACATATCTACAGCCAAACCCCACCACAAATCCGTATTCAGCTGTCTAAACTAGCCTTCGCTCCGAAAAATTCAGGCTGGCATGAGAAGGCACGCAGCGTGTGAAACGTCCTTTTGGGGTGTGAGGGGGGAAAGCTCACGCTTCCCGGCCGAATGGGCTCCTTTTCTTCTCCCCCACAACAATCCTCAGGTGAGGGGTACGAAAGGAGACGTGACCCCTCGGGAGAGGGGTTCCCACCCGCGCAGGAGCAACATCACCCTGCAAGGCGGGTTAGAAGCGAGCATCGCTGCGCACCAGAGAGAAAAGCACAGGTTTTTCCCGCTTCTGGTTAAAATGAGGGTCATCTTGGCCTCGACTACGGCACGGACCCCCTTCCCGTGAAGCCCCCGGTCTCCACCCCAGTGCCCACGAGTGAGACGTGGGGCGGACGGGGGAGAGGCTGCCCCGCTCCCAGGCCGGGCAAGGCCGAGGCTCCGCCGCCCCGGACAGCCCTCCTGGGG
>WEKW01032492.1:51163-92225 GCA_013389905.1 Sula dactylatra
GGCGTCGTGTGTCCCCACCCCCGGGAACGGAACTACATTACATTCATTCTGTTAGGGCCGAAGCGACGAGAGTCTAATTAATTTCCAGCTCGCTCCGGTAAACCCGATACAGGGGTTCAGAGCCTGCTGCGGGGCTGGCAGCGGGGCCCTCACGCCAGGCTTCACCCGCCGCCTCTGCAGCTCCAGCACGGTTCTGGTCGTGGTGGTGGTGGTGGTGTCTCAAAGCTTCTTTTGAAAGCTAGTGCTGATTTGCCTCTCGCCAAACCCCGGAGTGCTGTCGTACGGCCTTTGCGCGCCGCCGACTCGTCAGTAGATGCCGAAAGCGCGTGCATGCGCTGCGTTTTCCTCAAGCACGTGTGAAGGTGTGTTATGAGAAGCACAGGGCTGGGCGAGGATGGCGGGGACCTGCACGGCCCGTTCCTTGTGCTGAGGCAAGATACACTTCTGTCTCATCTGGCAGCTTTCGGCCTGTTTGGCTTGCACATGTAGCCGAGGAAAACACATTACTTTACATTTCTTTGCTAATCATTTATGTTAATCCTGAGATGTCGTGATTTTTGGCAGGGATACAGTTAATTTTCTTCACAGTTGCTAGTATGGGGCTATGTTTTGGATTTGTGCTGAAAACCAGTGCTATTGCTGAGCAGTGCTTACACTACTCAAGGACTTTTCCAGCTCCCCATGCTCTGCTGGGTGCACAAGGAGCTGGGAGGGGACACAGCCGCGACAGCTGACCCCAGCTGACCCAAGGGATATTCCACACCATCTGACGTCATGCTCAGTATATAACGCTGGGGCAAGAAGGAAGGGGGGACATTCGGAGTGATGGCATTTGTCTTCCCAAGTCACCATTACACGTGATGGAGCCCTGCTTTCCTGGAGATGGCTGAACACCTGCCTGCCCATGGGAAGCAGTGAAGGAATTCCTTGTTTTCTTTGCTTGTGTGCGTGGCTTTTGCTTTACCTATTAAACTATCTTTATGTCAACCCATGAGTTTTCTCACTTTTGCCCTTCTGATTCTCTCCCCCATCCCACCATGGGGGAGTGAGTGAGTGGCTGTGTGGGGGGCTGAGTTGCTGGCTGGGGCTAAACCACAACAGTTCTTTTTGGCATCCAATGTGGGGCTCGAAGGATTTGTGATAATGACAGATTTGATTGGAATGCTCTAGACTGAATTTAGCTGTTATTGCTGTTTAGCAGGCTCCTGTTCTTGCTATGGGGCTTGCTTGCCACACTGTATATTAGAGTCTAGTGCTTGTTAGTGCCTGCCTTTTGCTTTCACTGCTTGCTGTACTGCTGTACTGCTTATCATCTGACTCTGCTGTGCCTGGGAACATTTTGATAACAGCAATGGCCAGGCTCCTGGGCTGGCAGATGGCCAGGACATTGCTGCTGTTTCTGTGCTGCTGTACTGGACAGACTGGAACTCCAGGTGAACTCGGTTTGAAGGGACTGTGACCTATGGATGTGCCCACGTGGGTGCAGGACATTCCAAAGTGTCTGTGGCCATGGATAAGCCCGTGCCACAGTATGAGTATCTTGAAGTGTCTGTGGCCGTGGTTATGTCTGTGCCACAGCAGGTATACCTCTGAAGGGACTGTGGCCCCAGGATAAGTCCACGCTGGAGAAGGTACACCTTGAAGCATCAGTGGCTCTGCATGAGGTCACACTGGAGCTCCTCAAAGTGTGTGGCCAAGGATAAGCCCACAACTGAGCAGGTACACCCCTGAAGGGACCGCAGCCATGGGCAAGGCCACGTTGGAGCAGGTTCACTTCTGAAGGGATTGTGGCTGTGGGTAAGGCCACGCTAGAGCAGGGGCATCTCTGAAGGCATTGTGGCTCATGGAGAAGGCCACGCTGGCATGGGTGCACCTCAAAGCAACTGTGGCTGTGGATAAATCTATGCTGCAGCAGGCATACCTCTGGAGAGACTGTGGCTCCTAGATAAGGCTCTGCTTGGAACAGGTACACCCCTAAGGGATTGCAGTCTGTGGATAAATCCAAGCTGGCACAGGGGCAAAGGGAGGAGTTCATTGCAATGCTAAACCCAATGGTCTGGTCCAAAGGGACCAGGGGTGGAGACTGTAATGGAAATACCTTTAAATTGTTGTAACCCATTATTTGAGTTGCATGTTATGGGAATTACTACAGCAGGAACCACCCAAACCAATGGAGGACGAGCCTTACAAGGAGCAGTGCAAGTGCACCAGTGACCTGACGTGAGCTGGCTTTGGTGCCCAGTAACTCCACACAACACACCACCTTTCCTGTTCCGAGTGACCACCCTGACAGATGGAGCCCAAAGTCATGGACTGAATGAACTCAGTGGACATTTTGTTGTCATTTTAAAGACGTTTTACAAGGGTGGTCCATAGACTAAGGGAATGATACCCGTGTATTATACCAAAGGGTGGGAAGGGTGGTGGTGGTTAATGAAGTTTTACTGGATATTGTGGGACCTGAGCATGATGTAAATGGTATGGAGTAGGGGGTGGATACTGTCCTGGTTTTGGCTGGGATAGAGTTAATTTTCTTCACTGTAGCCGGTACAGTGCTGTGTTTTGGATTTAGTNTGCTCCCTGAATTGTGTACAAGAATGACTCAGCATGAATTGTGGCCAGAATGTAAAATACTGACCAAAGCCAATCATCCTGAGATCCTATAAATAGTGATCCAAGAGGGAGACCTTGTTGTGCTCTCCGGGACGGCAGCAGACTGTGTGACACTCAGTATCTCCCCCTGAGCTGGGACACCTCTCCGGGTAGATTTTGCGAGGATTGAAGGATCATCCATCAATGATTTCATGAGGAATCAAAGGCCTGACTTCGCAAGGTTCACTGGCTGTTGATGAATGCCAACACATAAAAGCGAGTAATTAATGAAACTCATGAAAAGGGAAATTTTAATCAAAGGTTAACCTTGGTGCGCATGTGTGTGTGCAGTTTGACTATAATGCATATATATTATCCCAATTCACATAAACCGTTGACCAAGTCTGAGACTAAGATTGTACCTAGCCGCACCTGGACTCCTCTCTGAAAGGAGTTTAGAAAGCAAGGGGTCTATTCTGAACCTCGTGACTCAATGGGAGGGTCCTCCTTATGCCCTGCATCCATGATCCAGGATGTGATCCTCATGATCAACGGGGCAGAGTCTGGTTGGAGGCCTGTAACTAGTGGTGTTCCCCAGGGGTTTGTGCTGGGTCCAGCCCTGTTCAATATATTGAAGGGCTGAATATATGAAGGGACAGAGAGTAACCTCAGCAAGTTCGCTGATGATACCAAGCTGGGAGGAGTGGCTGATATGCCGGAAGGCTGAGCTGCTGTCCAGCGAGACCTGGACATGCTGGAGAGCTGGGCTGAGGGGAACCTGATGAAATTCAACAAGAGCAAGTATAAGGTCCTGCACCTCGGGAGGAACAATCCCATGCACCGGTACAGGTTGGGGGCTGACCCGCTGGAAAGCGGCTCTGTTGAGAAGGACATGGCAGTGCTGGTGGACAGCAGGTTGACCATGAGCCAGCAACGTGGCCTTGTGGCCAAGAAGGCCAACGGTCTCCTGGGGTGCATGAAAAGGAGTGTGGTCAGCAGGTCAAGGGAGGTTTTCCTGCCCCTCTGCTCCGCCCTGGTGAGGCCACATTTGGAGTGTTGCGTCCAGTTTTAGCCCCCCCCCCAGTTTAAGAAGGTCAGGAAACTGCTTGCAAGTCCAGTGGAGAGCTACCAAGATGATCAGGGGACTGGAGCATCTCCCTTATGAGGAAATGCTGAGAGACCTGGGTTTGTTCATCCTGGAGAAGAGAAGACTGAGGGGGGATCTTGTCAATGCTTATACATATCTGAAGGGTGGGTGTCAAGGGGATGGGGCCGGACTCTCTTCAGTGGTGCTCAGTGACAGGACAAGGGCAATGGGCACAAGTTGGAACACAGGAAGTTCCAGCTAAACATGAGAAAAAAACATCTTTAGTTTGAGGGTGCCAGAGCAGTGGAACAGGCTGTCCAGAAAGGTTGTGGAGTCTCCTTCCCTGGAGACAGTCAAAACCCACCTGGACGCGGTCCTGTGCCCTCTGCTCTGGGTGAGCCTGCTCGAGCAGGGGGATTGGACAAGATGATCTCCAGAGGTCCCTTCCAACCCCCACCATTCTGTGATTCTGTGATTCCTCTGTGAATCATTCAAACTCAAGTGTAACTGAATTCTCCTTTGCGCACTTCTTCTATGTAAGTAATAGAGTGAACCTTGCCATTCTTGAATCTGTAACTAAGTTGCTATGTTGATGGTAACAAATTCCATCAAATAGCTGTTTTAAATTGGCTGATGCTTAAGTGCAGTTAAGAATTATACAACCTATACTGTGATCTATCTTAAAAATATTGATAAATCTTAAATTGATAACCAAAGCCGTGTAACAAATCAAATCTGTTTTTACGACAGGGACACAGCCGCGACAGCTGACCCCAACTGACCCAAGGGATGTCCCACACCACATGGCCTCATGCTCAGCATATAAAACTGGGGGAAGAAGGAGGAAGGGGCGATGTTCAAGTGATGGCGTTTGTCTTCCCAAGTCACCGTTACGTGTGATGGAGCCCTGCTTTCCTGGGGATGGCTGAGCATCTGCCTGCCCATGGGAAGGAGTGAATGAATTCCTTGTTTTCTTTGCTTGTGTGCGCGGCTTTTGCTTTACCTATTAAACTATCTTTATCTCAACCCATGAGTTTTCTCACTTTTACCCTTCTGATTCTTTCCCCCATCCCGCTGTGGGGGAGTGAGTGAGCGGCTGTGTGGGGGCAGAGTTGCTGGCTGGGGCTAAACCACAACAGATGTATGTGATTTTTTTTTTCCCTACTTTAATAACCTTAAATGTTCATGTCATTTAGAAAGCTCCTGGTTTTAAATGGATTAATGCTTTATTTTGCATTCAGTTTTTTGTCCTCTTTGAAATGGTTTGCTGTGGCTTATTGTCAGGAACTGCCATGCAGGAACTTCTTTCCTTTCTGGCCTTCATTGGTTTCCTCTGTTTACTGATACTGAGTTTTCCAAAAGTCTTTTCCTCTTTTCTGGCTTTTCTGGTATTTCTCTTTCTTAAAATTTTGCCACCTTCTCTTCTAGTTATTTATAGTAGACTCCAGCATTACCCTATGCAATAGCATTTCCTGAATTTGAGTGTTGGTGTGTGCATCCATCCCCAAGGATTATGGGAAGAGTATAATAGATATTCTTCATAAACAATGCAACATCTGCCCAGCTTCTTTCCTCCCTCTGTGACTTTGAACAAGGTTTATCATTTTGCATCAATGTTCTTGTCCTATGATCTATTCCACGAGTGCATGATGTCATATGTTATTCTAAAGTATTAATTTAAGTTCTTGCGTTTGTTCCCTGGAGCTATAATTAGCCATCAGAGAGGATTATCTCATTGCTGAACTAAGTACTCTACACAAGTCACAACATGGTCCTCCTGAGCTTTCTGAACTGGACATCAAAAGTCTTACTGTCATTGTGGAAGATTAATCAGGCTTGTGGAAGGGGGAGCAGGAGGAGACTCACCTGCCACCCATCCCTGGCTAGCGAGGCTGAGATTGTCTGCAGGAGTGCACAAAAGCTCTAGCAGAGCAGCTGGGCTGTGTTGTGATATTTTAGGGGCTGCAGCAACTTTGCTGCTGTGTGGTGGAATGTGTTACAATTTAACTTTCTGCTTTGTAATGAAAGCATTACTATTTTCTTTTTATTTTTGAAGTATCAAGCTGCTATTGGTTTATGGTTATGTAGATTAAGTGATTAGTGTCTGTGAAACTTCCGGTTAGAACTGAGAACCAAGAACTGAGAGGTTTTTGGCTGGTTGCAGCCCCCCGTTTGATCCATCAGATGACAATCCCTGAGTGCAGCTAAAATATGCTTTGCTGCATCTAAAAGTTTTAGAGGAAGACCAAAGCCCACTTGGACAGAACTCTGCATAGAGAAAGAGCTGATAAGACATGTAACTGAAAAGGTGAGTGGTTCAAGCAAAATGTCACTTCTTTAGAAATGCCTGCATAAGGCAGTCAGAAAGTTGTTTATTGAGGAGGAGCAGGAAATATAGTAACAACCTTTTGTTCTGTGTCAAAAAACTTATAGGTTATCGCTGAAGGTTTTCAAGGCTTATGTTTTTACTGCTGAAGTTTTGGGGTTAATCTTTTGGTAAAATCACTTAGTTTGAGGTTGTTTAATAACTGGTTTCTTCTTGAGACTTCCTGGAATAAACTTAAAGACATTCTGAATATGTGCAGTTTGAAATGAAATCCACAGGCTCATTGTGTGTTTAAATACACTGATATCCAGTGACAGCTTGAAAAATGGGTACAAAGTCACGTTCTTAGGATAATTGGGCTCTAAATGAGTGAGGAGTTATCCTTGCTGTATTCTGAGAGCCAGGTGAGGACTGACAGAGAGCGCTCTGGCCTGGAGCACTGGGGCAGCTGATTCTCTAGGGTGGCTGTGTGATAGCACCAATAAAAACCAAACCTGTCCTGTGGTTTTTGGCTGAATTCATCTGTGTTGCCTCAGGAAGCATTTCTTTCTCCTGGAAACTTGCTCCCTGTGTTGGGTGTGAACAGAGCACAGCATCCCTCTGTCCTTTTCCTGTAAAAGGGGTGAAGCTCGTCTCCATAAACACAGCAGCGATCACTTGACAGAGCAAAAAGTGCTCTTCATTTTGGGTTGCAATACTCCTTGATTAATTGCATGCTGAGTGTGTCTTGATGCTGTGAGATTAGAAATACTAATGCCAGGTAGTTCAACAGTGACAGATGATGGGGGGTTTTGTTAGTTTGTTTTAGTGGTAAGGGGCATTGTTATCCACTTCCTGCACCTTGCCAAATAATACTGTAGTGGAATAACACTTTAGTTACACAATCGGCTTAAAGGAAAAAAACAAACCCATGCTTAACACTGACATGAATAGTAGTAGCACATTGCTTTTAAATGGGGTTGGTAAGCTGACCAATGTGATTTTTTTTTTATGATGAATTGTGTGTACTGAGTTTTGAATATCTGATTTAACAAGAAATACATTTAAAAATGTCAGTGACCTTTCTGCAGGTTTTTGGCAGCTCTTTAGAAGATCTGGCAATTTGTTATCGGTTCGTTTGTAATGGTTTAGTTACAGTGGCATTTGTGCAAGAATGGTCCTGAACTGCGTCTTTAATCAATGTAGATTAGTTTCTAGTTCTCTTACCTTCTCAAAGTCCAGCAGGTGGTACTATTGACACAAAAATGTCCTGTACTTCACCTTCTAGTTACTGTTTTGTTTTGATATTATGGGCAGTGTGGCTTGGAATAAGAATGAAGATGCTACTATCTGCTACATTTCTGGAAGTGTCAGAAAGCTTTTCACAATAACTGACAGGGACTGCAGGAGGGGGAAAAAAAGGTAGTTTTTAACCTTGAATTATTGTGTGTGCAGGATAACACAGCTACAAGGGAAATGGCTTCAAGAGCCCTGGCCAAGTGACTCACAGGTTGATGACTTTCACTTCCAGGGTGAAAATTAGTCTTTATGTGTACTCAGTCTGCCCCATAAATGTCTTTTTCAATACTTCTGCCTTCTGAAACACTTCACATTGTTACACCCCTACAAAAGAGAATCTATTGAGTAGGAGGTCTAAAGGGGCACGGGGCGATTGTAGGTTTGATCTTTGAACGTGGGAACTTAGTGATAACGAAGGTTTCATGTTGTTGTTGTTGCACATAAACCTAGATAGCGAATCTATTTCTGACTGATAGTTTAGCAAGTTCTCATGCTCGTTTAATTATTAAAAAAGAAAAGTAAAATTTATTGCTGATTAAATTATAGTTGGGAATTAACTCAGGAATGTTCGGTTACTTAAACCTCTCATCCAGCTAATAGAAATAATCATTTGAATTTTAAACTTTAGGAATCTTTCTTCAAGAAAAGACAAGTGACTGTAAGAGTAGTTGTGACTCAATCATAACTGCGCTTTGGGAATCAGCAGCACTTTCTTTTGCCATAGGCAGCTTTTAAAGCATCAGAGATATGTAGCCCTTCCCAGGAAAGGCATGGAACAGCTTAGTGCCAGGCTGTCTACTGGAAAAGCAATTGCGGTATCTGTGGATGTTTATATAGGCCCTGATATGTTACTCTCTAGTCGTTAGCAATCAATTTAAATATCAATAGGAAAGGACTGAAGCTAATCGATACAAAGGCTCTCACTGATTTCCGTGAGAGCAGGCAGAGTGATGTGCAGCGGGTGTCTGTCGGGTTTGGTTAGCAAGCCTCCAGGTCTGACAGTCTCCACAGCAGTTCTGCTAAGTCAGTCCCACTTAGGCCGTTTCTTCTCCGGCTCTACTGTTGCATGCCGTCATCCTCTCCAAGTAGTAAATTAAAGGGGAAAATCAATTTCTGGTTGTAGAAGACATCTTGTCTCTGTGTAAATGCCACCTGCAATACAGGGGAACGTGCTTATGGAGTCCTGTCAGTTACGGAACAGCAGGTCGGGCTGTGTTGCCTCTGTCCTGTCCTCTTCAGGGCATTCAAGTGCTCTATAAAATATGTATAGTCCAGCCAGTAAGTCGTTAGGCTGAAGAAACCGCCGGGCTCTGCTACACTTCAGGCATGCTGAATATATTGAGCTTGGCGATGATGCTGGTTTTGGATCCTCAGCTGCTTTGTTCTGGCTCCTTTGTTCTTGGGAGGTTCAAGAACAGCCGTGTGCGTAAAGCCTTCCGTCCAAGCACAGTTACCGGAGACGCAGGCTCTGACTGGTCGTGGAACGAATTAATAAACAAATGTGACTCTGATGGTTTTCATTCATAACATTTTATTCATATATAGGGAGGTTGATTCTCACCACAGAGGTCATGAAGTCTTTCTCAGCTCTGTAAGTTTTTAGTAGTTCCATCAGAGTTCATGGCTGAAAAAGATAAGGATCTCTTCTTCCTGTTGCCAAATCAAGGGTCTTAATTATAATAATTGATTGTTTGGGCCAAGAGAAAAGAGGCATTTGCATGGGATGAGCACAATTTAGTGTATTTTGTGTCTTTTTATAGGTCTCTATCTCAAGAGTAAGAACCTTAGATTTATACCTGTCTGGAAACATACGACGTGAAAATTTCTAGACAGTGTCTGGTTTTGGACTATTTGGAAAACTAGCTCTTAAATCACTAACTTTTAGAGAAAAGATATTTTACATATGTGCATAATAGAATATTAGCAGTGAAGTAATACTGAACATTAATTTTTCCCTCTACTTAGATGAATATAATTTTGCACAAACATGTAGGGAAGGACATGGGATCTGTAAGGAGCAGTTAGATGAAAATACACAATTAATACTTCCTAACAGATTAAATGTACTAGTTCTCAACATTACTGAAAGTTTGAGAGTTGTTTGGGGTTTTTTTTAAAGAATGTATCAAGACTGGTTTTTGGGTTTTTTATTTTTTTAAATTTATTATTCTAACTCATCCTAACCAGAGGTGAGTTAATATGGTGTAGTGCTTAGTTATAGGTTACAGATGCAGATAATCCGATGCTCACATCATGAGTTTCTACAAAATTCTTTTTATATTTTGGCTTACGGATTACTGTGAATGTCAGACTGCAATCCAAGCTCTGTATGATCTCTGAGAGTACAGCTTTTGTTGAGATTCATGAAAGCTGAGCTTCTCTTAAGCTGTGGCTTAATTTACTTCAGAAGCTTTCAGCTGATCTTGGTAGTTTTCCTTCATTAGCATTGAATCCCTTTCCATTAGTTTCCCTTCTTTCCTCATGGATTGTCACTATCTGCTCTGCAGAAGCACGACAGCATTTCAGACTAAGGATGTTGCTAGTTGGTGACTAAAAACTTGCCTACTGCATACAAGCCTGTCTGTACGTTTTCCTTCTGTGCAAAAAAAGATATACATGAAGCCCTCCAAATTTCTAGGAAGATTCAGTGTACAACTCGGTAGCATCATATCCTTGAATAAAATCTATAAAAGCACATGGAAATCCTGCTTGACTGACTGTCCAGCATCTAATGATAAATTCTGAATCCTGGTGAAGCTCCTTCAGATGTCTTTTCTAGCTAAAACAAAGAATGCTTTTAGGTACTGTGCTGAGCATGTTCATGCGATGCATTTATCAGTCCGGAATACCTCCATTAGACAGTAATTAGGGACTGCCAAAAGAACATCTGCTTACAGTCACTACTTCTAAGGATAAATTTGCATCATGAAATAGCTTGTTCTTGCGTACAAGGGCAATTAAAACCAAGAAGGAAGATTTCACTGCTCTTTAAGATCAACTTTTGCTCTGCTTGCCTTTGTACAGCTGCACAGTTTGAAAAATCACTGTGCAATAGACTCATTTGCAAGACACAGAGCAATGCCTATACTTTCTCCCTCTAGCATGTTAGCAGAGAGAGGCTTTGAGTTGTTGGGTATAAAATACCTTCTAAAGCAAGTAAAATGCAGACTGTTTTCCCACAATTGAATAAGGATGGGAGCAGATGATTCTTGGCCTTTGTAAGTTAGGCTTGGTTTCTGTAGGCACCTGATAGTCTCTAGCCCTGCCTGGGGTACCTGTTTCATATCTTGGGTAGAGAATGGAATTAAGCTCTCGCACATCTGGCTTCTGCGTGTCTAATAACCCTCCCCAGTTTGAGGAGAGGTTTGCAGTCTGTTCCCTGCCCTAGTGTCTGTGGTCCCAGAGACTGGTACAGCTTTGTAACCTATTAAGACATGATATTCTTGCTGGAATTTTGACCTGCTCAAAATGGGCTTGATACAGCTGCTCTAACCCTTTCTTGGTTTGGGCTTTTACCAGTTGACCGCTCACTAATGTGGGTCATATTGTAGAGTTGCCTCTTCAGACTTGATAAATGCTTAGGCCCTTGCAAAGAGTGTGGCATATAAAGAGCAGGAACATTCTTCAGTGTCTTCTACAAGGCCATGGTATTTTCATACATAAGTGCACTTGTACTATCTGTGTGTGTGTTTTGGTGGTTTTTCTTTTTTTTTTTTTTTTTTTTAAACCTCTTGCATCTGCTCAGTGAGGAATGTGGATTCACTTAAACATTTAAAATCAGTGCTGCAGCGGGGGGTGGGAGGCAGGAACCCATAAGGTGAAGGACACAGACATGCGTTATTTTTTTTTCTCATCCTGGAAATGTGATGTAAATTAAGCCTTTACCTTGAGAAAGAAGTAATACACGCTTCCTATGCTAAAACAAAGCATCAAAACCTGATGTTTGCAGTCAGCAGACACTGGAGTGTCTGACAGCATGCTTGGCTGAAAGCTGTTTTCTTTTTTCTTTTTCTGTTTTTTTGTGCAGGGTATCAGACTAGATCTTAAGGATAAAGCTTTTAGTGGTATGTACATTATTCTGTCACCAAAACCCATGGGTGCATGTTCTGGCGTACATTTGCAATGTTCATGTTTCATGGTCTCTTCCATCGTTCAGCAGCCTGTTTGTGATTCTGTGGATGTAGCAATATTTCTTCACCTTAATTTTCTCTTTGAAACAAGAGAGGAACATACCTGAACTTTACCTAGAGGTGTGGACTATGTCTGGTGATAAATTAATAAGTAATGATTTTAGGACTTCATTTACAGTGTAGTGGCACATCATAGTCCAATAAATAGAATTCAGAAAGCTAAAGGAAAAATCAAATATATAACATTATAATGGAGTTCTAGGAACCTGTGATAATCAAACTTGTCAGAGCTATATGGAAAAACAAGAACACTTGTGGAACCCTTAAAATAAATGTATGTAATTTTACTATGTCACTTGACAATACATAAACTATGGCATTTCTTTATTATTCCATTTGAAATAGTGTGCTTTCTAGGAAATAATGTATATAAACCTTATGAAATGATATAAACCTTATGAAATGATATAAACCACTTCTTTCTGGTGTGACTGACTATGTTTAATGAAGGATCTAGGAATAATTGAACAGAAATCATCGTGCAGGCCATATAGGTTGCGTCCTGATAACCATGGTGAAATTCAGGAAACAAGGAAGACATGGTAAACTCCCAGAATTTTGCCTGTCCATCATGTTACCAACAAATCTTGTTGCAGTATGTTGTCTTTATTCACTGGTGTTTCCAGAGATGGTTGCCATAGTTTTCAGGACATATGAGTCTCCGATGAGACTCTTAATGTTTTAATCTCATACTAGAAGAGAATGGCAATGGGAAGAGGATTTCACGTTCCCAGCCCTTCACTGTCCTCTGATATACATTCATGTTGAATCAAGCATATTCTTATTTGCTTTTTAGCTGGTAATTAATAAGCAGGCCATAAGCCAAATGGACCTTTCCAGGGAAACACTTTTTCAACTACAGCAGAAGCTTGCGTGCGTATGTGTGCACATGTGCATTTTTAAGCACATGTAAATGCTTAATGAGATTTTTCATTGCCGTAGAAACTCTGAGAATTTGCTTTGTCTCCTCGGTAAAGTTTTCTGGTTTGAAACAGGCTGGTTGGAGCCCTGTTAATTTGTTTGGGAAAGGCCACCTTGTAGCTGTTCATGAACTGAACAAGCCGTCCACAGCTTAAAGTGCTGACCACAGAAGAGGCGTGGGTACACCTTGTCAGAGGAAGCGAATGCAGTAGTGTTTAATAACCTCATTCCTTTGTCCTCTGACATTTTAACATTTATACTCCCACATTTTGCATCTTGCCAACTTTTCAACTTTCCCGTTTTTTTCTCCCAGCAGCTGCTTAGAATTTTCCAACTCCTTTTGTCAGGGGTGATCTTGCAAAACCCTCTGACCATATATCTACCCTGCAGAAGAATACTGTCTCAATTCTGCATTTCTGCATGTGCTTATTATAGACAGAAGTGTTTGTGTCACTTGGTTAAAGTTTCCTGACACTTAGGATGACACGGTTTGGTTTTCAGCTTTTTCTAACACTGCCAAATGTGAGCTGCTCAGGCTGAAATTCTTCACATGGCTGTTTGCCTCAGGCTGCCTTTCTTTGAGGAGCATCAGCAAAAAGTTTAGCTACTGTAGGTAGTATTTGGGAGGCACCAAGTTGGATGCTTAATGCAAAAAAACTACCCTGAGTCTCTTGTGCGCCAAAGGGCTTTAGCAAAGGTCTCACCTCGGTGTCAGGGGTGTGACTTGTGCTGCTGCAGGATTAAGGTGCCAGCCCTTGGCAGCTCTAGGTATTAGTAAATGTTGGGAATGCATGGGAGTTTTGATGACTGGTGGAGAAAAAGCTGTGCAGGTGGAAGTAGAAGAGTGAGGGGGAAACGTAACTTCGTGCTATCTCTCACTTAAATTCTTGTGTATCTTCAGAAGCAGTGCTCACTGTTTTTAACTGGCTGCAGCAATTAAAAAGAAATGCTGTCTTTTCTGTGAACTGGAGATCAAATCTGAATCTTGTTAGTATAATGTTTCCATGGCAATCTTTTGCCTGTTTATTCTATAGAGTTGAAAGCAGATTTTGTTTTCAGACAAACTGTTCCATGCAAGTAACTGTTATCATTTTTTAAAACGGAAGTAAAACAATTTTGCCCAGCTACTGCAGAATGGTATGTACTTTTTGGTGGGATATTGGTCCTAACACTGAATGTGAGTCATTTCCAATTGATAGTAGACTATAAATAAATTGGAATTTAAAATTTCTCTTTAAGCCTGCCCAGTTATCAGTTAGACTTTCTTTGAGCGGCCCTTCAGCCTACAAAAGAAAAGTTTCTTCAAGCACTACAGACTATGCATACTCTACTACAAGTCATGGTAATAGCATCTGCAGAAAAAACATGCCTTGGCGAACTAACAGACTTCTCTTCCTTATCCTTAAGAACTCAAGGAGTCTCAATGAAATCCAGGCTGAAAATTAATCGTGAATACACGCTTTGCATGACTGCAGGTTTGCAGTTTAGCCCAATATATTTTCAAACCATGTATAAAACGAAGTTGCTCAAAGTGTGAATCTGAGGTGCAGCTGAAATAGTTGCTTGCATTATCAGAATTTCGTATGATATTACAGGAGCCATTGAACCGCAGCAGTATTGGATATGGAGTGGTCACTACAGGAACAACCAAGCGCTAATAATGGCACTGTGGACATTGTTAACACTACAAGATTTCTGCTAGCTGCAATGACTTGCTGAAAACAGACAAAATAAAGAAAGGACAATAATGAGCACATCGTCGTAGATGAATTCTATACATCTTTTTAACTGTTGCAAAGCACTTGTAGTACTGGCTTACTGAGATAAATAGGACGCATAATAGCAGTATTGAAAACTTAGCTCAGTTTTTAGTTATTAACTTATCAATGACTAATTTCAGCTGGTATTTAATATACATATATTAGCAGAAAAAATGTGACTGGACTGCCAGGGTGAGAGGTGTAACTCGTAGCTATATTTAAGGAATTTATAAAACCAGGTCTGCTCACAAGATGGTCGTTGTGCATCAGATTAATGAGAAGTATGCCCCAGTGTCTTCCAAGGCAGGGGTATTGATATGCTGTATAAACTGAAAATGATCTTCCACAACACTTTCAACCTGATGCCTTTTTTTTTAAAAATAGTATTCTAATTTAGGTTTGGAATATATTTATATTCAGTACTTGAAATGGAAATGTACAAATCTTGTAAGGGAATCTATGCATCCTACCATCTCGCTCTTTCTCTCTGCATGTGTATATATTTGTGCGTGTATATATACATATACACACATGTGCCCACATGCACACACACGATTGTCAAATGTGATATTATGACAAGTCATAGTAGCACCTCTTTTCTATAGGGTGCTGGTAAGAGTGCAAGTTAAAGCAAACCAAGAGAGATGGTGGTGGGCACACTCCAGAAAGCCAAGATATGATTTGGAAGAATACCAGTGGTTAATGTGTTTCAACCGTGAAAATATAAACTGTTATGTAAGAAACAGAAGAGGAACAATACAGTACCATTAGATATCTGATTATCTGTGACAGAATTTAATAGCAAGCAAATAATCAGTGTATCACTTGAGCACAGATGTTTCACAGTGTCTCGGGAATTATGTCTAGATATTTGAAGAACAGCTTGTATCTCTATTATTAATATGTAATTCGAAAAGCCAGCAGCTGATTGTCTGGGCAAAAGAAGAGTCTCTAATGATCAAGATCCCAGAACTCTACTTATTGTTCCACAATATAAGCTGTGCCGGGGACTTTATGATATAAGACCTACTATTAGGTATGAACAGACTACATATTCATATCATTAGAGCAACCAGTAAAGTAAATGTATGTATTTTCATATTTATTTGTAATAGCTGCCTGATGGCTTCCCCTGTCCCGCACCCCCTCCAAGATCCTGTGGTTTATTTAAGCACTACAATTGCCAGAAACTTGTTTAGAACCTGAAGAATGTGCTTTTCTGGCTTAAAACTGAGCAGATCAAGCAGCTTGATGCCTTTTAACAGTGAAGATCATCTCATGTGGTCCAAGTGATTTGACATGAAATGAGAAAATTCATGAAGCCCCAGTGAAATTCGGGGACTGTCAAATTTGATATTTTATGGGTGGGGTAAAAAGGACTTTGCAATAGCCTTTATGTTTAAGGTGCTGCTGCCCATGAGTTATAGCCCAATCTTCTTCCACTTAGTCATGCCATTTGCTCTTTCTTGGTCTCATTAAATCTAGTTGCTGTTGGTGAAGAAATTCTATTTAATTGAGGTTTTAATGTGTTCGCATATTCCCTAGTTCTACCAGAGTTTTCTTCTATAATGAAAGAAAAGCGGGTCATGAGTTAAGGAAACTTTGACTGCTGTTCTCCTGATGAAATCCTGCAGCATATGCTCTTGAGCATGATCTTTCATACATTATAACGAAAGTCCTGTGAGTAGAAATGTGTCTTGACTAGTCCATGTGGCAGTGTTTAAAAGCCCATACCTGTCTGATAAATTCTGTGTTTTCTTCTGTCAGCCACCTAAAACCTTCAGATATAAAGGTACACGGTTTTTAGAGGCATTAATTCAGCAGTATTGAAGAATAATTCCAGGTGGTAATAATTGATTTTTACAGTGTTAAAGCCTCCAAGGTCAGTGCTTTGCTTTCTGCTGTTCAGAAGGTTTCACTATACCTTTATGTTCACATGTATTCACAGGGTGGAAGCTGCTGATAAATCACCTGAAATTTAGTATTTGCAGAATACCACCTTCTTTGGTTACCTTCTGTATAATGTAAAGCACCTTGTGTTTACGCACCTTGGAATCACAGGATATTTAACTTATGACTAAGACTCTCTTCACATACTCCTGAAATAGGGTAGGTGAGAAGCTGTGTAAAAGTACTCCTACGTTACATAAAATATCAGGACTGTAAGGCTAGGAGCTGTTGCTCTAAACAGAGAATTAGAAGTGATGAATGGAGGAATTAACTTTCCCCATATTTATAATTATATTCCTTATTCCTAGAGGAATCAAGTCTTGTATCCACTGATGTCATAGTAGTATTTACAGCAAGATTCATTCCTGGTGAAACCAGTGAGATGTAAATGTTCATACTCATCCACATAAATTAATTTTACGGGGAAATTCCTAATCATAAAACCACTTATTCTAATACATCAGTATCAGATGTCCATCATTAACTGCACATTTTGCAGAAACCGTACAACATTACATCAGAATATAACCAAGGTCTTTCCCTGAGAATTGCATCTGCAGAGAGAAGCTTGCCATTCCGTACTGCAGAAAATGGCGTATTTCTGGCGTCTAGGGAACTCGGAGGCTTGATGACTGTAATGCGTTCTTGTTCTCCAAGCCTATGCTTCCGTGAGCTCTGGTGCTCTCCTTTTATCTCCCCGTTAAGAAATATGGACATTGAAGACACAATACTGCTACTTAGTGGTCCTAAGTAGGTTGAGGTTCTCTTACACAATGTCCTTTATATGCAGAGTTGTTACTGAGACACTGTTACATCATCAAGGCTGAGAACAAGTCCCAGGAGGCACACGTACAACCTTATGGCCGTAGAACTCGAGGCACAAAGTGTTTCACCAGACTCAGCTGGAGGTTCCCTGCGAAGTAAGAGGAAGCATGTGGAGTTCCTGAGGACCACCAGCCTAGCGCCTACACCTCGGGACTGACTTCTTAAAACGACGAATTCCTGCACAGACTAGCTTCTCCCACAGCCTTGTTCAGGTCTCGGTAGGTGTGTTGATAAGATATGTGTCCCCTCCATATGACATACGTATTAATGGCTTGCAAGTGAGAGGGTGTGAAAAAGGCTTATATGTGTGTGTGTGTATATATATATATACACACACATATGTGTTTATAATATATGTGTATATATATGTACATATATATATAAAATACATTTTTAAAACAAGAGAATTAAGAGGTTGGAAGTTTTAGCTAGAATGGAAACAGGTGATGATGTTGTTCAGAAATATTATTATTGTCTTGAGATTTTTCCAGAATGAAGTATAACCACTTTGTTATGGCTGTGCATCCTGCAGTTTTACGTGATAATCCATCGAAGATATTTGGGGCTTTACTTTTCTTTTTAGAGCTCCTGTTATTTTTTTCTTCTCACTTAAGATGTAAATGCAAAGCAAACCTCATTTATCGAATCTGTTAATCTCTGGATTAACAGGAGTTGTTAAAATGATTTGCAGAGCTTGTTTTGAGAGCTATTAAGTTTCACCTCTTTCCCCATACTTGATTGAATAGTGATTTTCAGGATTAACGCACAGTTTAAATTCTCTTCAATGCAGGAACCACAATTTTGGAGACTTTCTATGAAATGTAGTAGAAGCAGTGCTGCATGTCTATTCACCTGTAAATGTACACGGTTTCTGGAATATTTTTATTTTATACTCACTATTCCAGAAGAAGAAATTGGACTTAAAGTAATTTCAAGATATTGGACGCTCTAGAGTTTGTATGAATGAGAATACGTGGGTCTAAGTTGAACTTCACGTCTAATGTTGTAGGTCTAATTAAAGTAGCTGTATAATTTACAAATGAGTGAAAAAAGTCTCAGAGGAGTTGTGTTTTCATTTTAGGCTAGCCCCATCCTTTTTAATGTAGGTCAGAAAATGGTTTTATTAACTCATGGCATTAAATGAATTTAAATGGTATTTTTTTCTTCTGAAATTAATTCCATTATGGAGAGTCCTATGGCATTTAACAGGAATGAAACCAATAAGGTTTTCTACATAAATTACATTAGAAATGTGCATAATTTAAAGGAATTATCTGGTTTTTAAAGAGGGTTTTTGAACCCTGCTCCAGAACTATATTGCAGGATAGAATTCCTTTTTTTCAATGCCAGAAGAAGCTGTAGGATGACTGTTCCTTTTTTGATGTTTTAATAAAACCTTCCGCAAGGGTTTCCGTCATAAGATGTTATGCTAAAATGCAATTTGTGACATTTTCTTTCGGATGAGTCAGATGTTCTGCAGATTTGAATTTAAACATGAGGTGAAAAATGTTTGTTTTATTTTAGTAGAAGCATAGCAGAGCAGGTAAGGGGAAGGAATGACTTTTACCTTTCAGATGTTTAAGATGTGCATGAGTCATATCTTGGCTGACCATAACCTGCTTTGAACCACACTGGGCTATGTGGAAAGTTACTGGCTGCAAGCATAGTCATTCAAGCACTTAAACGTAATAGATGGGTGAAATGTAGCCTGGCACCCTCTCACTCAATAATAGGCATCCAAACACATAATAAAAATGTCTTCTGGAGTTTCTATTAGATTATGAGAGATGCATGTATATACTGAAATAAAAATAGATAAGTATTTTTGTTCTGTTCATGGCTATATTTCACTTTACCATGCCTGGTCAACTCCTGAAAATAGCTTTCCTGTCTTGTGTGTTGGTATCACAGCTGTTGTGGTTTGGCTGAGACAGAAACCTTGAAATATTTTTGATCAATACATACATACAGGTTTGGTACGTAACTAATGTAAACTAATCCAACAGCTTGGACTGTTCAGGAGAAAAGAGCCTAAGGTGAAGTGGGAGCCCCTGTGAGTATATGAGCTACTTGCACCCTGGGCTTGGGTCCGTGAGGATGTCACGTGTGGGAATTAGAAAACATACATGGTGCCTGGTGTGCCTAACAGGAAAGGGGAGAGCTTTGGTTCTGCTTTTGCAGTAACTCAGCGGAATTGTGGACAGACATGAACTATTTTGTATGATGGCTCTGGGTCGTGGGAGAAGCGTTGCTTCCGAGAGCAGATCCTGAGTGTCAGTGCTTTCTCTTTCCTGTCAGAGACCTGGTGGCAGAAAATTGTCTAGGGAGGTTGGAAGTGTTGTTTTAAATCTGAGGAAGAAGAAATTGAATCATATCTCAGTCCTGCACCACCTGACCCATGCCTCAGTCCTGGCCTGTGCTTAGTCAAAGGGTGCGTGATGCTTGCTATTTAACAACCATCCTGTCTTTACCCTTTTCTCCCTTGCTCCCTTTAGAAGCCAAGACATTGTTCAAAACTTCTAGGAAAGGGTTCCAGATCTTTGGTCCAAGGAAAAGCTGAGGGTGAGGTGCTGAAGCTCCAGAGAGCAGAATTCAACATGCGCTTAATCCTTGCCAGAGAAGTGACTGGCTTTCTCTTTGCCATAGTCTGCTTTGATGCCTAACTTACCGTCCCTCTGCCTGGGGAGTCTGGTGTTTGACACAAGGCTTAGCATCCACTTTTCAGGGTGGGAGTTTTTAAGTGAGGTACTGCAACACCATTTCTGATGTCAAAATCACTTCATAGCTGTAGTCCTTATGCTACATGAAGACTGATTGCAGTCTAATACAGTGTTCACAGATGTCGTTATGAGTATATAATGACTTCAACATGCATGACAGCCTGCAGCTGTGGGCCTCCATTGCATAATTTTATTTTAGCAAGTATTTTCAAAACAACTTCCTCCCAGTTCTTTCTTGTCACCAAGTTTGAGATGGTAAGCTAGCGATAACAATGATTTTCTGAAACATGTCTGTTATTAAAAAGCCAACAGCAGCAGTAGAGTTTGAATATTCAGCTTGTGTGGAATTGCAGTGTCTGCAACATAATTGGGTCAGAATAGCACAATGCGCATAGCTGCCCTGGGTGCTGCCATGCTGCTCTTTCCTTGTTAGAGAGCAAAGATCCAACAGATAAGAGTAGTCCCTGAGTAATAGCTCTCTTAAACATCTCTGGAAAGGTTCCAGGCTAAAGGAAATAGTAAATTGTGAGCCCTGGGAAGTGACAGCCTTGGATGAGGAAGGAGGGGTTTGGGGCGTTCAGATTGTCACTGGTCAAAATGGTCTTGTGAAGGAGGCTGGTGCCTGCAGCACACTTTGCAGAGCAAAGCTCAGGCTGGGGCTTGTGCCAGACACTGATCGATACCCATAGCACTTGATCAATATCTAATGTTACTCCCTCTCATTTGTTCATTGCATAATAAAGCTACAGGACTCAAGCAGCACCCTGACCCGTGTTAAGAAGCTTAAGTTCATATTAATGAAAATGAGAAGACTAGGAGCCAAATTGAGCACTTGGTGTTAGGGAAAATTTAAGTTATCAGTTTACTACCAGGCATTTATCTATTGAAAGTGGATTCTTCCTATGTTAGTGGAGTTTAGTCCATGCATCCAAACAATCAATACTGTTATAGACTAGTTTGTTACAGGTAGACCCATGGCTAGTATGGTGGGGAAAATGAAACAATATTGTACTTAAACCCAGGCAAAGTTGTGCTTTGTTGTTAGCCGGTGTGATGTATGGTGCTGGAATGAGAGGGCTGACTTGAATTTTATTGCAGGCTGTCATGCAGGTGAACCTGGGCAAGGCACTGCACTGGGTTTCTGTGTGCTCCTGTCAACTTCCTGCCGTAGGGCCCCGCTGCTTTCTGCATGGGCCAAATCACTACCCAGCTCCGTCTTCATCACTGTGCTTTCAACAGGGAAATTCTTCTGCATATTAAGCACTTGTAATCTTTGTTCATAAATGCAACATCCTCTAGTTGCATTGTCACCACTATGGGTGACCTCTGGGACTCAGCTTTTTGCTGCTTGTACAAAGCTCATTCAGTTTGAGAGATTTTCTGTGGCTGGATTTGGTCTTGTGTTAGATTGTTTATAAGCATCTTTCGTACCAGAGGTGCCCTGACTTAACACACAATGCTGAGCACATGTTTCTGAAGATCAAGATAGAGGAAAAGCACATCCTGTTTTCCTTGACTACTGGAGTATTCTTTGCCGGGAGACCTGCGAAGTGATCAGTATGCTATTTAGTTTTGACTGGTAAATTGAAAAGAATATCAATTCCATCACAAGATTTCCATTTAGAAAATAATAATTAAGTTAGAAACTTTCAGATTAGTATCACTACTACTTTTCTTCTCAGCCTAATTTCTGTTGGATGTTTTGACTATGCTCAATGCAAAATATTTCATCTGTACTCATGTGTGAAAAATATTTTTGGAGTTAATTTGTCAAAGCAGATACGTATTAGCCTTTAATAAAACGGAAAGTTTCACTTTCTGGTTTGAACAATGTGCCCTTAGTATGGAACTCTGACCTTGTGCGCTTGTCTTCTGTAACGTGCTCTGTGGGGTCGTTTTTGGAGTGTTTGTTTTATGTCCTTCGCAGACCAGCACTAACCTTGTAGCTAATCTAATATCGATTTCTTCCCCAGAAGTTTATTGTTTGCAGTTGGAGGTATTTTTCAGATTGGATGCTGTACTAATTTTTCCCTGCAAAGGACTTGCAGTGCATTGATTGCTAGCTGAGGTAGTGAGGACAAGAGACCCACAAGTACCCCAGGTCAAAGGTCCTCAACTCAGGTGTGAGCATTCCTGAAGTACACGGTCATCTCAGCTGGATTTCATAAGGCTGTAAGCATAAAAGTAATTATAAGATTCCAGGTCAACATCAACATACTTATTGCAGTGGGGCAAATCCTGAATTCTGTTATGCTTTTATCATGAAAAGAGAGTTGTGTCCTCTGCCCAGGAAGGCTTCAGGGGCTTAGTGGTAAGGTAGAGGCCAGGGAAAACTACGTGGAGTCTTTCCATCCATAACAGCGCTTGCTTTTCAGTCCTAGTACTTCTTGAGTATGTAATGTAGGCTTTCTGACTCAGAAGTAGGTATTTTATTTCCCATTTCAATTACTCTTTAAAATGCATCATCCATCATAGTGTTTTAGCATGTGAATAGCCCCGGTGATTGCAGATTGAATCAGATCAGGGTTAACAATAAGACATCTGTTGAGAAAATACACTTACTGACAATGTAAATATTGTATTTAGGTACAAATGTGAATCCTCTTGAAATTATGCATTGATTTAGAACAAATGAAATTATATTTATCTCTTTTCTCTCTCTTAGCACCGTATCCTACAATACAGGAATGCTTCCTACCTCCATTATGTGGTGCTCTCTTGGCGCCTGCATCCTTTCAGACGCCTGGGCTGCAGACAGGAAAAGTAAATTTTGGGGTTGATGTGAATACTGTTCTTCATGATGAAAAGCACATTGGCTTGAAACTGCTGTAAATAGACTTGTGGGCAAATCTGCATTGGAGTAGATTTTGGCCCAGTTCATTGGAAACAGCTGTTAAAATAACTTCCAGTTCTTGAGCTAGCTACTAAAAAATGTTGCCTGCAGCAGGCTGTGCTTCCTGCTGCTACTGCACCTTTCAGGAGCTGTTGCTGGTGTCTGTTGATAGACTGTCTGACTGTTATGGGCTTTGTGGTGTTTTTTTAGCTCAAGTTCAGGAGACCGAGTACAGAGGGTCCAGCTGGTTTCCCACTCCTGTATTGCCCTTCACTCCTTTGTTTTGAAATTATTTTGGTAATTCTAACTCTATGAGGAAGGAAGTGAGGACTTACTGCTTTGTGCAAGTCACCAGTGTTTCAAAAGAAGACTTAAGAGCTGTATACGAAAGGTAACAACCCAAACACATGCCTACAAACATGTAAATAATCTGTCTGGTAATTTTTATGATCCAAGTACTCCAAGCTTGCCTGAGCAAAAGATTCATCCTCTTCAGAGTATCTAGCACTTAATACTTGAAACTATGTGGGGGCTATCAGCCAGGTAGGCTACCCCACTACAAAACAGAATTATCCCTCTTTGTTTTAATGAAAGTGAGCTATGGCTACAGGAGGCAAGAGGTTTGTTTAGGTGCCTAACATGTAGCTTTTCAAGTAGAATATTGTGGCCTTCCACTGTGTTCCTCTTTTTCTCTGTCTTCCCCAACAAAAGGCCGGAACAGATAAAATGACTGTTTTCTGCTGGGGGTCTGTGGGAATTCACTGGATGGTGCATGTTAGCCCTCTCTTCTCACAAGGTGCTATTTGATTGCATTAGGTCTATAGCTATGCAAGTGATATTCCACTGTAGTGGATTTTCCCACGTGCATATTTTCTAAATGTACAGCCTCAGCAGCAGACCAGTCTCTTGATTCACCAGTTTCTTCTCTAGCTGTATCTGCTGCTATTCAGCCCTCCACTTTTATAACCTTTACTTCTATGTGATGAGGAAAAAATGGTTCCTCTTCCTATGTCCAGCAGAAACACTTGGAGTAGTGTCTTTCCTATGAAATCCTCTGCATGACAGCTGCTTGGCTCCTGCCCTTCTGAGCTGGTGCTTTAGACAGTTTAAAAGGTTGGTGCTGATGTGGTTTTGTTAGAGCGGAGGAGCTGTGAGTTAGCATATGGTTTTTGAAAGGCTACGGTAAGCCTTGGTGTGATTATTTCTTTCAGCAGCTCACTTCTTTATCTTTGTGGATTATTATTTTCTCTACTTCAAGAATATTCCCCACAAGCCAATTCCTTGACAAGAAAAGTGACCCTTATGATGAATGTGGAGCCTCGCTTCTCAAACATTGCACTATAACACCTGCTGAAATTATTTTTCAACACCTATGTATGGCTCCTTCTCCCACCTTTTTCTCTGAAACCAATGTAACATTTCAGTTGGTTCTGTCAAAAAACTGAAACAGCTATGTCAGGTTTCTGCCTCATGCTGATAAACTTCAGCTTGACAAAGTTACAGGTAACAGAAATAGGTTTTGCAATCAAAAGTCAGAGAAAGCATACCCACTGTTATCTGAATTGTGTTTTCTATGTGCATAAAAAATTCAACAAACCAAATGCCCCCCACCCCTCCCAAAGAAGAACTTTCTGCCAAAGCAGAACTGGTCTCTGCTTAGGTTTTTCTGTTCAGACAAGTACAAGCTGTGCTCACAACCACTTCAGTTTGTGGAAGAAAGGTTCTTTCAAGCATGAATCCCTTTCTGGAACCCCTCTGTACTTTGAAAGACAGGATTAAAGACAGCAAATCTCAGTGAAAAGGTTTTGGACAGTATCAGTGAGCTTTATGCTGCATGCTCACGCTCTGTTCTGCCTAAATCCAAGACTTGGAAGGACTTTCTGTTGGTTGGGGATCCTTGCAGAGCTGAAGTCGGTTCTATGGTGGAACATGTAAATCTCTAGCAACCTGGGGAGCAAAAGGAGGATTCATTTGACCATTTGTTGGAAAGCAGTAACTGTTCTTCATCTACAGCTTTTTCTATATTTGCTGTTCCATATAAATAGATCTAGTACGTGTAATATGCCATTAGAAATGAAAGAAGCTAGCCATCATAGCGACTGCTTTTTGACAAGCCATTGGCAAAGCTCTGAGATTTTGCAGCATTGCAAACTGTTCTGTTGTTTTTTTTTTTAATGACGCTGCTGTTGCATTAAACAATATGAGGCTGCAGCGGCTGCTGGTCTGTGTAACACTTGTGTGCCTGCAGAGCTATTTTTCAGGCATTGAAACTCTTATGTATGCATCTTGTGCTCATGCTAATTTTCAGTCTTTTACTGGTTTTAGGCAAGTAAATCCTGTAAATAGTCTTACACTTAAATGTAAAGGCCAAATCCTAGAGTTCTTTTCCACCTAAATTCCTACTGAAATCAGTAAGGCAAGGCCTGTAGCCCTTATTCAGTGAAAGGTTTTCTTATTGGAGCCTGGATCCAGTGCTGTGTTAGTTATTTCCATTCAGTGGATGTACATCCTCTCCTTTCTTTCTCCCAAAGGAAATCCGGCAGCTTGTCTGTTCCAGAGGCTGTGAAATATTGTCACGTTTCAAAACTAAATCTGTCGGCCTCTCTGACAAACAGTCAGTCAAAGGGCAGACGCGTTCCCATCGCTTTCTCTGAGACCAGCCAAATCCTTGCTAGAGAGAAACTGGCTCCATGAAATAAGAGCTGCAACAAGACATTTCCCAAAGTGCTGCCTGTGAATGTGCATTAATGTTGGAGACCGCACAGGCTGCACCTCAAGCATACTCTGCCATTTCCAGAAAAGGAAGAAAAGCCTCAGACCTGTGAGGCTGCATGTCTTTTTTCTTTATGCTACGAAACCCCTTACTGGAGGTCATTTGACCAGCTCTGGAATCATACATCGAACCGCAGCAGGGAGGCCCCTGATGCAGCTGCTTTTGCCTCGGTTCTGGAGGTGCAGACTCATCCAGTTTTAAATTTTTGAGTTTGCTGGTGCTTTGATGGTTTTGGACTTAATGATCAAACAGGCAGGAGTTTTCTTTTGAGAGGAAGAAATGAAGCGTGGTTTTTACATGCCTAACTTCACACAGAGACTCCTGCATCTAATACAATCATAGAATGGTTTGAGTTGGAAGGGACCTTTAAAGACAATCTAGTTCCAACCCCCCCGCCATAGACAGGGACATCTTTCACTAGATTAGGTTGCTCAGTGACAATATGGTTGGATGTGAATGGTCAGTCCCTTGTGTTTGCAAGAGTTTGACTAAGACTGGTCCTTGGGATGTCAGTCCAGGCTTACGGTGATGTGGGGAGAGGTCATTCAGCTTGTGCTTCTTGGCCTTCGCTGTGAGACCTGGGCAGCCCAGGCATTTAGAGTTGTCCTGAGATCAAATAAATTGTGACTTGAAGGTTTGCAAATGGTAATCTTTTAACCCTTAGGTTTGGCCAGTTGCTAGTAGTTCACCAATAAACAAATTAACTGTTTCAAGTTATAGGTGCAGGGTTTGGTGTGTGGTTTTTTTGGTTTTTTGGGGTTTGTTTTTTTTTTTTCACCAGTTCTGAGTAGATGACCATACACCCAGGGGTTTCTAGTGATGTAGTAGTAATAATTCTGGTATGACATCATTTAATCATGCAGCCCTTGGCTTATCTTTTGCATTTTCAAAGCTGTCAAAATAGCATAACTTTGGAGATTCCCTACCTCGGACATGATGTTACTTAGTTCACTTGTCCTGTCCTTGCTACCTTTAAAAGATGAGTTCCAGCGTTTCCATTAACTGGGGGATTTCTGCCAGAAATTATTTTAAGTCTGCTGGGGAATGAACAGTTCATTAAATTGGGAAATGATTTTAAAGCATTCAAGAGCCTGGGGCTATGATAGCAATCAAGGTTGCAAATGGTCCCCAGCTCTAAGGCATATTTCTTGTTATTAAGAAGGATCAGGGATTTTAGTACATTTTGTAACTTTGCGAACTAAGTGGTTTAGTTTTGAAGTCATCCTTTGGTGGTGCTTTCTTCCAGTAAACTTGTAGGTTTATTCAACTGTACTTTTTGAGGATGGGAAGAACCTATGTCCTTTTTTTAAACCAGTTGTAACACGCCTTAATAGATTAATGTACTTTCATGCAGAAGAGACTAGCAATGCGAAAATACCACAAAGCAGATTGTGTGTATTGCTGATCCACTTGGAAGCAGGAAGGGGAGATCTCTCAACATATTGTTTTTGTGAGACTGATAGCCAAATGCTACAGATTTTAAGAGCTCTGCTTTAAATAAAAAGTGCTCTAATTGAGGGCATGTTCTTTTTGGTTGTGGGGTGGGTTGTTTTTGGTTTTTTTAAGAAAGAAGTTGAATTTTACAGTTCCATCTGTAAGTGTTTGGATTCATAGTCATTTGAATTGTGAAGGGTACATGTAGCACTTTAGGAGCAGTTTACAGTAAAAATACATTTATGATGATGATGTATGTAGAAATAGATAATACGGGATACAAAGATTTGGTGTCCTGGAAGTAACAGAGCTGAGTTGTTGTGATACCCCTGTGAAGTAATTTGCTCACATTAGAAGGAAATTCAATGAGTCCTGTAAGTCTGTGGGTGGATTGATGCTATGTGTCATGCTATCTATCACAGTATGTTGTTTGCTGCTCTTTGGACATAGAAAAGGAACTCTGAATATATCTAAAGAATCCTGATAAATATCTGGCTAATATAAATGTGCCATAAGCCTGAAACAAGATAGAGAAGGACAGCAAGACTGCCACGAACAAGTCTTGCCAACATTAACCACTGTGATTGCAAAGTATCAAGACTGATTTTTAGGTAATTCCATTATATACGAGAGATGTTTAAAAAGATTGTCAGAGAACAGTATTTTTCACTAAAGAGAAAAGTAAGTGATACGCATTTTAATAAGGAATGGGAGTATGTTGGGAGTGAGATTTTTTTCTTTCTCTGTTAACACCAGAAAAAAAAAATTAAAAGGATTTTCTAATGAATTTTGAAAGAGGGTAAACTTGGCACCATGATTCATGATCCAATTTTCAGAATATTTGAAACTTACTGGTGAATAGGCATCTTTCATCTTTCACTTCAGGGGAGAACTGGCTAGGATTTTATACACTGAGACAAGATTCACTATAGATTCATATTCAGCAGATGATGAAAGGGTGCTGAAATGATCTCTTTTCTTCCATTATTCTAACTGATACAGGAGATCAGCTTTGCTATTGAAGAAGTAATATTTTTCTTGAATAATCTGTATTTACATGACAAGTTCCTTAAATCACAGACAACAGTTTGTGTGCATCAAGAAGCTAGAAGACTTCTTAATCTAAAATTTTAATGATCTCGTTAACCCACAGTTTTTTACTACAGTTTTGATAACTTGGTTATTTGAGCTTCTAAGTGTCAGATATAAATAAAACCCATTGTGTTTATCTTCAACATGTGTCAAGATAATCAGTTTCTCTGGTGACTGTGCAGAAGCTTTTAATCTCTAAATTCATAATGACACTTCACTTTCCCTTCTTGCAATGAGAAAAATGTTCACACCTTGGAATTAGTGATTATTTTATTCATTGTCTGTTTATAAACATTAGGGTCCATATTTTCTGTTTCTACAAGCTTTTTTTTTATATACATTCTCAGTGCATTTTAAAGTCTTGGCTGCCCGCTAGGGTGCAGGGTAGATGATGATGTATTGCAGTGATACAGGGCATGCAGCTGGCCCAGAGAAATGCAGGGTTTTCAATGACAGGGCTGTGTTTAAGTATCCTCCTCAATCTCCTGTTTGCACCAAGAGCACAGTACAAATGAGCAAAGCCAGTGCAGCAAATTTATCTTCAAGTGCAGTGTAGGTCCTTATTCTTGCACAAAATCTCTGATAAGCAGAGGAGACCATATACTGATGTAGTATTTCCTGTAGCCCAATGCAAATCTAAGGTTTCTATGTGACTATGAATTGCGAACTGAAATATATTTATTATGAAGCAATGTTCTTAGTCTCTATCAAAGTGACACAGCAAATATAAATCATAGAAACTATCTGCCAACTTCTTGTTTACTTCCTTCGGGGGAAACTTTCCTGCTGATCATTATCCTATATTTATCATGTCTTTCTGATACCTTGTGTGCTTCTAGCTCCAATTTGTGATCATTATGCTGATAATATTTTGAAGTCCTGCCTGAAAATAATGTCAGTGTGGAGCAGTTGGACAAATGCAAATGTGAAAGTTGAAAAAAGTTACTTTTTTTTTTCCCCCCTCATTGTTATGTGAAATGTAAGTGTGAAAGAAAGAAACTGTGAGTGTAATTATTTTGATTGACATAAATGCCACTTTAGCAAAAGTTGAATGACTAAAATCAAGTTTTTCAAACCAAACTTTTTCCATGTCAGCCAGCATGTGAATGAACACTGTGAATAGCAATAAATGTGCCAATTTGTTGATGAAAGGTCATCATAACGACTTTCAGGGCATATAATTGTTTAAAATAGGATAAGAAACCGCACTGAAGTCCCAACAAGCAGAAACAGTATTTGCAAATAAGCTGTATAAGTCATCTTGGGTAACAGAAATTGCTTACAGTGGCCATGACATCTTTAAAATTGAACTATCTTAAATGGCATTGCTTCTGGTCCCTGTACCGAAATGTTAGTAATTGTGAGGAGCTTTAAAAAGGTGGGGAAAAATCCTTTGTAAGTAGGTTTCGTGAAATCTGACTGCTGTTTTGACACACAGATAAGAAAATTCCACTCTGTGACAGCCCAAGGGAAATTTGCTATTCATCACTATACAGAATAATGGAGTATCTTTTCATGCTGGATTTCTTAGTTTAGGAGACATTATGTTTGCAGTAATAACGTGGGAAAGGAAGCAAGTGGAGGCTCAGAGCTCCAAGCAGAGGCAGACTGACTCTGCTTGGGAACATTTTTCAAATTATTAGAAATAGTTTTGGAGTTCCACAGCAAAAAGAAAACACTGTAAAGAGCAGATTACCAGAGTATTAAAGCACTGCCTTAATGCCTTTGTTTATTCTAATATAGGAAAATGTTTGATAATGCAAAATAGATTAAGTCAATTCCAATAAAATACACTCTGTACAGGCAACTTCCTGCACTGTTTAGTTTCCTTAAACACTTGATTAACAAGCATTAATATTATCTCTTGTCACTTCAAAGCCCTTAAATCCTTTATTGCTGTCTTTGTTTCAAAATGACTTTAAGAAACGAGGAAAAGCAGGAACAGGATGTAAGAGCCAAGGGCTGAGCTGAGCTTTTGTTTGCAGCTCTACCCGTGGATTTGATATGAGATGCATTTGCTGAGCTTCTGCTTCTCCCAACTGCAAAATAGATATCATCATCTGCACCATTTTCTTTGAGACTTGGTTTGCTTCTGTTTATGCAACACTATGATAGCATTGAGTAGGCAGTCCTGTGGCAGTGCCAATCATACAATCATTAAGGTTGGAAAAGACCTCTAGGATCATCAAGTCCAACTGTCAACCCAACACCCCCATGCCTCCTAAACAGTGTCCCCAAGTGCCGTGTCTACATGTTTTTTGAACACCTCCAGGGATGGTGACTCCACCGCCTCTCCGGGCAGCCTGTTCCAATGCCTGACCACCCTTTCAGTAAAGACATTTTTCCCAATATCCAATCTAAACCTCCCCTGGCACGGCTTGACACCATTTGCTCTTGTCCTACTGCTAGTTATTTGGAAGACACCAACCGCCACCTCACCACAAGCTCCTTTCAGGTAGTTGTAGAGAACGATAAGGTCTCCCCTCAGCCTCTTCTCCAGGCTAAACCCCCCCAGCTCCCTCAGCCGCTCCCCATCGCACTTGTTCTTCAGACCCTTCCCCAACTCTGTTGTCCTTCTCTGGACACGCTCCAGCACCTCAATGTCCTTCTTGTCCTGAGGGGCCCAAAACTGAACCCAGGATTCGAGATGCAGTCTCACCAGTGCCGAGCACAGGGGCACCATCCCTGCCCTGCTCCTGCTGCCCACACTATCGCTGATACAAGCCAGGATGCTGTCGGCCTTCTTGGCCACCTGGGCACACGCTGGCTTGTGTCCAGCTGGCTGTCAGCCAGCACCCCCAGGTCCTTCTCTGCTGGTCAGCTTTCCAACCACTCTTCCCCAAGCCTGTAGCATTGCATGGGGTTGTTGTGACCCAAGCGCAGGACCCGGCACTTGGCCTTGTTAAACCTCAGAGAGCTGACCTCAGCCTATCGATCCAACCTGTCCAGATAGAATGATCTGATCAAATGAGTGAATCTGTAAGATGCTATGGTGATAATCATAAACTGCTTTGGTCAAGCAGAGTGTGGCGCAGAAGAATAGGTAGAAAACTTGATCATCAGTGCTGGGCTAGCACCAGTTCTTGTCAGAATTAGACTGCTACTGGCCCAAATACAGTGGTCAAAGACTGGCAGGGAGAAGGCAGCCATCTGTGAGATGAGTGTGTGATAGATGCCCTTGTCCTGACACTCTTAAGTTTTCTTCCATGCTTAGCAGGCCAGATAATGAATTTCTCTTCAGTGAGAAAGTTGCTCCTTTCTACTCGTCATTAGGAGAATTACTGAGATGCAGCTCCTTACTAACGTCTCTAGGTTGTGACGTATCGTGCCTGACTCTGTGCCAGCGCAGTGCTCAGCTCACCTGGTGAATTACTGTATTTTCTATCTGGTACCCATTGGGTCTAGAATGGCAGTTCTTCCCTCTCCCATGAGGTGGATTGTGGACTAGCGCAAAAATTGTGTTCCTCGCTTTCACCTTGGTTCACTTCATGGTTTCCTTTGGTGACAAAGTGAGTCCATCTGGCCTGAAATCTTCTGCAGTCATTTGAAGAAAGTTAATTGAAATGTCTCTCTTGATTCATTGCGTAAGACTAGCATCAGTGTGGCAGCTGGGGGTTCGATGGGCCCTTTGCCAATGCTGAAGTGCACTCTTGTAACCTTAACCTCTCGTGGTTCATGTGCTATCTTCCCTTTTCGTGTACCTTTGTTGACTGTACAGTAGAGAGCTCTCTTGCTGTTACTTTACTTTACAGCAAAGATCAAGTGCTTCCTTATTTGGGAAAGTTTGTGATTGCTGCTTCTTTCCCTCCCTCCCCTCCAGCCTTTCTTTTCCAGAAGTGCTATAAGCTCCTGGTCTGATGGATGTTAGCAGTCCCCAGGACTCTAGGATAGATTAGAAGGAATCATCCTATTAAGTTTACTGCAGCTCAGCTATACTGTTTTTGCAACAGTAACTATAAAATCAATATGGAGAAAACGTTCAGATAAATCAACGGCTGAAAGAATGATAAATAGAGGTTCATTGAAAGAGAAATAAGCTTTAAATACACCAAATGCAAAGCGATTCTTGTAGAAATAAGGAGTGTGAGCTTACTTCAAATGAGAAATTGCCCTGGAAGGCAGCAACTAAAAAGACCTGGGGGTAACAGTATACAAGCAACAGAACATATGCTTTCGGTGTGATGCTGTAACCAAACAAGGTGAGATGCTATGCAGGGGGATGAATAAGGGAGTAGTAAATAAGTAAATATGAGCAAGAAAGTGATTCATCTCTTTACTGCACTAGTCAGAATAGTGATACGGTATATAGCGTTGAGTTTTCAGTAACTTCTTTTAATGTTGTGACATGCAATTGATTATCTAAAAGGAAAAAGAAGTCTGACGCTTTTGAAGGCAGATGAAAATTCATTGTAATGAGAGAAGGATCAGGCTATTTAGTACTTTAAAGTCAAAGAAGAAAGAAAAGAGGAAGTGAGAAGTAACAGAATATATATAAATCTAACAGGAGGAAAAACAGTAAAAACCCCACCACCCACCCACTGACCACCGAAGCTCTTCAGTCTGCTGGTGCCCAGCAGCTGGAGGCTGGAGCTTGACAAGTTTGTGCTGGAATCAGATCTTTTCTGGTTTTGTTCCCCCCCCCCTCCCCCCTCCATTGCAATGTGGTAATCAACCACTAGAGCTAATTACCAGGGAAGATGTAATTCTTTCCATGATCTCACGGTTTTAAATCAGGGATGACCACGTCCATGGAAGATGCGGTTTAGCAAATGCTCATTACTGGATTCAGTGCAGGAACAACTGTGTGAAAGACTAAAGCCTTTGGCCTTACTGGAGCTCAGGGTAATGAACTACTACCCTTTCTCAATTTATCTGTGCGTTCAGGGCCTGCGTGACCTTTTCTGTCAAGTCAGCTTTGTACCATGCCCCACACTACTTGTGGTTTGGTGCTTTTTAGAGTATGGGCTGATTAAAGCAATCTATCAACTCTCTCAAATTTTTTTGCTACCTTTTTTGCTTGTAGTAAGTGACTGGAATGATAAAATTAACTGTATATATTTTCCATTTCCCTATTTATTTGACTGGACAACAGCTGTTCTCATGATTAAACAGGACTACCCTGCTTGCTATGGTGCACAATAACTTCACATACTGGATGCTGCTTGAGTTTTTGCACATCTTTTACTCACACATTATATTAAAAATATATATGTGAAAACATAGGAAGAGGTTATTTTAAAAAAAAAAAAAACAAACCCAACAATAAAACACCAACAAAATAAATATTGGTAGACTGTAGGGGGAAGGGCAGATATTTAAACCACTTGCCTCACTGTTAACCTGACTACAAAGTTGAAGTCTAGGTTATATTAACTAATACTACTTTCTGTACACCTAAAACATTGCTACGGGTGCCTCTTCTCTCAATGCACAAGTACAGTTTCCAAATTCCTGCTCTTCTGTCCTCGGCTCTTGAGGACATGACATAAGGCATAAGAGGCCTTATGTTTATCTGGACACCAGGTATTGGCCATTTAATCTTTAAAACTGGCCTTTGAGTGAGGCATGTGGGCCATGTCATAAAAATCATGGTTTCGGTTCTTTTATTTCAGTTGATTGTACGCACCAGCGACCCTGTCACTGTTGCCCTTCCAGTTTGAGGTTTATATATTAATCTCAAAGCAAAATTTCACTAAACTAACAATTTTCAAGGACAGCAGTGAATTTTGGTTTTGTTACTGAGCAATGCTTTATGAGATCTCTCAAAGCTTTGTGGTCTGTTTGGTGGCCATGAGCCAGGTGTCGTAGACTAGATCCTTGGCTGGTGTAAGTGACTTTCACAGTTGCTGCATCATTGATATGAATGAAACCACGATGCTTTGTAAGAGCCGAGGATCCAACCTCTCTCTGGAAATCCCAGAGCCTGAAAAATTTTAAATGGTTATCAGTCCAAAAAATGACTGAATGTTATCAACCTGCTTACTGTAGCTCTTCTGAAGCGCTGCCGTGAACTACTTACCAACTACCATATGCTTAAAGCGAGTGTCCCGATGATCTGATTGAGAGTGTCCGGAGTTGTTCCATAATAGATATGGGAGGAGGAGTCCTTTGACTGTGTCCCTCCAAATCGCTTTCCTCACTGAACAATGTATTATAATCTGTGCCACGTAACAGCAACAGAGACAAAAACGACTCTGATGTTTTTGAGTCCTTAGTTACCGTGGTTGAATTTCTGATGCCCTGGAGATATATTACAAGAAAAAAACCCCAAAAGGCACATAACTTCTAGTTTATTTGTTCTATTTCACTGGTATTATATTGCTTGTTTGGTCCTAGTTTGCCTAAGTATGCAAAAAGGGGGCATGAAAATGACATTTATTAGAAATGTGTTGACTGCCTCGATAAAATTTGAATTCTAGCGCACTGGAGCATTTTCCGGTCTGTGCACAAAGCTGATAGTTTGGCATGGGTTCTGCTATTTGCTACCCAAAAAAGCTTTTCCTATGCTTTTATTGCCTGTTGAAAATGATATTTTTAGAGAAAATAGTTACTATAAATTTGGATAGCAAACTACTATGTTTTTTTTTCAGTAAACATGAAGTGAATATTTATGGAAAATCTGTTATTATTCGGCTAGCTATTTGTGAACAGCTTGCAAATACAGATAACGGGAACTAATGCAAGTCAAGCTTTTTATTCAGCAGTCTGCCCAGTGGCAAAACTTATTTTGTTGTAGAACTTAATTTTCATTGTATGCATCGCTAGAGATGATCCCCAAATTACTGTTTTCTGAGCAAGTCCTTGGGGATCAAACCTACCACATTCCACCACCGAAACTGAAATAACTTGGACCATCTGACAAAGACGGTGTACATTCGTTATAGCAGACTTTTTTGCGTTCAGCTAGCCCTAGGAAAATAATTACAATGGCTTCTAGTTATAGCATAAACAAAGATCTTTCTCTTTAGCCTAGTGAGGAAATTTAAATGTGCCTATTCCTGCTGTGACTACACGGCTAGTGGCTCATTATTACAAGAGGGTTTTTCTAAGACATTGCATGTATGTATTTTGCAGCTAATTTGAGATTAGTACAGACTATTTTTTGAGACTTGTAGGAAACTTATTTCTATATGCTACTTCACAAAAAAAAAATGTCAGAGTCTGTGTCATCCACTACTTATAAATATTATATTATGGTAATTAGCAATCACTTGTCTGAGTTGCATACAACATTGGTTTTTAATTTGGGAGAATAAAAATAACTAGATATTTCTCTACTGATTTGCACTGTGAACAGATATGTGAGCTTTTCATAAATAAGCCTATTCAGTTTGTCTGGGGGTGGGTTCTTGATTTGGTTTGGTTTTGAATTTTTTGTTTTGTTTTGTTGGACTTATGGATATTATACGCTGAAGAATCAATAAACCCTTATAGATAGAAAAAGCTTCAGTCTCCTTAATGCAATTCTCTTTGTGCAGAAAGGTTAAATATTAGTTGGTGTAGCAAATAGAGCTTGCATGACTCTAAAGCCCTGTAGCTCTGGTGGTTAGCTGGAAGATAAGGAGTGTCCTGGTTTCAGCTGGGATAGAGTCAATTTTCTTCACTGTAGCCAGTACGGTGCTGTGTTTTGGATTTAGGATGAGAATCATGTTGATTACACACTGATGTTTTAGTTGTTGCTGAGCAGTCCTTACACTAAGTCAAGGACTTTTCAGCTTTGCATGCCCTGCCAGGTGCACGAGAAGCTGGGAGGGGGCACAGCCAGGACAGCTGACCCTGACTGGCCAAAGGGATGTTCCATACCATATGACATCATGCTCAGTATATAAACTGGGGGGAGTTGGCTGGGGGCAGGGACCGCCGCTCGGGAACTGGCTGGGCACTGGTCAGTGGATGGTGAGAAATTGCATTGTGCATCACTTGGTTTTTTAATGTTATTTTATTATTATTATTATTTTCCCCTTCCTTTTCTGTCCTACTAAACTGCCTTTATCTCAACCCATGAATTTTACTCCCCCCTCCCCAATTCTCTCCCCCATTCCACTGCAGGGGGGAGGAGGAAACAGCTGTGTGGTGTTTAGCTGCCTGCCAGGTTAAACCATAACAGGAGACATCCATCCCTGTGTCTGTGCTGTTCAACACTTCCTTTACATTAAGCATTCAGTAGAGCAGTACAGAAAGCTATGTTTCCCTGGCGAATAATCAGATAGCCAAACCAGTGGTCTATGAATCCTTTTCTCCTTTTCTTGGCTCAATGAATATTTAATTCATCCCTGTGAAGCGGTTTAGCTTCAGTAGAGAAGATTGATACTATTGCCTTCCTACCTCAGACTGGCCTGTATCTGGAGGTTTAAACATTTACTGTGGCAGGTGGCAGCTTAAATAAAGACAAAGGATGGAACTGAACTCATCTGCCGTATCTTCTGCCATGGGTTTACACTGGCAGTAAGAGGGATAAGAAGAGAAGACAGAGCAGCACCATCACCACCTCTTCTTCTGGCACCTTGTCCACAGATATACTTGCTGATCAGGTGCCAAATGTGGGTCCTGCAAAGACAGTGGGTGCAAGAGAGACCAGTTTTGCCAAAGCTGAAATTAGAAAGACAAGTGCTTACTGATGAGCACTGTCAGGATTTGTGTAGCTCTTGGAAATGCTTTAGGCAGAGTTTTAGGTGCATGAGGGATCTTAATTTGGAAAATTTCTGTCTTGTGGATTTTGAACTGACTTTGCAACCAAGTAGCAGGTAAGGTGGAGAGGAACCTCTGCATGGATTCAGTTTGTGGTGTTCGAACCTCGTTTCTCTGCCAAGGGAGCTCCTATCTGGCTACTCTAGAGAGAAGAGAAAGAAAGAGAGGAATGTTGAGACTGGCTCTGGTTCTATAGCACACAAGAAACTGGGCTCTAGTTTTGGGTGGCTGGATACACTAAAATTTCTGTGTGCTGCTTTAATAGCTATGGTTAAATGTTTTTAAAGCCATTTGCAAATTGCTTTGCTTTTTCCTACCTGTGGGAGGACGTGGTTGTTTTTTTGGTTGTGACGTGTGGGTTTTTTTGTTTGTTTGGGTTTTTTTGATGGGGGGTNAAACTTCAGACTCAGGCTAGAACCTCCCATCACCAGCTTGGCTCTTAATTGATCAGGGAAGGAAGTAAAAAGTTTGCCTGGGCAAAAGTTGCTTCAGAGGGAAGACTGAAAGTGGATGCTGTGTATGGACAATGAGGACTTCAGAAAGGCTCTTTGATTGCAACACAGAGATGAGTCCAGTGTGTGCAAGCAGTGAAGAAATGTTCTTGCTTCTCCTGTACAATTCAAGAGCAAAACCTTCACTGACTCAGAGGTGCAGGTTCAAAGAGAAAGATCCAGAAAGGACAAACTGGAACTTTGGTCACCAGGAATCCCCCTTAGGTTTTGTTTTGCTTCCCCAGCATTAGTGCCTCACAGTACTGTGTAATCTGGTTATCTTGGCAAAACCTGTTAAGCTGAGTGGGAATATTATTGGTATACTATTATTCAGTATTTGTTTTGTAGCTGTACCAGTACTGCTGTCAGAGTTGAGAAGAAGTAATACAGTGTTTAGTTTTCCCAAGTGGGGGAAGGACTATCATTCAGATTCTGGTTTTGTAGCTGTAAAGCTGTAGGACGTAACACGTCTACTTGTACTCATTTGGGATATTAACCAGAGGAAAGGCATGGGAAAGTTCTCATACTAAACATTGATCTGTTGTGATTATTTCATAAAATGCTTGTACACATTTCTCTTTAGGATAGGAGTGCTGTGCTGGAATATCTGTCATACGGTAACAGCTGTCAAACAGACAAGTAGATGCTGTTCGTGTATATAAGAAAAGGTTTGGAAATATTCAAAAAAATAAGTGGAATTCCTTCTCTGAAACTTTGTTATTTCTAGTTAAGTTTAGTACCCAGCTGGCTGGGACATGAGTTGTTTTATCTTACGAAAAATGAATTTGAATTACTGCATTACATGTGGTACATGTGAGCTGTAGAGAAGGCAAATATAACCTAGCTCTGTAGAAGAGTTCTGTATGGAAATTTGGAGTGCCAGACATCTCAGTTCTTCTCTGCCTGATCCCACAGACACCCGTGTTTGGAAGCTTCCCTGCAGAAAATACGACATGTACTCCATTCCCTGCCCCACTCCAAGCCACTACAAGACAGCAGCAGCAGAGTGGGGAGGTTCTGAGTAGCGTTGCTCTCCCTGACCCCTAAATGAGAGATCGCATACCAGTAATTCCACTTAGCCGTTTCTCTTTTCTGGAATTCTTTTGCCTAGCACTTAAATAGCTGTTTTAAGTTTTTTTCAGGGTCAGTGTGGAGCTTCATGTTATTTAACGATGCAAGTGGACGATACAGACAGTAGAGAACGTGCAGTATATAACTTGGATTCTGGAAAATAAAGTAGAAGCCTTATCCCAAAATATTGCCATAACCAGTTTATATAACTCAAATTCCCGTATATTTGTGTGTGTAATCCTTTTATAAAAAGTGGCAGCTTGTATCTTCTGATGCATGTTACCAGTTAAACGAACTTCTTCATGCTGGTTCACAGAGAGCTTTGATTCAGCAGTGAATCAGACCAGAAATAAACATTCATTCCTGGTGTTTGCAGTGCTCTCATTTCCCTACTCAAGGCAAGAAAATAAATGACACTAGAGCCCTGGAACTTAACTGTGACATGTTAGCAAAAATCTCACTGGAAGGTCTTTTAAATTTGTGATATCCTTAGACTTTGTATGCCGACTTCTGTTACCAGCTCATTAGGCTTTCTGGGTTGTCTTTCTGTCTCTGGTGCTTTCTCATGTTAGGTATTATATAAAGTAATGCTTCAAAAGGCTGAGGTATAATATTTTTGTAATAAGCACTTATTTGTATGCCTGTATAAAAATATGTATTACATAAATATTCAGATATTTATTTGAAGTTGGATTGATGTGATCCACATGTCCTTTCCTACAGGAGGTTTCCTCCAACCTCAGGTTGCGTGTATGTACCTAGCCAGGGGAGCCTAGCAAGCTTTGATTTTATTCTGGAAAATATTTCTATGTGTTTTGAAGAGTATTAGAAATGTTTATATTATCAGCTGCACAAAATTTCTATTAAGCATACATTGCTTTCTACTTGGAGGTGATCAGGGATTTTTAATTATTCTTTTGAATAATGGGAATAGATCAATATTTTCTTGAAACTCACCTGAAGTGAAAGTTCTATTATTTGGGGCTTTTAAAAAAAAAAAAAAAAGGCAGAGGCCTGCTTAATCATGGAAATTCATGTATAATTAAATACCACAGCACTTTCTTGGAAGTCAACAGATTTTGAAAGTGAATAATAACATAGGCTAGAGTCCACTGGCAAAACATCACAGCAAGTCACTGCTGTTTTCAGCAGGCTTGTGAAAATATTCATGACCCTAGCCAGGTCCCCAGTCTTTGTACTATTTTATTTGTTTTATTCTTGCAGACTACAAAATCCCTCATTTTGCCACTGCATTTTTCAGAAACATCTTTCTGACCTGAAGTTTGCAAACAACTCCTACACGTAAATGAAACGGTAATCACCAAACTGTTTATTACCTAACAAATGAGAAATTCAGTTACATCTAATAGTGAGTCAAGTCACGCTTGGTATTTAAAGCTTCCCTTTGTGTGTTTGTCTGTTGTAAAACAGTGTATATTCCAGCGGAGGATGCTTCAAGGTTACATTAAGGTGTTTTTGCCCTATTTGAGTTCTTCAGTTCTGGATTTTTCATTTAGGTAATGACTCACCCCTACGGTTTTCAGTGAACTTGGAAAAAATGGCATCTTATTTTGTCTTGTTCACCAATTTGATACATTACTCTATTACAGCCACAAAGAGATACAGTTCCATCAAAATCTGCTTCGCCATACAAAAACAGACCCTGACCCGGAGGTATCGCAGTCTTAAAGATTTTGAAACAGGCTGCAGCACATTTATCTCTATGGCTTGGCTTGGAAAGCACACACAATTTTCCAGTATCTTCTTTCTTTTTGTATGGATCACATCTGAAAGAGGCCAGGTGCCTAACCAAATGCAGGCCGCGGATATGTGACACTGTTCCTATTGTATTTGGATTACCTTACACTGGTTGGCTGGGAATTCTGGTGCGTTCAGTTACAATGTCAGTTTTTTTCTAAATAACAAGAATAGACGACAACTGACAGGACAAGGTGGGGAAATATAACGTACAGAGAAGTAATATCTGTTAAATAAGTTCTTATTTGGTTTCTCAGAAATTTTTATCAAATGAAAAAACTGAAATGCATGCTAAGAAACGGGTTTGTGTTTTGTGTGGACTCCCAAATTTACTGATCCCTGTACTAACGCCACAACTGATTTTCTAGTTCTCTTAATTTTTAAATCAAGATCTAAACACTTAAATAATGATATGCTTTCATTCAGTCAGGAATTACGGCATGCTGCAAAAATATTGGGTGAAGTTCTAGGAATCATGTGTGTTGCTGCGATTGAGACTATCTAATACCCCTTATTTCTAAGACAGCCTATGCTTGAAAGGCATAAATCAAGGAAACTGTATGAAGGCATGTTAAGAAAATAGTTATTTCTGAGAAGAAGCCAGTCTGCATGAGGAGCAATGTAGTTGGATTTGGGTGGGCTAAATATTAAATTAATGACTGTGTGGGCATGCCTGAAAAACGTAACAACTGAAATTGCTGTAGTTGCAATTGCACAGCTGTCCATTCCGTAAATAATATCCTGGGATTTCTTGATATCACAGCTATTGCTTGCTCTTTCAATTACTAGTCTGTTTATGCACATATGGGAGATGCGGACAATTTTTTCTATCAAGAAAACTTCCTTTAAGTATGACCTTGCCAGGGATTTATCAGCACAGGTTACAGGAAAAATTTTTGTTAATATTAGAGTCTGTGTGTCCTGCCTATCATTTTGAAACAGCATAACATTGCAGGAGTTGGTAAAGTTAAAGTGGCTGCCTTTTTTCAAATATTATTCCATGCGTGGTATATACATTCTTTTTTTGGTTGCAATGTAAAGTCTGTTTTTTGATTNTTTGATTAAATGTGCATAACTGCAAAAAAAGTTGAGGTGCTTTGCTGCTTTTTGATTATTCATGCTCTACAAGGATTTCATGGCTAATTTATGCAGCAATGTGGCTATTCTATGCGGAATGACTTTCTACACTTATTGCAGCAAGCTTAGTGGATTCTGGTCTGACCTTATTCTTCAGAGGAATATGTACCTTAGGATTTTAGTATTTGAAAGGAGA
>WEKW01032492.1:98179-112036 GCA_013389905.1 Sula dactylatra
CCCCCCCCCCAATCCTTTGGTATAATACACAGATATCATTCCCTTAGTCTGTGGATCACCCCTGTAAAATGTCCACAAAATGCCCACTGAGTTCATTCAGTCCAAGACCTTGGGCATCATCTGCCATAACAGTCTTTCAGGGCAGGAGAGATGGTGTATGTGGTGTTGGATTGTTGCGTGCTGAAGTCAGTTCTTGTTCCATCAGTGCTGCACTTTGTTCAGTTTAATCGAAGTTCATTCTTCATTAATTTGGGAGGTTCCTACTGTGATACCATTGATATGGCCTATAGCAACCACAGAAGAGATGACATACAGTATTATATAACAATTAACATCATGTCATTCAGTTCACTGGTGGTTTTCACCCAAAATCAAGTCCCCTTGCGGTACACATCAGACTTCCCAGTCCTCCCACATCACCCACCAAGTGCATCCAGGTCCTTGAGCAAAAGCAATCCCACGAATGGGTTTGCCTTTGCCTGAGACAGGAATAACCCAGACAGTTTTCCCCAGCATATTTTTTACATGCACTACAGGGACGTTATCCCCTTCCACAGTACGTAAGAGTTCTGATTGGGCAGGGCCAGCTCGATTGGCAGAGCCCCTGGTATTGACTAACCAGGTGGCTTTTGCTAAATGTGTATCCCAGTGTTTGAATGTCCCACCCCCCATTGCTCTCAGTGTAGTCTTTAACAGTCCATTGTATCGTTCAGTTTTCCCAGAGGCTTGTGCGTGACAGGGGATGTGATACACCCACTCGATGCCGTGCTCTTTGGCCCAGGTGTCTATGAGGTTGTTTCGGAAATGAGTCCCATTGTCTGACTCAATTCTTTCTGGGGTGCCATGTCACCATAAGACTTTTCAAGGCCCAGGATAGTGTTCCGGGCGGTGGCATGGGGCACGGGATATGTTTCCAGCCATCCGGTGGTTGCTTCCACCATTGTAAGCACATGGCGCTTGCCTTGGCGGGTTTGTGGCAGTGTGATATAATCAATCTGCCAGGCCTCCCCATATTTATACTTCAGCCATCGTCCTCCATACCACAGAGGCTTTACCCGCTTGGCTTGCTTGATGGCAGCGCATGTTTCACATTCATGGATAACCTGTGCAATAGCGTCCATGGTCAAGTCCACCCCTCGATCACGAGCCCATCTGTATGTTGCATCTCTTCCTTGATGGCCTGAGGTGTCATGGGCCCACCGAGCTATAAATAGTTCACCCTTATGTTGCCAGTCCAGATCCACCTGAGCCACTTCAATCTTAGCAGCCTGATCCACCTGCTGGTTGTTCTGATGTTCTTCAGTGGCCCGACTCTTGGGAACATGAGCATCCACATGACGTACTTTCACAACCAGGTTCTCTACCCGGGCAGCAATATCTTGCCACAATGCAGCAGCCCAGATGGGTTTACCTCTGCGCTGCCAGTTGTTCTGCTTCCATTGCTGTAACCACCCCCACAGGGCATTTGCCACCATCCATGAGTCAGTATAGAGATAGAGCACTGGCCATTTTTCTCGTTCAGCAATGTCTAAAGCCAGCTGGATGGCCTTTACTTCTGCAAACTGACTCGATTCACCTTCTCCTTCAGCAGTTTCTGCGACTTGTCGTGTAGGAGTCCATACAGCAGCCTTCCATCTCCGATGCTTTCCCACCAGATGACAGGACCCATCAGTAAACAGGGCATATTGCTTCTCGTTTTCTGGTAGTTTATTATACAGTGGAGCCTCCTCAGCACGTGTCACCTCCTCCTCGGGCAATATTCCAAAATCTTTGCCTTCTGGCCAGTCCATGATCAATCACTTCCAAGATTCCTGGGCGACTGGGGTTTCCTATTCGAGCCCGTTGGGTGATCAGTGCAGCCCATTTACCCCATGTAGCATCAGTTGCCTGATGTGTAGAGGGGACCCTCCCTTTGAACATCCAGCCCAGCACCGGCAGTCGAGGTGCCAGGAGGAGCTGTGCTTCAGTACCGACCACTTCTGAGGCAGCTCGAACCTGGACTGGCCCAAGGGTTACTGCATGAACTATCTCCTGTTATTTTGTTCAAAGGCCTGTTATTGCTCTATCTCAGCCAAAACCATGACACCCTAGTAACTTATGCAAAGGGGAATGATCAGAAGACTATGCCTGGTCAAGCACAGCACACTACCTGGGGTTTTTTCTATATTCAACAGAATAATTTCTGGGGGCCAGTACTCGTAAAGATAAATAATTAGCATGGTGCTTCAACCACGAAGATCACTTGACATCATCAAGCCCTTAATAACTTGTGGTCCCTAATAAACTTGGTGAACTGAAATTCTTCGAGACATCGAAGTGTTACAGTGCCTGTGGAGAAAAATGGTTTAGAAAGGCTGAGTTGAAGAGTACATGAGATCTAACTTTGCTGTGCTGTCAAGTATATGATTTTATTTGATTTACCGCAGGCTTTTTAAAAATAAAGCATATCTTGCCATATCTGTTGAGCACAAGAGAGATACTTCATAATTCATTTATATTTAACAATTTTTGGAAGTGTGGACACCATTATTAGATACACCACTCTGGGAATGTCTCAGTACTGATATGTCACGGCAATTACAGTTTTTTGTTTGTTATTCTGCTGTGAACTTGTTGAGGGATTGCATTTGCTCCCATTTGCATTGTCCTAGCATCTTATTTGTACTTGGCTATTCTTTATCTTAAGGTTTTTGAATTCTTAAGTTTACCTGTGAAACACGTTTTGGTTCCCCACACCATTTTGTATTGAACTGTGTTCCACATCATTTTTTACCAAAGCCGAACATATTGTGCAATATGAGATTTCTTGGGAAATAACGGTTGGCTTACTTCTGCATGGCTTATAAGGCTTATAACCGCTGCATTTCTATCCTTTGCTGTAGGATTCATAAAGATAATGAAAGTGCTATTTCAAGAATAAATTTCCAAGGGACCTTCTTTAGAATAGCCTTGATTCAGTTATACTTTGACGTTTTCCATTTCTGGTTTTTTTGTTCATCTATCAATTAACTGTTTATTAATGAATATAATAACAATTTCAGTCAGCATTTACTACAGTGTGAAAATCATTGTTGTACAAGACCAGATTTATGAACACATTAAGACACTTATCTCCACAATAAACACTAATTCTGAATCGGAAAAGCTCTGAAATTAAGGCTGAAAAGGTATTCTTTACTGTTCAACAACTCTTGGAAGCTAAGTGATTTTCTTCAAAGCTTATTTCTTCCAGGATAAGAACATTGAAATTTCCAGTGATTGAAGGTAAAGCTAAATTAGAATGCCTTATTCTGAATTGGCTTAGCTCAGAATCAAACTTCATTTGTGGCTTTATTTACAGTAATATGAATTAGCCGAAATAATATTGTTCTCTAAAATATTCTCTCATTTAGGTTACTAACTCAGCAAAATAATTTCATCAACCCAACTTACTTTAGAAGGAAAAATTCAGCTTTCTCTAACAAAATCTGTTTGTTCTAATGTGTCGCCATCTGTCTCTTCAGCCAGGAGGGGGACGAGGCGTTCTATCAGCAGACATGTCTTAATGCAAAGCATAGGTGCCATTTGTTTTTAGCTTTCTATTTAAGGAGCTTTTCCACAGTGGGTAAAGAAATAAGAATGAACATGGTATATCTGTAATAAAAATTAAGTTCGGACACCTTTAGTTTAGTTTGTGTGTCTACATGCTAATGCTTGCCTTAGTCTGCATATGCTTGATGTTAATGATGCTTGCAAACCGTTAAGATGCAATGGCCCAGACCCGCTCCTGAGGTGATATATCTAAATGGCACCCAAGTCAGAGCTGATTGCATCCTCCCAGCCCAGTAAAGGAGTGGAATTAGATCATGACTTTCTATGCCTGCTCCTGAAATTGTTTCAAAAGGGATGAAAAAAATTTTTGCCAAAAGTAGCTGAGTTGTTTTTTATTAAAGAAAAAAGAAGCATGTAAAGTTGCAGAAAGATGTTAGTGAGAATTTTCAAAATCATTCAAGTGCTTCACTTTTTGAAATCTGATAATATGCCTAGTTCTTTTTAAAAAACTTACTAAATAAATTCTAAGGTTGAAGATGAACAGTGAAATACTGATTAAAACTGGCCTTCCACTTAACTTTTTTGATGTTTTCTTCGGCTCCAGGTGGTATTTTTTCCTGTTTAATGACAGAATATTATAGCTGAATGGAAAAAAAAGCAAAACCACCAAACCATACAGGCAAATTGATCTGGTGCCTTTCAAGCTTTCAGTGAAAGTGCTTCTTCTGACATAGCTGGCTAAGAGCCTGGGGAAACTCTGATGAAAATTCATCTTACCAAAAGCAGATCCACTTCTGTAGTTTGTATGTATTATGGAGTATACTCGCTCTCTTCGGGTTTCGTTGTTTGGTTTTGTTCTTCGCCCCCCCCACCCCACCCCTTATTTTTCTTTTTGTGAAGCAGCCTGCTGCTAGGGGTCTGGATAAATCAAAACCAGGCAGGATTGGGAGGTAACTGTTGAGCTGATGGATTGCTCTGGCAGCAGAGATGTTGGGCCCCACTCCGTGTGTGCTCTTTGGAGCCCAAGAAGTTGGTTCAGGGTATCGATTGGTAAATCGATTTCCTTATACATTAGTAGTAATATAACTGAAAATTTTCTTTAAAAACAGGGGAGCTGCTGATTGAGCTATTTTACTGTGTAGGCTTCAAAATGTTCTCTGTTTCTAAGGAAGCGTGTGACGCTTTGGTATAGGATCATTACAAGTCAAATAAAAATAGGGCTTTTTTCTCAAGAAAATAGAATGGGTTGGTCTGTCCCACCTAGCAACTTTTTCTTAAAATATTGGGTTTTAAATAAAAAAAAGTATTTATCGTGTGCACTTTCTCCCTGTGTGAAGTCATGGGCACTATTTGAAACAGGTTACTGGGCCGCTTTTATGCTAAGAAAGTAAAATACAAACCCCTTCACTTATTTAATGCTTTACAATATCTGTACTGTCATTAAATTGTGATAAAGTACACTTTTATGAAATAAAAAAGTACAAAGTGAGAGCAGCTGTGCTTGTAATCATATTTCAAGCTGAAAACTCTTAATAAAACTACTTTGGGAATGTAACTTACCTAAAAACATTAATATACTTTGTATGTTTGGAGAAATCAGCAACGGCAAATAGGTGAATTTGTAATCTTGAGGAAGTTTCAGTAAACAGACTTAACTTTTAGGTGAACCATATTGGATTATAATAACCAAGTTTATGATAAACTGGCATTAGCATTATGTTCTCTTAAGATGTTATTGAAGAGCAGCTGGTGGAGAAATCCTCATAGTTACCTAATCTTTATTCATGTCTGTTTTGAAATGCACTGAGCTGAGCATGAAGGTCGGCTTTATCTACTTTGAAATGACTGAAATTCAATGAAATATGCTGTTACAATGGGAACAACAAGATGTACTTTCCTTTTTCTGGTATTCCATCCTATTTCTAAAACAGGACATAGCTTACAGCAGAAATAACTGAATGAATAATATTGTTTCCTATTTTTTTTTTAATTAAAATTCTTCACATGGTGGTTCAGGACATTTAACTTCTGAGACTTGCACACCAAATATGAAGTGAGTGGGACCACAGCAAATGAAGGTAGCTGGACAGGTCTTCTTGTACAGTTGAACTGGGATGAGCTGTCTTGGTTTATAACCAGACTTTTTCATCCCACTTATTTTCTTTCTGCTGTTTCTGTGAGAGAAAAAAGTTGTGAGCAAACCAAGGGTGTTCACCAAAGAAAGTGTCTTGGCAGCAAAACCCTCATGAAGGAAAAAGTTCAGAGCATGCTTATAATTTATTTTGCCTTAAAGAATATTTTAGGAATAAAAGAGATGCTTTTCTGTGAGAAATTGTGAGCATCTGGGCGTTTTAAAGAATCAAATAGATAATTTCAGGATTAGAGGTGAGATTTCTGTCTCAGCATATCTAAATTAAGTAATTTTGTAATTTTGTTGACATTTTTAATATTAATTAGGCACACGTGATTCTGTTTAGACATTCTTGAAAAGCTGAATTACAGAAACTGCAAACCTTTTATTAACTGGAGCACTCAGACAAGTCGAGGTCAACACTGTTTCTGGCAAAATGTTTTTATGAATATTCAAAAATCGCTTAATGACTTTACTAATACTGGTGATTTTTCTTTGTAGGTAATGTTAAAGCAAATCATCCAATAGAAGATTTGGTATTTACAGGACTATTCAGTCTTTTGGTATACACAGCTATTTTGTCAGAGGAAAAATCCAATTAATGTTCATATATGCTACTGCATTACTTTATACAGAGTATCAGGAATAGGAATGACATAGGGTTTTTTTATTTTTTTATTTTTTTTTAGAATACATTTACTTCAGATCCCAGCTGGAGCTATGGTTTTTTCAGGATGGTAGGAGAGAAGAGAGTTGTGGTCTTACTTGGACTATACCTATTTTTTTATTTCATTTAATTTTCAGTTCTGAACAAATATCAGCAAACTAGCTGCTATTGGAAAAACCACTGTAGAAATGGCTACCAACCACTGCAGTGATTCAGACCTTCTTTGTGAGTGATATCCATATTGCATCTCAAGTGTTCCTCTGTTTCATCAGTCGGCACTCTTATTTTAAGTGTAACTTAAGATGATGAGGTAAAAGTAGCTACAGAGAAAGATGCTAGAGCTGCTAATATTGAAAAGCTAGAAGCTCATGCAGAAAGAGTCCTTCTTGTATTTCCAGATAAGACCTTACCTGGAACGTAATAAGTTTGAAATTACCCTACAGGGAAGAATACCATCCAGGTTACTGAAACTTTTCAATCCAATACTGGATTCAGGAAAAGAGGTGGAAGTAGCAACGGATGTATAACAGTATCCTTCCACTGTGCATGAAAAAGACACAAAAATTACTATCTGGAACAAGGCAGCAATACCAAACTGCTTTATGATGTCGAGTCCAGTTCTAAAGACAACACACCAGCTTTATAATGGATAAATTTTTATAGCACAGAGATGAAGAAGAAATTCAAGATATTTTCACTGAGGAAGATAAGTAATATTACATATTTTCTTTTGGTCCCTTGGTCATTAAATAGTTAAATATATATGGGGTTTTACATGAAAACATTTGTCTTTATACATGGGGCCACACTGCTTAAAATTAAAAACAAACAAACAAACAAAAAAAGCCCAGAAATAAATACGGAGAGGAAATTGAACCTAGAGTGTATGCACAATATACAGTGATCAGAGTTCTTTATTACTCTGGCAACTAAAGACAATGGAGACATTTCTGTGTCTGGTTTAAAATAAAATAAAATTAAAAAAAAAAAGAAAACAGCTTTGAGAACTGTGGAAAAACACAAGCAAAAGAGCCATTTCTTCTTGTCTTGAGACTTTTTTAATCTTCAAACACTTTGGCTTGAAAAAGTTTTCTCCCTTGTGACAAGCAGGCAGAGAAGAACCGGAGCAACAGCTGTGTTGCCCTAATAAAAACTGAAGTGAAGCTACATTAACAGTACATTGAGAACTGCTGAGAAATTAATGCAAAGATTGTACAGGGCATTGCTGAAAACACCGGAGAGTCACTCCTGGGAGCAGCAATCAGCTACTCAACGTTAACCTCGCTGTAGAAGGAGAGCTCAAGTGTTCTGCGTTTGAAGTCGCTGATGTTCGTCTTGGCGCTCTGGTGCGAAAGCTGAAGCGGCAGAGCAGAAGGCTGTGGCTTCGGGATCGCTGCCCTGCCTCCACTGCCGCAGCAGGATGAAGAGCAGAATCTGAAGGGGAATGGAACTAGAAACCCAAAGTTGCAGCAGTGGTGATGCAAAGGAGCCTGGGGACTCGGCTGGGGTCTTGCCGTGCCCCTTGCCCAGAGGGGGTGGCGGGGAGCAGGGGAAGGGATGCTGCTGTGCTGCACCATGCTGGTTCTGGAGCGAGGTCCGGGAAGTCAAAGACCGAGCTTGTCCAGCTATCGACAATGAGCTCTGTGCCAGGTTTGGTCCAAGTGTACCTCTGTGGGCTGGTACAATTAAATATCCGCAGTAGCTGGAGCAAATAAGAAATTGCTCAAGCCAGACAGCTAGCATTTCAAACTTGGATAAATCCTCTATGCTTTATAGAGACTAATTCAGCTATGCAGTTTTGAAATGAAAGTGTTGTAGAAGTTGGAGATAATGGGACAAGCTAGATATTGCAGGATACCTATAAGAGCTTTCTCAAATTTGGCGTTAGTATCTTGAGAGCAAGTATTTGGGAGCTAGTGATTATAAATAACCAGGATCTGAAAAATGTGTCTAAATGGGTTGGCATCTTCAGAAAAACATTTATATTTATGTAAACACTCTCAGACATGTAAGATGTGAACTCGATATACACTTTAATTCTCTCTGTATCTGTGTTCATCCATCAGAAGAAAACAGCCTCCCCACGCACCTCGGATGTCTGCTCTGAAATGTAAAAGACCCATTTGCGCGCCATAGAAGTGTATTTATCTGTGCTTCGCTGACAACTTTGCAAACATCTCGTATTCCCTGGGTCACTCCCCAGGGAGCCGGAGGATGATTAGGAGCAGCATTTAGCCAGTGGGAAGAGCGAGGCAGGGGCAGGTGAAGCATCCTGTGTGGTGTTGCACAGGAGGTCTCCTGCAGAACTGGGAATAAAATGTAGCTGTCTCCTCTCATGGATCTCTGCAGCATTTGAAACAACAGTGCACACATGGGAGCAATACAGAGTAATGTGACTGACAGTTAAAATAATCCGCTGATTTGCAGGCAAGCATTCAAGTAATGCATTGGCCTGATGGGTCTGAAATTTAACAAATTTAAAAGGTATTCTATTGTATTCCTCTACTCTCCCTGCCCTCCCCAAGGCTCCCAGACTCAGTCTTCTATTTCTGTTGAAAGCAGCATAGATTTTTATTATGAATTAACAGTTCTGAGGATTGAGAACAGTCTTTGAAATGTTTCCTCCTGTATTTATTTAATGGACAATATTTCTGACTGTGCTTCCCAAAAAAGGGTGTTGCATGTTTGATTAAATTTTATGAGGGAATTGCAAAATATCTTCTGTGATATATTGCTTCCAAAAAAAAAAGGTAAATCAGGGTGGAGTGGACTGAGTGGGATAAATTCTTGGCTTTGCCTGAGATAGGTTGAAAAAAAGAACATTAGGGGATGGAAGAAGGATCTTCCATGTGACAGTCCTTGGCCCATTTGCTGTAGAGAAGATGAGAGCAGGTGTTTTTGGGGGGATCTTTTTCTATCTAACTGTTCAGTTTTTGGGATCACTGAAGCACCCTTCAGACTATCCAGAGAAGGATCTATGCACAGCCAGCTGGTTTAATGGGCTTTTCATTTGGTTTGCTGGCTAAGCAGCGAAGAAGCCATTGTAGGGTGAGTAGCTGGCCCCATTAATTCATCACATCATTACTGGAGTGTGCAACTTGAGTTTTCAGAGACATGTTAATGATGTGCCATTTTTCATTATGATAATTGAAAACCCTCTGCATGTAGAGCTTGTCTGAAGAGCGAGTCTCTGAAGGAAAGCATCACTTCAGTGTTTCACATTTATGCTCCCTCACTGTTTCCTGCACAAAAATCTATTGAATTACAGTACAAAAATATGACATTATGTTTTAAATGTGAGCTTTAGCTGACTCTAAGAATCAATCCCCAGACTTCTGGTGTTATGTGTTAACAACGACGATGAAGACTGTCATGGAAGCATTGGTAATTCTGATAATCATGTTAAAAAGAAAGGAGGCCAGCTTCTTCTTCAGCTAGTCTGGCTCTGCAGAGCAGAGAGCAGGAAGAGCACACTTGCTGTTTTCTATAAATAAAGTAATTACAGCAGGATTAGAGTGATAACTTGTAGTGAATAATAGATCCAAGTGCATAAATATGTATGTATATCTAATCTTCTGTCCACAGATTTTTTGCAGTTCATAGTTTTTGTGGTTTTTTTTTTTTTTTTTGGGGTGTTTTTTTTGGTGTGGGTGGTTTTTTTTCGAGATCACTTAAAAATAATTTGACTGATTCTTGGTTTGTTGACATGACCTTAGACTGAGGATTTTATGCAGAGAAAATTTCTCTGCACCTAGTTAAGATGTCCTTTTTGCAAGCATATGCATTATTAAATGCTCCAGAGGAGTAGCTGAGATGACCCGGATCCAGAAAAGCAGAGGAGCATGTGCCTGAGCTGGTGCTGGTAGTCACAATATCGATTTGACTGGGAGCTGAAATGAATTGTTTTGTTGACCAAAGGTCTGTGAGAATGTTTTATAATACTGTTTGCAGCTGCAGGGATGTTATCACATTGTATGGAAAATAGACATATGGGTATCTGGCAGGTTGGAATCCGGTCAATGCTGATTAATGTACTGGATAATACTTTGCAGTTTTTCTTCAACGGATGACCACACCTTGCTACTCTCTTGAAGCATTACTTTGTTCCAAAAAACAATGCTCTAAGGGAAAAACCTGTATGACTTAAAAATACTAGGCTGGGACTCAGGAGAACGGAGTTCTTTTCATACTGATTCTCTCCCTCACTTTCTCTTTCCTGAAAACAAAGATAATTTTCCTCTGTGAACCATTTAGCCACCTATTAATGAAAAGTGATTTTAAGGGCTCACGATTTAAGACTGCTAGAAAACTGTGCAGAATTTACAGGTTCTTACGGACATGCATTGTGTTTGTCTTAAGATACATATCCCAAAATTTTGGAACTAGTGAAATATGTGATATCCACAGGCATCAGAAACTCAGCCATAATCTTTTCTCAGTTCTGCAAAGGGGGAGATGGATGTACGGGGAGCTGGAAGTGATTTTCTGACATTATGCTTCAGGGGCCTGACATCCTGAAAGTAGGTAGAATTTTTCTGTTAGATATATCAGAATTAGGATCGGGTTTTATCACTGGATTTAGCAAAACCCACAGACAGAAGTTCAGTTCAGGGCTCTTGAGGTATCTGACTACAAGGTAAGCTTTCGCTCACCTGTGTTAGCCAAGTAGTTTGACTGGAAAAATTGTCAAATGGTGCTGACTGTGCAGCACAGCCTCGTTGCAATGGGCTGCTTTAAGGACTCGAGTAAATTCCTCTGTGGTACTTTGCTGTGGTGGCTTGCCCTCTTATTAGCTTTGTCACTTCACCTTGATTCGTTTCTGAGTTTCCGTCTGCAGTTAAAACTAATAGACTTTTTTCTCCTTAGTTTTCAAAACATCATAAATAAAATTCATATCTTAAAATAGATGCCCTGTGTTTTCTGTAATAACACCATAACAGTATGGGGGAAAAAACCCTGGAATGCTAGTAGCTGTTTGGAGTTTAAATATCCATGCTCTGTCTCCTTTTCTCTCATTTGATGCTTGTTTATAAAACCTTCTTTCACAGTCTAAGCGCTTATTCTTTGTGGGGTTTTTTAGGTGGTGTTTCTTCTCTCTGGGTTCATCATATTATTTGTCCAGTCATGGCTTCAATACTCTTGCATTCATCACGTCCTGCTCACAGCAGAGTTGCAGTCTGCAGTTGTAATAAGAATAAAAATGTGCTGCTTGTCTGTAGCAGGTGTTTCTGCAACAGCCAGCTAAGCATTTTTTATCTCCATGCTACTAATAAACTGATTTGACAAAGATGACACTTCAATTTATTGGCAGAATTGAGAGAAAAGGGAAAGAAAACAAGCCAGCTTTGTGTTTAACCTGTAGCCCAGGATGCCAGCCAGAGGGCAGTTTAAAATCCAGATTTTTCAGTACAAGGAGAGCTGGGTTCCTTGTGCAGTGGCTGTGTGTGTAGTCACTTAACCACTCTGATTTTACAGATACCTGGGTTCCTGTTAGATCCCACTGAGAACAATCATCTCACAGATGGAAAAAAAAATTATGCGAGGAAATTTCCTTGGGCATTGAATCCATGCTAGACAAAAGAAGGTTGAAGGGTCTTATGGAGTCAGGCTGGCTTGCATAGCAGAACTGTGGTGATAGCTCAGAGAGCTGCCAGGTCGATACTGAGACAAAGACAACATGAAAGAAGGGAGAGCAGCCAGGTGGTGAGGAGGGAGTGCTGGGGGTGACCGTGAGCAGTGGTCCAAGATGGACAAATGCCATGGGGAAGGGTGAGCCTGCCTCCAATGCCAGCTTTTGAAAAGACTGGGTCCTTTCCTGTGGCAAAACCACCATCTTATTTCCTCTCAGTGTCAGTACTGCCTCTCTAAACAGTTTTTGTAAATCAGACTTTTCCAGCTAAGATAATTTCCTTGGGAAATTTGTGGTTGGCTGTAAGTTTCAAACTCTAAACACATGCTAGTGAAAAAAATCAAAATATGAATGGAAATATGAAAATGCATTGTGTGACCTTTCTTCCTCTCCACTAAAATGTGAAACTGCAATTCACTGTCAATAAGAAGTCTGTGACCGTAGCCCCATGGTTGACATCTAATTATAGTATGGCAATGCCTTGTTTTTAGTATAATTGTGGGAAATTTTAAATAGGATTGAAATTTCAATGTCTGCTTGTAAAAAAATCAAATATGAGATTAAAAAAACCTTGTTTATTCTTGCATTCTATTTTTCCATTATGTCTGTGTACAATGTAGTTGTATACATAGATAAAGAAAATGGCAGTCTGTTTTCCCTTCCAGAATGTACATTCCTTTTCAGTTGTCTAGATAGCCGGAAGAAATTACTAATCTGTCTTTTAACTGTTTTGTGTATTGAGCAAACAAAAAGATTTTGGAGTGACAGTAGTTCTGAAAAGCATATAACAATCTTGCCCTTAATCAGAAAAAGTCTGCAACGTTTTGCCATTGCTTATATCTGAAACTGATCCTAGAATGAAAGACACTGTCAGTTTAATAGCTGGTCCTGTGGCTGACACTAGTATAATTCAGTGAGTTTGCTGGAAGCAGCTGGACTGTAGGAGGACATTTAGGCAGATGCATTGGAAAACTCTGTCTGTGGTTTTGGTTAGAGCAGGTATGTGCTTTTGAAGTGAATCTCACAGTTGTCCCTGTCACTGTGCTGTGGTCTGTATCTCTGAGCACACCTCAGGCATCCCGGCCACAAATGGGCCATTTGTTGAGGTTATCAGGGTGGAGCTCAGCTGAGGTAACCCCCTGAAATTGTAGACATTGTGGATGTCAGGCCCTCTGCATCATCTGCCTGATGTGCCATTTGCTAATGCAGACGTAGATGTAGTCATCGTGACACCAGATGATCTCAGTTTTGTTGCTAGGTTTTTGCAGCAGTGCTTCCTGACGTGGAGTCGTAACCTCAGGAATAGCTTGAGGTACAGCAGATTTTAAGCTTTTTTAGCTCTAATGCTTTCTAAATGTAAAGAGTGATTTTGGTCGTATGGCTACACCTGTGGCCTTTGCACGAGGAGGTACTGTTCTGGAGGTTGTCACTGAAATCAGAAGCTGACCTGAATAGGTGACAGCACCTCCTTTGCTGACCCATCAGACTTTGTTCCTGTTCCTGCTGTACCAAGGTTGCATTTCAGGTGCCCAGCCCTCTCGTGAGCCTGGCTCGCTGAAGAATGGCATCTCTTAGCATGTAGTCATAGACCCGACTGGCCAAAGGGAGTGACAGGGTCCCACCAGGAAATATGATGCATAGGAAGAAAAACCCATGCCAGGTTACTTCTGTAGATTCTGCCTTTTATAAGACAGAAAAAATACTGGCAATACTGGTCTGAAACAAAACATGATGTTTCTGCTTGACTGAAAAAATGCGACACAAGTGTCAACATCTTATACCAGTTGAAATGCAAAATACATTCTTTAAAAGCAAAATTTTTTGGAGTTAGTGTTCCTGATAAAATATTTAAAATTGCACATTAAAAAAAAAAAACCAAAACAATAACACCCACCCCCC
>WEKW01032492.1:112085-171269 GCA_013389905.1 Sula dactylatra
GTAATGTCAACAATATGTAGGAACAGCTACATTTACTGGTGTTCTTGAGACCGCAAAGGACCAATCTGACAGCTTTATTTGCTCTAAGTAAAAATAAGGAGTAGATAAATTCTTAAAAATAGTAAATGAAACCATTTGCTTATTTTAATTAGATTAAGATGTGTAAAATCTTCTTCTCTGAGGAGGTCTGCATCTACTTAACTTCAGACAATCCTTTTTAAGTAAAGTGAGTCCTTAATCAGCAATGCAAGGAGTTTAAATTAATCATCAGGCAACTACTTTAGGCTTTAAATCCCTACTTGATGATGCTTTGATCCACAGTAAATATTTAAATAAATGTCAACGTAGATACTTATTGTCCACTCCTGAGAAAAAATTAAGTAGCTCAATGTAGGATAGCAAAGCTGAGATACAGTGGGGTTGCCTGCAAACAAAGGCTTTTGCAGATGTTGCATTTCAGGAAAAAGAATCAAGATGAAGCCTAGAAATGAGAAAAGCATAAAAGTGTAGTGCACCTATAATAATATACCCCTTTTCTCCTTCATATCCTTTCTAAACACCCCCAAAATAGAAACTAACTTATCGATGGGACTTGATAAGATTTCACCAAATTTCATCAAATAATTTTCTATCATGTACAAAAAGGGAGTTTATTGTATTTACCATGCTGCTGTGTGCATTCCTTTCATTACTTTCACTGAGTCAAAATAATTGTCCCTATCTCTGCTATTCTATTAGTTAAGGGTGTGCTCAAGCCACTACTGAGCTTTGCTACATTCACAAAGGTGACCTGTGAAACAATTAACAAAACCCCTATATAATATACTATAATATACTAACTGCAATCAGAGAAACAGGTTTGCCCAATGCACAGAGCTTCTGGATGGCTCTAAATGCTGCCACCTTGCCACATCCTAAGATTTTCTTTTTTAAATTGACAGATGGCAACAAGCAGCCTCAGAGCACTTTGGTTTCTTCTATTTCAGGTGACAAAAGCAATGAAATGGGGAAATAGTAGTTCACCTTTGCGGTGCAGAAGACATTGTGGAATAGGGTTGATGCTGATAGCCTCCTCTTATCTGGCCAAGCAGATTTATTTACAGATCTCAGGTTTCCAGGCTATTTGTAAAGGTCTAACTTGCTGCCATAGATTGTATGCAATTCCTACCACATCTCATGCTTTCTGGGCGAGTGCAGGCTTCCTGTGTTTTGTGTCCAAACAATTACTTTCAGAGTGAAGGAGTTAGTATTAGTGAGGCTGTTACAGCAGCCCACACTGTATCTCATTCAGAAGAGGCATCTGGGTCACCCAACTCTTTATTTTGTTGTTCAGGTAGACAAAATATAAAAAGTTTGAAAAGATCTCTTTGGCTGAGCTGAAGTGCGGCAGTTAATGGAAATACACATCTTACAAAACAGCGACATATCTCCGCAGAGGGGTTTTGTTATCCTTGTACAACCACTTCTCGGAGAAGATGCAGTGTGACTTTGCTGTGAGGAGCAGACCAGATGGGATTCAAGCAGTGGAGAAAGTCAGATTAGTTTATACAGGAAACTATGAGGGAGTTTAGACCAGAAATGGTGCTGTCCTGCTTAGCACTTCTGACACTTAATATCCTTTTTATTTAACTGACTAAATCTGGATTATGTTTCTCAGTAGAACGTCTTAAAATTTTTACTGTCCTGACTAGCGAAAGTAATGTAAGCCGCTTTTTCCTTCATGCTGCCAACTCTGGAATTCTGCTTTTAAAAAATACCTTTTTTTTCAAAATGGTAGTTACAGTTATGGGAAAAAACCCCTGTACAAGTTAAAACTAATTACTAATTACTTAGCACAAGAGAAACGAGGGAAAAAGAGGACTGAGTCTAAATGTACAGCATAGAGCTGGTGATCTTTGCATAAAAGATTTCAGACATTTTTAGTAATTTCATATGGATCAAGAGAACAGTGAGACCTCCACACATCTGTGGAGGATTTTCGTAATAAATTGAAGACTCTACTTCTGCTCAGAAAGACTTTCTGCTTTGCCCATTAGGAAATTGCCTCTTGTTTATTGAAATTCCTTTGTTTTTCAAAATCCCACCCATTCCCCAAGGATGCTTCTGGAGGAGCAGCGAGCGATCCCAGTGTCAGGGCAGCACTTTGGGAGGCTGCCGTGTAGCCACCCCATGTGGGAAGCATACGGTGTGCTAGAGCGGTCTGCTCAGACTCTTTGGTCCCAGCAGAAATGTCTTCTGCCTTCCCCCATGGGCTGTCTGCTGGCGGTTGCCTCTTAGCAGGGCTGGGGTATCTCTCTGGAGGGGAGGGGGTTGTCTCACTGCATTTCTTCTTGCCCTTCCCCTGTAACACATGGGTGGCTGTCTCAAAATGTTTTTGTTGTTGTCTTTTTTGGTTTGCAACCTGGAAATAACTTGTGTGTAGGTCTTGTGTGATGGCTGAGGGTCAGTGTTTAGAAATGGTGTCTAGGCTGGGTGCCACAGTGGCCCCTGCCCTAGGAGGACCTAAGATTGCCTCTGGTTCCCCAAGGGTGGCACAAATCTCCTTGCAGTGTGGCACTTGCCTTGGTGCTCACAGTATACAGGCTTTTGAAATAACTACTATGGATGTTTTCAAATAGAAGAGCATAGGCATTCATTGGTGTGTTGCTTGGGGGAATGGCATGTACATCCTGAATCAATATAAGGATGCAAGCTGCATTCTTGTCAGGTGTCTTGTAAATGACATGACATTATTAACCAAGGGTCTTTCCCAGCACAGGAGCCTGTACTCATACATCTATAATGCTTTAGACTAGAGAAGAGAGTCCTATACTTCTCTTGCATGATGTTCCCTCTCGGCCACATCTGACTAGTGCAGGCACACTTCTCTGCAACCTTCCGAAAGGGGAGAAATAGTGTTGAAGTACCTGATGGACAGCACTTCTAGACTGCTGTGAATTAGGTGGAAAACAAAGAGAAGGGGCAGGGTGGTGCGGGGTGGGGACAGAAGACAAATAAACCAAAGTCAGCTCAAGTCAAAAGCTTGTCAAGGGATCAGGCACTGAAAATCCCATCCCCAGTGCCGAAGAAACGTGCTGTGGAATAGAGCCATGACAGACAAATCAGATGATGCAGTCTTCTACCAGTGAAAGATGTTGGAAGAGCGAGCAGAATTTAAACCTGCTTTGATTGGTAATAATCCTCTAGTTGGTGACTGGTGATGCACTTAGAGGAAGAAAAAAATTATACCATGTACTGAAAGATGTTGAGAAATTATGTAATACACTGCATCGTGTAATACAGTGGTGGAAAAAGAGAACCAACAAGATCTTTTTAATTATTTGCCTTATTCGTTTTAAGTTGCATGTGTGTATGTATATGCATATATATGCCTACATATATGCACTGGTTTTTTTTAGACCAGGTGCTAGAAAATTACTGCTTATTGTCCAGGTATCGGACAATACCTGGGAAATGGGCTAGTTATTAATATCTACATTTGCTGACTAGGCTCGGATCTGCAGGCACAAAATCTTCTGTTCAGTGAAGCAGTGATATTCCAACTACGTGTAAAGAACTGTGTAGGAAAAATTTAAGCCTTTTATTGAAAAGGATACAAATAGTAGAGTTTCATCAGATAATAGAGAAGGAATGTTATACGTAGTTAAAGAATATGTTTGAAGAAAGTGTTGTTTTAAAAAAACCAAACAAAACCCCAAAACAAACCCCCTAAAAGCTGGTATCTAACTCTGCATGGGCATGATTCCATGAATGAGAGTAGCTAGCTGAAATTGGATTGAAATAATGCCACATTCACACCAGTACAGGTCCAGAACCTTTGTAATTTGCTTCTAACTTCTGGGTCATGAGGGTAACGAGGTAATGCTTCAGTTTTGTCAAAAGATTTTTTTTTTTAAAGCATTTTTGAATTCTACAAGATACCATGTGGAAAGAGGGAAGCCTCTCCTGAGACCTGAGCATCTCTAAGTGCCATCAAAGGACTGGACTTTAGTTTCTATGTTTCTCAGTTTAATAGCCTTCTCTAGTACTATTTTCCATGTAGTCCATTTTAATTAGGGATCAATAATAATGTCCCAGCACTTTACTACTTCACTCATTTCAATCGAAGCTGACTGCTTCAGCTATGTTCTGAGCTGTGTAGCAGGAAGGTTGCTCAGCAACTGTGACATGCAGACAATAAAATTACATGGACTTGGCCATTAACCATCTTTAGGGATGAGTTTATCATTGTTCCACCCTACACTTACACTAATCTTCTGAAGCTGCCTGTGATACCTGCTGCACTTGAGAAGCTGTGTGGCAGAAGAAGATAGTCTAAATCACGTTTCCCATGGTTTGTTGGGTCAGCTTGCTTACGGGCACATCCTGTAAACACAGGGTTACACGTGGGACCGTCAGTGAAAATGGATGATGAAGCCAGCTCTGACAGGCTTAATCATAAGGGGCCTGATCCCAATCCCACTGAAAACTATTCCAGTCTTTCCACTCGTGCCAATGTTAGCTTAGTCCATGCCTTCAGATCAAGGCTCATATTCTAAACTTTCAGTATTTGAGTGCTTGAGAGATTTATTTTTATCATCTTCAGATACAATGTTCCAGCAATGTAATGAAAGTTCATTACAAATAGCCTTGATTGACATTATTGTCCATTTTTCTTGCAAAGCACAAGCATGGGCATAATTTAATGCAGATTTCATTGTATTTAAGGAAAAAAAAAACAAGTAGAAATTCCAGTTAAAAATTGCTGTTAAAGCTTCTGATCAGTCCTACTCAGGAATCAATCTAAACCCGTTTTGTCTTCTTACTTCAGAATAAGTTTTTTGTTTTGAACTTTCAGCTAATGTCAACATAGAAAAGATTAAAAAGGAAATATACAGTTGTCCAGAATTATTGAAAAGCTATGTCGTCCTTGCATTTCCAAAGGGAAAAAAAAACAACCCACAATCCCAAAAAAAAACCCAACCTCAGAGCTCCTTCTATCTTGGAAAAAAAATGATATTTGCTCTTGTCACCCCTGAGATAGTTGCTATGGTCAGAAGATTGCTTTTTAATCCGGGAAATGGAACAGTAAAAACACCTGGGATAACCCAAAGAAAGCATTAACTAGAATATGTTAAAAATAATTTTTACTAATACAAATATTGACTAGGTGCTTTGGTAAGCATGCTAGTAAAATTAAGCCTGTGAATTGGAAAGGTACTATAAGGTGTTAAATAAGGCATTAATGTGCCTCTTTGAGAAAAGCAGACTTGAGCCTTTGCTACTTCGAGTTGTTATTTGTGGGGTGGCACAGGGCCGCCAGGAAATTTCCTTAAGGAAGAGACGTTATGGATTTTCAATATTAAAAGAAAGTCCTGTGAAATGAAGGAACTGTGACTAGATCTATACCATTTATCCCCTGTCTTGGTTTGGGAAAGTCAACCAGAGAAGAATAACCAGAGCAAAGAAATGTTCCTGTGACTGATCCTTGGCTAGAGATCTATCTCTATGCATACATTCACAGGTGCGTAGTTTACAGTTGTTGTAAATCTCTGAATTCCTCTCACTTCCAGGTATGTGAAACAGAAAGGCAACTTAAGATATAAGTGGAGGATTTTCTTCCTGGCTTTATTGCTGGCCTGCTGGGCAACTCTATGGTAGCCACAACTGTGATTGTCCTCTCCCTCTATATAATGACAGTCATGGGATTGTTTCTGTCTTTACTTTGTGCCCTGTCCATGATGATCAGACACATCTGATCATCGCTGGCAAGGGATTCCTGTGAACCGCATGATGCTCCAAGAAGAGGTGCTATGGCCACAATAAATGCGGTGCAAAGCATGGAGAAGGTAGAGGAGGTTTTCTTGGGAGCCCTGAGGTTGGCACCCCTGATACTTTGAAGTTGAGGTTAAACATCTATAAGCAAGTCTGTAATGTACTCATGAAGTTTTCAGCCAGTGAATTGTGTGGGAGAGGAGACAGCAAGAACATGTGAACAGAAATTACAGCTTTTCAGGTGTCAGGCTAGTGCTTTATAAACACTTGAGCGATGTAGTGAAGAGTCCTTCAATTTTTATATGCCTAATACTTGTTAAAAAAAAAAAAAAAGACAAATATACATGTTTATAAAGGTCTCTGTTTTAACTGTTAGAGCCTCCCCATAAATCACCGGAAACTCACATGGTGTAATTGACATAATTAAATTCTATGTTAAGTGGATTTTTCATTACTTTTAGAAAAAACCACCTCTACTCCCTTACAAAAATATAGATGTATGCCTAAAAGTTCAATTTGCTTGCTTTCATATCAGATGGACTAAAGGTAGAGAGGATCTGACAGCGTTTCAGAAGAGGTGAGGAATTTTCCATACTAGTACTGTAAGTGGCAATTGTTGCAGGAGACCTGCCAGAGCTCACTCCCCGGCTTATCCATACCTGGCAAGGTATTTTCAAGTTTTGTCTGAATCTGTTCAATCTGACATCAATGGCAAAACTTCAATGGACTTGAGGTGGGAGAAGGACGAGGCCTCAGCAGTGCCAGCTGCAGTTGTGAATGACAAGAGCAGAAATGCAGCCTTGCTACACGGTATGAAGTTATTTTTGTAGATTTCCAGCATCAGGAGGGATGAAATGGTAGATACTTTTGCAGGTCATACATTTCTCCTTACCTTGGGAAAATTGCCTCTGTTTGTGAACTCATTAGCAGAGGACCCATTTATTGTACAGCGTGTTCAGGAAGAAGGGAGTGTCTGTGTAGCAGCTCCCCAGAAGGGTGTTAGATGAACACATTTTTGATGAGCTATCAAGCATCATAAAAGCCGTGGACTTCTGAAGAAGCAAATCAAACAGAGAGCTATCTTTTCTGTGACTATAGAGGACCTTGGCTGTGGCAGAAGCCACTGGTTTGAGGGGAATTAATTTCTGGGCTGCTTTTGAAAGGGGTTTTCAATGTGCTTTGTGCTTCAATGCTCAGTTCCTGCATGCTCTTGCTATTTTAAACCTTCGTGGAACTTGGGGTGCTTGGAAACTGCCCTGAGGTAGAGAGAGCTTTGATAATTAGGCTCTTGCTTTTATCCTGGGAGACAGGGACTCTACTGCTGAACTGTACTGGGCAGCAGCTTTTGGCTGAAACTTTTTTCTGACTTCCAACTTGCTGAAAGGGAAAATTTCATTAGGGAAGACTTTCTTTCAGTGATTTTTAAAATTTTTTAAATCATAATTTAAGATACTATTTAATATTTTTATCATTTAGTCTGGAAGTTTTGGAGATGTAAAACTGCTGGGGTTTTTTCATGTGGAATAAAGATATGTAAGACACAAATAAAAACAGACTTAAAGTTGACAGCCTACTGAAATTGATTATTCTGATTGACATGTATATAAAATATATCCATATTTGCCACTGTTTCATTTTGGAATTTAAAAGGATTGTTAAATATCTAGCTTATCTGTATGACAGGGAAAACTCAAGATACCTTCATCAACTCCAGACTTACAGTAAAGGTTTAAGTGATATTACTGTGGAGTGTGGTTAAGGTGAAAAGAAAATGAATATTTTTAAAGTTCTGTGACTGAATGTTTAGGAGGAGGGAATTGGGGAAAGAAAAAAAAAAAAGTCCACTTAATGAAGCATGTTTGAGATTGGCTATATATTGTTTCCCCATGGAAATTTTGTTTGGAAACTTTGGTTTGGAAGTTGAAATATGCACTGTATTTACTTACTTATTCAGATTTCCATTTTCATTAGATGAGAAGGTTTTTCTTTTAGTTTTGAATATGATGAAACTTTTTGGTGCCCAAGGCTCTGGAAAAGGCATATTGTTTGAAAGGATACTTCTGTGTGAGCCTTTGAGTGGTTTCTCTGTGTACCAATAGGTCTGTATGCAGAAATCATTCCTTTGCAAACAGCAGGCTGAAGAGATGAAAAATAGGTAGCGTGCCAAATCTTCCCAAGGACCTAGGAGCTCTGGTGTGTCCTGCCCCGGTGGTATCTGCAAGAACTGGTGGATGCAGTAACCAGGTGCCTGCTGAACCTCTATGTGCCCATGTGCGAAGTCCATGCGTGGTGTGAACAGCTACCTGCTAGTAACAAAAGGAGCTCGAATCTGTCGATGGTAACACCTAGTGAATGCAGGGTGGTCTAATAACAGCCGTAATCTGGGTCTCCCCCAATTCAATACGCAAGAAGGGAAAAGGGGATTTAAAACAATATTCAGGGAATTCCAGCCACAGGCAATTTTCAGCAAAAAACAAGTTGCCTGCTCTGGTCCCTGTGTTCCCAGCTAAGGTCTCTGATAGCAGGTCACTGGTAGGAAGAGCCACTTGGTTAGAAGTTAAATATGGATATGTAGTCAACTATGAAAACTTTTGTTAACCTTACACATTAAGTGCAATAGGTATGTCTTTACCTGAACCCAGCTAAATGTCTAAACATAAAATCATAGAATGATGGAATGGTTTGGGTTGGAAGGGACCTTTAGAGGCCATCTAGTCCAACCCCTCTGCAGTGAGCAGGGACATCCCCAACTAGATCAGAGCCCCGTCCAACCCGACCTTGAATGTCTCCAGGGATGGGGCATCTACCACCTCTCTGGGCAACCTGCTCCAGTGTTTCACCACTCTCATTGTAAAAAATTTCTTCTTTAGATCTAGTCTGAATCTACCCTTTTTTGGTTTAAAACTATTGTCCTTTGTCCTATCTCAACAGGCCATGCTAAAACATGCTTGTCCAAAAGTTGAGTAAAAACTGCTACTGATGTCAGTGGGAGAGGAGCTATAGTAACATGATGATTCCTGATAGTGTGTTGAGAGCATGGGACCTGATGCTTTGCTCTCCATTCATACAGGCAAATCTTCCTCCTCAAGTAGTCCCATACAACAGGGAAACACCCAAAGGTAAAGCTTGGATTGGAAGGTGCATTTCATGCCAGCCATGCTAAAGATACTCAGGGACTCAGTCCAGCCAGTCTTGTTGGCTTTCGTTCACAGCATCTGCAGCGGTATAGGAGGTGGAGAGGAAATACAAGAGAATAATCAGGATATAAAAGCAAGATGAAACCATTATTTTTCGGCCAACTCAATTTACTTCATGATGTTCCCTCAGAGGGGTGCTGTTCAGACTTTTTATTGGTGTTGTAAACACTCAAAAAAATACCACTTTTTGCAAAGATCAAGTAATTCTTAGGACCCGCCAGATAAGAAATACTGAGTGGGATTAGTTAACTTCTTCCGATTGTGCTTAATTTCAAGATTTCCTGACATAGGTAAACTTGATTTTGAAATTGGGATTCTGAATTTAGATTTTACCTGGCAAGTTTATAATTACACATACCCATAGCTTAATGAAGCTGCATTAAATCGTTTGGCAGAGTTACAATATGTAATAGCCCATGGCACCGTCTGTCACCTGCAAAGCGGATTATTGTTGCTTTTCTTCATTTTGCTAGGTTAAGCAAGTGTTTAAGGGTATTGTCCCAGGAATGCATTTTTTAACAAACATATGGTGTGAGTTCATTGGATATTTCTCTTGCTTTTTAATCTTTTGATTAAAAGGTTTGAAAGAAAGTCCCATCTGAAAAGATTTTAAAAAATTATTATGGCAGGTTTCGGATTTGATTTTCATTCTCTCTCATAATGAAGGCAATAGAGACTTGAATGAAATTATGACAGATCCACAAGTGATGCCCCATCTGCTACACTGTCATGTAGAATATTATCCCTCAAAGTTGAACTTCTAAGAGAAAACAACCTGGTAAAGTAAAAGAACTTCCAGGGTATATTTCTTTAGAATTTTTGGTGGTAGTAGAGAAAATGGAAGTTAATTTACTGATTTTTGAAGGCTAAAAGGGAGATACAAATGAATACTTACTTAGCCATTTAGTGTTTCTCTGCAGTAAGTGTGCTGGGATTCCAACAGGATCTTGTTGATGTTGAAACTAAAGATTTTAATTATTTATTTTTGCTTAGAAACGTTCTCAAAGGGCCTTGTGTAGTAAGTACAGCTAGCTGGGATCTGCCACCAGATCTGGACTTTCAGTCCTTTTTCAGTCTTGTACTCAATGACTAGCTGTGGGCAGCCACTTCTCTTTCCTTTTCCTAAAGGAATGAAAAGAGCACCATCATCTAGGGAAGGAGAGGTCAACAAGCTTATATGGATATTGCAGTGTTGGCTTCCAAAAAAATCAGGATTCAATTAGGATTATAGGAATTATTTTGTTCTTGGTTTAAAGAAAAAAAATAAAAAGGGGAAATGAGTTTTGAATTTACCACATACAACCGTTCTAAAAATTATATTTCATTAAAGTTTTAGAAAAAGACACTACTAGTTCAAGGAAATATTTTGTTTAAGTCAAAAATATTTTTTATCCTATTTAGGTATTTCCAACAAAATTGTTTTTTCTTAAATTAAAACCCAACTTGAAGTTTCACCATAAAAATGCTGAAGTGCTGAAAGTTCTGTGTCTTGAAGGGAGTGGAGTTTGTACTTCATATTCAGTCAATTGAGTTAAATCCCACACAAATTCAAAAATGCTGCAGATCTGAATCTGAATACTTCAGTGAAAAATTGCATTCAGCTTTAATTTTCATCAAGTGTAGCAGTGAGGGATATTACCATATACTGTTATGTATAAATTCCAAGTTTAAAGTAGTATCCTGAATGGGATTTAAATTCTGATGAGAGAGGAGGGGGAAAATAAAGAAGACATGAATACAGGACAGGTTTTCCTCCTGTGAATATATTTTCAAAGTTAGGTGCCTTAGATCTATTCTTGATAAACTTCAACCCCACTTTCTTGCAATTATTCCTGCAATTGTGAGAACTTTTTCAGTAGCTTTGTAATATGTTTAAAGTTTCATATAAAAGAAAATCCAGTATTACCGGCTAGGTTGTGCAGCACTACATGTGTCAATCTGTGCATTAGTTACTGAAATGAGTGGTTTGATTTCAGTACTCAGTGTCTTCTGCACAGGGACTAAGACCTTTACAGTCTTTTTTTTTTTTTAATCATGTATTGTCAGTGTACTAGGACAAATTGTTATTGATGGAGAAAAGTACAAGATTTCAGTCTTCACGGATGTTGCCAATAATAAATGATATGTCTCCTTTTTTAATTTTTCATGCAAAATATTTTTGGCAAGTTTGAAACTGGTGTATGAAAAGTTTCCATTCAATTCAGGAAAAAAAAAAAGTTATTCGATATCCCAAAATACCGTGGCCTCATTACACACGCATTAATGTGTGTGGAGCTCCTTGACAGTGTCTTTGGGTTGCTGTACTTTAGAATGATACTCTGAGGGCTCAGTGGCTCCGGAAACACCAGCTGTATTGCAATGGGTCAGTAATTCTTTGTTGTTTTGGCAAATATGTATGCCTCTCATGTAGTCATTTTTTGGAAATGGAGGGAGTATTTTAATTCTATTAGTAGTCAGGTGCTGATGCATCAGGTGCTATAAAACCAAGACAGTAGATTCACTGGAGTGTGTCTGTCTACAAATGTGTGCACTGAGTTCCATTAGAGAAAACACTGCTGCTTTTTTCCTTTTTTCAGTTTGCATTTTTATCTTATGCCACTCTGGATTGTGCAAATCTTAACACCTGTTATTAGAATTATGCTTAGCCCATTTCCCTATTTAGAGAGCTTTTTCCCTAGAATTAGATCCTTATGCCAGGGAACAAAGACAAATTACAATGTGTTTTCAAGACATGCTGACAGCCTTCAGTGATGCTAAATCCATTGCCTGGAATCCAGCCAGAAAGTTTTGATTGGAGGTACACACTTGCAGTTTCACAACTGTGTTACGTTCTCCATACACCTCCCTGAGTCCACAGGGGGTCTGATTGCTTTTCCTAGGGTTATATTTAGTAACTGATTGCAGATGGCTTTTAGACAGCAGGAGGAGAAAAAGAAAACTTTCTCTTTTATGTAGAATTATGTTGAAACTTTCAAGGTGCAAATGCATTTATTTAACAGAGACTGCCACTCTGAAAAGATTTCTTGCATTAACAGTGCGCAATTCTGATTAAAAGATGTTATTCTCTTGTTCCCTATCTGTTTGGTTTTATTTACTATATACTTACTATATACTCACAGTCCATTGCCTTATTTTTTCATTTTAAACCCATTGAAACAGGACTATATTTTTGTTCTAGAGTCACAGTGAAGTTGTGACACTATCACACCCTGGCATTCCTAAACACTGACACAAGATACACTTATTCTTATTTATTTCAAAATTTCATATATGTCATTGCTGGTCTGTTATATAAATCCTTTTAAGATGGGCTCTGTAGGATGCTGAAATGCTCGTGGTCTTATCTGTGTTTCTTTTCTCATGGACTGAAGCATTGCCTGGAGTGAGATTTGTGGGGTTTTATTTCCGTAAAACTTGTATTCATTAATTTTGTTTATGAATTGGAAGGGTAAAAGGAAAAAAAATCAAAATACTGCTTGCCTCATCAGGGAGTGAAGGGGATGGTGGGGCATGATGGTACAGTGGGAATTGATTCTCTGTGCTGGTGTGAGTACTGGTGTCCTTGGCAAGGCTTCACTTGCCTCCATGTGAAACCTCTGCAGTTGTTAATGCCATGATATAAACAGCCCTGGAAGCAGAAGGATACAACTGAAAAGTTGTTCTTTGTTTAGGTAACAGGGGTATATACCTGTAGTGCATCAGGTCACATGAAATTTTTGGTGCATGTGCCAAAAACATCCCTTCATGAGAGGGAATAACTTCCAAAACAGACTGTTCTTTTTTAGGGGACAGACACATAGCGATGACCAAGATGCACAGAACAGATTTCACTGGAAAAATCAACTTTTCTGTAGAGTTGCCACACTGTGATGTAGCAAGGATGCTGAGGTATTTTCCATACATTTAGCAGAAATAGTGACAATACGAGGAAGCAAGAATCTTCTAACAGTGGTCCTTATTCACAGTTAGGAAAGATTAGGGTTGTTTGAGAACGTTTATATGGCACGGTTGGAGATTTCTGCAGAGGCAGTTGATCTTGGGATGCTCTGTTTGACAGGCTTTGCAGTCTTCACATTAGGTAAGTGAAATGTGAAGCGTAGGACCTGAGAGAAGGAAGAAATCCAACCTAACTTTCTGTTCTCAATTTCCCTAGGCTATCTAGAAGCTTTTCGGCTGCTGGTACAAATTTGAACAGCCTAAAACCTCCTCCGAGTTGTATCCTAAGGAAGGGGACACAGCAGCCTGCTCCGTGGGTTAGAGATAGCAAGAGTGCAAGGCCGTCACGTTATTATGCTTATTGTTTCAGACAAGTCCCCTACACAGAGTGACTCCAAAGAAACACGGAGCTGGATTTCTCTGGGTCCCTGGTGGCACAGCTTCTGGGCTGATGAGCAGTGTGCAGCGAGAATGCAGCTGAAATGCTGTGTCTGTTTTTTTAGTGACCTCACGGTAACTTGGAGCACATTACAGTTTTTACTGCTTGAGGTAAGTAATGAAACTGCTTTTCCCTTCCTACTTGGATTAATGAAACTGTCCTGTTGATAGGAATAGTTGAAGGAATGAATCCTAAAAATAAACAAAATATAAGAGGGGAAAACAGATGGTCCACAGATATCTTTTGGAGAGCTGCAGAGGCAGTATAAGAGACTTCTGAGGGCTAATCAGGGCTGTGAAAGCACTGCTGATCTGATCTGCTCCTATCTTAGGAGAAGGGGAAAGGAAAGGGGATTATTGATACTGCATTTTTTGCTTTCAGGATTTGAATTCCGAAATGCTTACACAAAAGCAGAAAGGAAACTCTCAGAACTGTGGAGTCCTGATACCATTTCATCAGTGTCATCTTCCTGAAGGGATAGTCAGACACAGAAAACAAGCATGTCCTCCCCCTTCTCTGCCAGTTAAATAGAAATAAAAACCTCCAGCAAACTCGGTAACGTGCGGTTTTCACTTTTTTTGTCTTTTGTTTTCCTTAAAGCTCTGTCAGTTATGCCCAACAAAACAAAACCAAGAGAGCAGGAGAGAATTTCACTTGGTGCCAGGACAAGCAGAAGAACAGAGTGAGCAACAAGTAAGTCTCCAGCTCCGTTGCAGTTTTGGTGCAGCGACCTAGCTGCTGTATAAATCCAACTGCGGCAAAAGTATGAACGTTGTCGTCTTGTCCTTGAAAATGCTGACTGAAACAAAATGTGTTTTCCCTCCGAGTCTGAATTTGTGCTTTATTACCTTCATTATTTTCTTCATTATTTTTGTTTGCAAACTGAGCAGTGAAAAAAAATGGTATGCACCATACGCTGGTTTTTTTTTTCCTTTTTCTCCTTAAAAGAAGCAGGACATAAAATGCCATTGCCGTTTCCTCAGACATTCAGCTACAAAGCATTTACATAAAGCTGTTACGCTTTCTGCTGTTACATGTTTGTTCCAGTTGTTCAGTCCACACTACAAGAAAATAAAGACAGGAAAAATATATTAGCTCAGCTCTCCTTAGGATGAAAACCCTGTTTTCAAATCAAAATTTAAAATATAGTCGTATGCTTTCTCGTTACTTCCTGGATTTGTACATGTGTTTTTATCCCACGAGGGTCTTGCTTTTGTTGTGTTTTATATTAATCTTAAGCTTTAGGATTTTAAGGTGCTACAGAATTTTCACTCTGACTGTCGAGAAAACTTTTAAATTAAACTGAAGATTTTTTGTAGGTCATTGTGACCTTTATAATTTTGCATTATACAGCCTATTAACTGTGGGAAGGAAAGCTGCAGTTCACAAATATGTTTACAACCATATAAATGAGGATGTGCATTAAACTGCAGGGCTTAGAAAACATAAGTAATGAACATTATTTGTACCTTGACAAAGCAAAAAAGCATGATTAAGGATAATTGTAGGTAACTGTCATCATGAGAGAAATGTTTACGCAGTCAGAAGTACCAAACAGCACTTAAGCAGTTTCTCTAAGGGGAACAGTAAGGAACTAATGGATGCCAGTACATGCCTTGAAAACAATTTGACTTAAAGGTTTTCAGATTTTTCTTTTCTCCTTTATGAATTTAGAAAAATAGTGATTGTAATAATTGTTGGTTTTAATGAGGACTCAGAAATTTTCACTCTTGCCTATGTTATCGCAAAGCCTCTTTTGTTTGAAAAAACTAAATTCAGAGAGCATTTCGTCATGAGGTTACTAATGCATTTTCTGGTCAGACCAGCAACGCATCTTACTGAAATGCAAGTTAGGTTCATAGCTAATTGGTTTTCTTAGCAGGGACATTTCTGCCCATTTTGGTGTCAGATAGAAGTTTGACAATTAAAGCCACCTTAGTTTTTTTTTTTTTTTAAAAGAAGCATTTTGCTTGTGTTTATGTATATATAAAAAAAACAAATTATTTTAAGCAATAAGTAATATCTGGAGGAAGACTTCTTAATGATTTTGCATTATGGGTATTGGCCATACTGCAGACTCATTCACATAAAGATAAAGTATGTCATATAGGAAAAGATATGTCTCGGGCACCGGGAAGAAGTCTTGGTGATGATATAGGAAGCGAAATCTTTGAGCCATAACTCTGCATTGGAGTGGGGATTGGAGTGGGGCAGGAATTTCCCTCAGTTTTCTTCTTGAAAGAGTAAAATTGCGGTCCCTTGTGTCAAAACCTCCAAGGAAATGCATTGGGAATTGCCAAGTGCAGAATTCTCCCCAGAATAGGAGGTCCAAGGAGATGGCTGAATTTGCCCTCTCTAAGTAGGTCCAAAAAATGAATCATTTTTCAACATCTTGTTTTGAAAGGAACCAGATTATGCCTTTTATTTTATTCATGAGAAAACCTAGAAGATGATTCATATTTGGAAATGTGTGTGTAGACTAGTATTTTCTATAAAGAGATTAGACGGTTTGCAAACAAACTTCTCTGGAAGGCTTTGGTCCCAGCTGCAAGCTCTGGAGAGCCTAATTTTGGTGATCTTGGAGGAATCTCTAGAATTATAAAAGCCCAAAGGACAGGACTGAGGAAAAGAAAAATGCTTTTGTTAACTTAAATTCCCCCAAAATGCCTTGTCAGTGATCATTAGTTTGCTGTTGGAAGTGAAGAGGTTTGTATTCTGCAGGAAGTGAGACTGGACTATCTCTGCAGCTACTTATGGCCATAGAATCTATAAAAAGAGAGAAAGATGGATTTGTGAATCATGATAAGCGAGGATTCAGATGCTGGCTCCAAACCGTCATTATGCAGTGTGCCTGGGCATAAGATTTTGTTTTGAATTGTGTGATATTTATTTACACTTTTATTTATGAATTTTTCTAGGTTTGTCAGCACATTGATTTTCATGACAACTTATACAAAATAAGGCACCTTAATAGCATTTATAGTTATTTCACACTACATGCATACTTCAGTATGCTGACAGATAGCGGTCATGACTTTTGATGTTTCAGCAGTAGAATAATCCCTAATAAAACAAAGGACTGGTTTACGCAATTTGGATTCTCACAGTTCTCCCACTGCCTTCCGATGAACTAACTTTTATAGGAGTGAAATACGATTCTCATTTTGGTTTTATGCTAAGCTATACTTCAAAGCCAGAGAAAATTCAGTGGTCTTGGGATGAAAATTGTTCCCAGAAGACAATAGAGGAAGAAGTTCTGGAGGAAAACGATAACCCCACAGGCAGAAAGAGTGGTTTATCCAATGAGCATTATGAGGAGATGTATTAAAAACCAAACCAAAACAAAACCCAAACAAACTGAACAACCCTCTGGTGATAATTAAATACAGTTTAAACTCTGACAAACCTCGATCAAAATCCATCACTGGGATCAGAGTCCCATCACTGAGCGGTACAAGATGAGCTATTGCTGGTGCTAGAGACTAACAATTGCTTATTAGCAAGTGCTGTAACGGTATCGCAGTAAGTGCCGACTGGAAAACCACCTCCTAAACTGGTTGAACTGCTTCCATTTTCAAGCAGATTACATATAGAGGCTGAGTTTTATGCAATGCTTGCTAATACATTTTTATGGGCAGAGAGGTAGGCTTTAGTGCTGTGCTGTGCCCCCAGAAGCTGCAAAAGACTTAATTTTATCTGGAATTATTTTTGCCCAGCCAAGAGCTTGGTGATGCGGATATACAGAACATACCTTTTCTATCTGAATGATCCTTATTTGAAAGTGATGCTTTGTGTTCAAATTAACTGAAATTTATGAGATACAAGCACCTGCTATATTTGCTACCAGCTGAATTCTGCAAAATGGCCAAGTTTGAGGGTGTATTTTTTTGTTATTGTTTCTCCCACCTGTAACTGAGAGGGTTGCGGGTGTGAGTGTTCACAGCAGGGGAAGAAGAATCTGCCGCAGAAATCTCTTCAGTAGGTGATACAGGTGCAAACACTAATTAGGCCACAGATGAATAAGCCTGGGGTGTTTGTGCCAGCCCCTACGCTTGCATCCACATTGGCATTGCCAATAGTTTGCTGCAGTTCGTCACAGTGGCTCCGTAGGAGAGCATGATTGAAAAGGTTTATTCAGGGAAGTGCCGAGGTGTGCTGGCAGAGCCACGGCGGGCTTGAAAGCCCACATGGTGTTTGCCAGCCCTTCTCTCTCCCCTACATGCTAATTCCTGGCTGTGTTTTCACAGGGAGGTTGAAATTTCTGGGGCTGCTAGTCTGTGGGATGCTACCTTTCTGTGTGAAAAATTGCTCATCTCATACACAGTACCTCCTGAAAAAAACAACCAGAAAGGCCTAGAGAAAAGAAGTGCATTAAGACAAAGGAAAATGATCCCTCTAAAGCTCTGTGCAGTCTGTTCCTTCCACAGCCTGGCTTGGCATGATAAGGTATGCATTAGAACCAGACCGGTGTATCCCAGATAACTTTGAAATGAATTGCCTTCAGAGCCAGTTCTTCCTATGTTCTCACTAGGTTTCTACTTCTTCCTATATTTCTCTTTCTTCACTCTTTTTCTGAGTATTGCAGGTTAAGGTCCGCTGCCTGCTCTTTCTCACCTTGAGATTTTAATCCTGTACTTGCAACACCATTTTTGATTGCAGTGAAACAATGCTGGCTACCAATTACTGGAGTGTCATTTTGAAACCCATATTCTCAAAGACTAAGGCCATTTGCATGTACAAATAGGTACGTTAGGATGAGTTGCACTAGAGACAGTGCTTCATTATTTGGGGAGTGAAACTAGACTTCAACGTCAAGCCCCATCTTGCATAGTGAGACCGCTAAATTCAGAGAAATATATTGCTAGCAAGACTACCCATGTCAACATATGTCAGTGAGTGAAAATAAGTTTTCTTTTAAAATCAGTAGTCTATTTTCAAGCTGTAGAAATATTACAGTATGCAGATGTGTTTTGTGTTGTTTGAGCAAAGAAAGTAGGAGCCTTATTCTGCATTGGGAATAACAGGGTTTTCTTAAACAACAGCCATAATGAAGGTCTTTTCTCCCTTCCTTTAAATGTACACTCACAAAAATAATCCTGGTAATGTTCTTTATATTTACATAGAGTTATCTGTGAAAACTTATAATGATAATTGACTCATCAGGAAAAAGAAGTTCATGATGATTATACCTGCTATTTAGCAATATAGAGTATTTTTTAATTATTCAGAAAATACGAAATATCACCAGGAAGCTTGCCAAACAGAGTATTTCTTTAGTACCTCCAGAGTATCTCTTCAACTTTCTAAAGAACATAAATAATCCAGTACATATTTATGGACTATATTTCATTCATGGATAAGACATCATGTAGAGTAATTGATCAAGGATCTCAACCATGAAAACTAAAGAGCTCAATTAAAGTTAACAGTGTTAAAGTGAGATCATACTTGACAGGTGAAAAATTAGACATCGCTGAAATGACCAGAAGCAATCTGCATTAAAAAGTATAGTGAAATGTGGGAAGCAGAGACTGAACTAAATCCCAGTCTCCCACCAAAGAAAAATTATGTTGAATTCAGAACTTTTAGCCTTTAATTCATGCCCTTGGACCATAGGTCCCATTTGATGTTTGTTTGTGTGTCCTGAATAGCAGGTTACCAAAACAACCCAACCCCCAAAACACTCAAATAAAAAACCCACACCAAATCTCTGATTTTGCAGCTAAATCTTTTGTAAAGATTACTACTTTGTTTTGTTTTGTTTTTAGTAGTCCTATTCACTTCAAAATTTCATGAGGTAGAGAGGTAAGATGTTGCTTTAAGATGTTGTGTTTTGACATATTCATACATCCCAATCCCTCACGTATTTAAAATGACATAAAGCTACGTACAGAAGAACTTCCACTGACTTTATGGCAGATACTTGCAGGCAAACTGTAAGCGGCTTGGGTTAGGAGCCACATGCTAACAAGAAGTACTGTTACTGTTTATATGCCTACAGTGTCCAAAATGTGCTGAGGTGCATGATGTGGCTGTTCCAATTATTTTATTCAATATGATGAAATCTGAAATGCTACTGCCAGCTCAGGAACTTTTCAAAAGATTTATACCTGTCTCAATTTCTTTTATTGCTTTAGACTTACTTAATACAAATCCTAAGTCAAAACTCAGGTGTTACATATGCTGAGTATTTTCATCTCTTTGCAAAATATATTATGAATTTATTATGACATTTGCAGCTTTAAAGGTGACTGTTGTCTGTTTTCACTCTTCCACTGTCTCTTTCTTTCAACCTTACAACCTTTTGATGCTTGTGACTTCAGTTTGTAATACTCCTTTTGCCTAAGATGTAGAATATAGATAAATTATGCAACCTTAGTACTGTGATCTGGTGGGACCAAAAATTTTCTGTAAAAAATACAGAAAATACAGGTTCTGGAAAATAAAAGTCTATCAGAAGGAAACATTTGGAAAGTGTGCTGGGAGCCCCAAATTCCACTTGGAGCAGGGAAGGAGTTCAGATAAGAACTGGATTCTAGTCTATCCTGGCCCTCACTAGAAACTCTGTTGCTTTAAAACTTTGATTTTAATTTGAAATTGAAGTTCAGGATTTTTACTTTGCTGAAACAAAGTGTTTCTGCCAACTTTTTAAATTGACTTTAACAAGGAATCTCATTGGTAAGGAGTATTAAAGGACTACATCAAACACAACAGCAAATTATACCATACTTGCATGACGTTCCTATGGTGGTTTACTGAAATTAGAAGTATATAGTATTGCTCCGTGCTTTACGTTTTTCTTCGTCAAAGGTGACAAGATTCACAGTGTTGGATGTCCTCTGTGTTTGTGGCAGACTGGACATTGAAATAATCTGTGCTGAGTCTCTGAGCAGTGTTTTACCCGGTGGTACAATTCACTATTTGGAGGCATGCAGAGCCCCAGTGAGCTCCACAGACCTCCACTTAGATGTAAACCTTTCCTGAGGAAATGGGTCTGCTAAATTGTAGCTCTCGTCTGAAAAGATCTGTCTTAATTTGTTCAGTTTGCTTCTGGGGCAAAACTCCCCTGTAATTTCTATGACCAACTCAACTGGTTGTGTAGAGGTAAGTGTCTACACTCAACACATGAATTATATCTGCTGCTACTGTCTGATGGGGAGGATGATTTTTCTATTGTATTAGACAGAGGCTGAAGGCACTGTATGTGCAATTTTGGCAGTTTTCTCCCAAGATAACATCAATATATATAAGCTATTTCCTCCCTAGTCCCTCAGCTGAACATCTGAAAGTCTCTCAACCTGTTGTACCTGCAATTCATTAGCCAGTAGTTTTGACACCCGTAGGGTTTTTCAAAATGAGGGAAAGTGATTAATAGTGCAATGACATACTCAGCAGCTCTTCACAGCAAAGCTCTTTACGCAGAAGGAAATTTCTTGACACATCTGTTAGCTACTGTCAGATGCATGATGAGAAATTGCCATGGGCTATTAAAATGTATTTATTAACTTTTGTGGCCCTGTTATGCATAATTATTACGACATAGATATCAATTAAAATTTTACCCATTTTAGTTACATTAGTTCAATTTGAAGGTAATGTCTGCTTTGCGGTGGACAACAGATAATTCTCTGGGATGGAGATACAGTTTTCCATTCTAAGACCTGTTTCCAAGTAATCCAAACCTTTGTTTCAGGACAGGATTTTCCATGCTTGTAACAACTCAAAACTACATTTTTTTTTTCCTGAAGGACTTTTTTTGAATTATTGGAACATATGTAACTTTGAATTAAACATCGTGTAACACACTAACTCTGGAAAAGCTGAATATGCAAATGCTGAGTTAGAATAAACCTGCACTGGACACAAGGTACGGCTCATATACCACTTTCTACACCTCAGTGACACTGAAAATTCAAAACTAGACTTAAAAAGAGAGGTATTATTTCTTCCATATACAAAGTCCGGATGTTCTTTACTGCTTTTGTTTCCAGTTACAGAAAGCAAGACAGAGAAAAAAGTGTCTTTGAAACAGCAGTCTGTTTCTGTAACACCGGGGCGAGTCAGCGCTCCCAGATAAAGTGGCAGAAGAGTGCAAGAGGTGCTCAGAAGGGCAGAGAGACAGAGATAAGAAACCTGTCTATTTTTTGTTGGTTATTTTTAACTTACAAGCATTTAGCGAAAAACATGCATTTATTAGAGAAAAAAAAATGCCTGCGCAGTTGTTGGTTTTTTTTTTTACAGTATACAGAACTTACAAAACCTTGATGTATACTATAGTATAACTATAGTATATTTTCTGGGTGAAAATCCAGAATTGAGCCTTTAGAGAGCCAGAACCTGTGCAACTCTGCCAGTCTGACACCAGATAACAAACCTGAAGTCAGGGCAGTTGCTAATGACATGCAGTAAAAGTCTCAAGGCAGCGGAGGCAGATGGACGTGTGGATGACGGGGAGACCCAAGGCCTGGGACAGAAATGCTCCCTTGCATATAAAAGCTTTCTGGAAATGCTTCTGCTGCAGTCAGTTTTATTCTCTGTTATTGCCAAGTAAGTAGGCTGTGTATCAAGAAATACCTGCAGCCAGTATTGGTTTTGTCGAGGAAGAAAAAGGAAATTATCTGCGAATGAACTTATTCTGGTTAAAATGTATCTGCTACAACTTCCTACAGTTAGAAAGTTTTAAGCTGAACAGGATCCAAGCAAAATGAACAGAGCCATATTTCTGCAGATGAGGGACATCACTTGAATGTTTCTCTGCTCTTCTGCTACAAAAAATAGAAGACATTCCTAAGCTTGCCACGAGAGCATTCATAGAGATGGTCAGAGAGAGCCATCAGTTCATGTAGGAGCCACCAGGGCTATATGCAGTAACACGCCTCGGAAGTAAAGTGGGTTGTGCAGAAAAGGATGAGGGATCATAACCATTTCATAGAACTGCGTGATGAATATAGAACAAACACATCTGGTATTAATAAGTACATAGCATTAAAAAATGCTGTTTGACTAATAAATTGATATGCTGATGGATTCTGAGGAGGGGAGATACAAAAGATGGTAACTCAGGTAAAATCAAGAAAAAAGAAAGTGATCTTCCAAAATGATGTGGCTAGGAAAGAACAGATCCTCACGATGATTGTCATGTAACATCTACTAGAGGTAATTGCAACCCAAATCTGAGCGAGAAATCAGCACAATGCTGCCAGATTGAATGGCAATTTGAAAGAAGAGCATAAAGCTGCAGCTAGTACAGGCAAGTACCTGCTAAAAGACAAGCTAAAAAGACAAATCGTTCAGGGTAGGAAAAAGAAAGCATATAGACGCAGTTGCGGTTGTTACGCACCTTTGAAGGCTTACAGCCAGCCCTGCTGTGAAAATAATTGAAGTATTTCTGAATACCACGATGCTGCTGGAGGTAGTCTGAGAAGTTCATTTCCAGAAATGGTCTGCCATTTATTTCTGGGTCATTTCTTTAACAATATATATTTGAATATATCATTGGTTAACTCTCACCCTGCAACAAGTCAGCTGGCAAGTACATTTTAGATGCTGAAAGAAGGTAATGCAAAAATTATAGGAGCTTAGTAATATATTGCAATAATGAGATTTCTTTTTGCATGCACGTTCACCCCAGGGACTTCTCAGGAATTAATTTACCAAAAACTTCGGGGCAGGGGCAGGGAGGGGGCAAGAGTGAAAACTACAGAAAAAATAGCTTGCTTTCTTGGATGGGTACATAGGAAGAAAGGGGAGAAATGAAGAAGATACATTATTAAGCAAGTATAAACCAGGGACTTGGTAAACAAAGAAATAAGGAGGAGTTATTTTTGTTGTTCTGTGATAAAAGCTTATAGTGGTTACAAGTTACATCACCTGAGATAAGTAAAAATGATGAGCATACACTGGTAGAGAAAGGGATAATAAAAATGAGAAGAAGATAACAGGAGCATTTCTGTTTCTCTATTTCTATCTTTCCTTACTAAGGAAGAGCAGTTAATAATTTGGGCATGCATTTCTCTGCCAGACACATTATACTGATCTTATAGCAAAGCAAAAGCTAAACTTGTGGGTTTTATTTTTATTTTCCAATGCTGCTGTTATTATTTCAGAAATTTCTAGGGGATAGCATAGTGTACTGAGAAAAAAACGGGGCACATTAAAAACATTAAGGTAATACATATTTCCCAACTGCAGATTAGCTTTGGGAATGGCTGAAATCTGGGTTATAACTCTTGAGATAATGTTCAAGTTATACTCACAAAGAGGACAATTTTTGTGAGTAGACTTGGCGGTGGGGGGAAGTACATGGCAACTAGGGAGTATGGATGATGGGTAAATTAAATATCATCCTTTTTCTTCAGAACAAATATTACTGTTTGATAAACAGCAGTGCATAGTGCCTCCAGAAAACAAAAGTTGAAACTTTTTTGAGTGTTTCATTTAGTACATTAGAAAAAATGCAGACATTTGTGCACAGTAGCTTGTGACTCTTCCAACACAGTTCCAGCTGATTTTAACAATCTTTTTTCTCTTCAGAAAATAAATCAACTTCCCCTGGCTGTAGGAGAAAACAAGCAAATCCCTTTAAATTAATCCAGCTGATGATTGTTGTATTAGCCAACAATAAATTGTTGTTCATCAAGAATTTAAGAACCAGCGAGTAATTTAAAAAAATACTGGGAATACAATGGGGATGGAAAGGGTGAAAGCTGATATACTATATGAAACGGGTTATTTCTGTATGGAACATGACTGTTTGGAGTATTTGCCACGACTTGGGTTTGGCTGTGAATTCTTGTTGTTTCGGCAGGGTTATCCCATGCAATGAATCGCAAGCAGATGGGCGATTGCTGAGCGATGCAAAGCGAGCGAGAGGTACAGGGTGCCTCAAGTGGCATGTTGAAAGCAGTGTGCTCGACTGAGACACTAAGTCAGAGAAGAAAAAAGCTTAGATCCAAAATGACAAAGCAAACACACAGTTAACCTTAAAATTGCAAATTGTAAATTGTTTCATATATTACAGGTGCTCTGGGTTAGTGGGGATTTTCAACCACACAACGTCAGTTTTGGGGAATGTCCACATATCCCATGTCTGTAATTTGGTGACTCTATATGTGTGTCGTAGATGTTTAGCTCATATATAGTTTTTTAAAAAGGTATACCTCCTTTTCCGAGGAAAAACTGCCCAGAGCTGCATGTGTTTTATAAACAACTTTTGATAGTTTTTCAAACCTCCTAAATATTCATAAAAGAAATCTCCTATAAAGTGATTGTCTAATTAAAGATCTACTTTTATCACTTGTGCTTTACAATCCACTTGAGCTTGCAGAGTTTCAGTCAAGCACTTGAATTTTAAAACTCATAGATTATTGCTTTAAGCAGTAGGGATCAAAGCAGTAATACCACCATTAAATCTCATGGTACTTACTTGTCTCTCGTATTGTCGATAAGCAGTAGTTTAGTTCCTTATTTAAATTAGCCACTTCTTCTGAACTAGAGATTACTCCTCCTGTGGCTTCTTCTAAGTGGCTGGACTTTCAAGGGAGAGTGTACTTTAAACACCTCATTTTGTAAGTGGTCATTAGCAGTAACCATTGGAAGATTATTGGTTTCCCTGAAGTCTGGAAATGTATGGAGTGCTGTATAATTACAAGTGGCTTTGAACAGTGGAATTTGTGCAATTTGACGTTTTAGAGTGACTACTTAGTTGCATTTTTAAAAGGGCTGTTAGGTGGCTTATGCATGATTTTGTATGGAAGACTGAGAACATAGGGCTGAGTTGGACCTGATACCTGATTGTAAGACCAGTACTGCCTACTCCTGCCATGGCAAGGGGCTCGGGCACGGGGACTCCCGAGGAAGCACAGAGAAGGGGAGGCTTCTTCAGCAATCTTCCAGCAGTCAGCTAGTATCATCTTCAGGAACTTGCTGGGTCAGAAGTGGTTTCCAGTGTGTTTAGTGGTTGTTTAATGGATGTCTATGCCATGACCATGTTGGTCCATTGGATGGCTGCCATAGCCACCATTGGGAAGAGGTGTCACAGGTCTCCCACCTGCTGTTTGATTTGAATATGACCTCTACTTTCTTCACTCTATCGCCCTAAAGTTTTTGTGGAGAAGATGTTGAAGAGCCTCTCTGTACACTTCACTCATGATTTGTAGACTGCTACTGGGGTAGCTGTATATCTTTCTTTCTCACTAATAACTGTTCTCTGCCCGCTTCCCCTTTCCCCCTCCAGAAAAGCAGCATTGCCTGTTAAAAGCATTTAATGAAACTGTGCGTGGAGTCCAGGAATTATGATTGAACATGAGTGGCATTTGCCAGTTTTAGGAAGGGATTCAATTTGTTTGGACTTGGCTGTTCTGACTGCTGACACTGACAGATCTTGTCATGTCCCAAAGGCTCATTTACTCCTTCAAACCCAAATCATAACCAAAGCTAAAAAGGAGCAACTCTTGGATGAGAGGGCAGAAAGAGGAAAGCAAGTTCAATAGAAAGTTGCAAGAGAAATATATTGTTTCACAGAATAAGTACATTGAGATATTCCAAAAAGTACATATGGTCCAACACCCAGATGAACTTACTCTATTATGCAACTCTGTGATATAGGGCATCTGTTAGGCTAATCTGTTAGATTACAATATTACTTCTGTTGCTAAAGCTATTACAGTGTTAATATACAAATCTAGCCAAGTCCATCTGGATATAAAACATATTTGAATATTGAGTTTCTATGCAAAGGAGCTCTGCCTATATTAGGCTATTGCAAATAGTAATAGCTAAAGGTAATGAGAGACAACTAGAAAATCCTGTGGTAAATTTCACTTTTCCTGATTTTATTTTTTTGTCCTTTTCTGGTTTTAAATCCAGATTCCAACCAGGTGGGTCAGACTGAAATCAGGCATTGCTTGATGCTTGATTTGTGTGACTGCTAGTTCTATTTAAAGTCCCCAGAGCATGTTTGCACACCATCAGGTCATTATTTTTAATAGAAAACTGTTCTGGTGAACAGTGGAACTCTACTTCAGTTCCCCATCAGTGTTTCTGGAGAGGGATACTGACAGTGTTTGGAAAGTGCTTCGATAGCCTCAAAACGATGCTGTGTAAGTGCAAAAAAAATCAGTTGAAATATTTTTCTAGACAGAACTCTATTTCCATATGCATTGAATTTGGTTGCTGATTTGTAAATATTTACCATTATTTTTTCTGTGCCTGGATTATTAGCTTTTTTCCCCTGATAAAAATGATATATAACTCTAAATTTCAGTTTCTTGTAACTGTATTTACTGCATTTTTCTTGTGGACTGAATAGCTAAGGTAGAAGCTGTTGATTCTGTTTTTCAAGTATTCTGCCCCGTTAGGAATTTATCTCCATGATGGAACCAGTTTGTTATCCTCGCTATGTATAAATATTTTCTGCGGCTACCAATGGCTCTACTAGACTGTAGTCTTTAACGAGCTTTCAGCATCTGCAACCCAGAGCTTAGATTAATTTTTTGCATCAAAAGTATTTTATAGTGACTAAAACCTCATGATATGTCAGGAACAAGAGAAAAGTAATTAAGTAAATGAAATGTCAATTGTTGCTTGAGACAGAAAATAGATCCTTTTTACAGGAAAACTCTTCCAAATTTTGACCATTGCAGTATCAGGCAATTATCAGTCTTGTGATACTTGGATGATCCTTGGAGAAGTCAATAGGTTAAATTTAGCTACTCATTTCATTGACGTGCTTAACCTAAGTGGAAGAAAGCTACTCATTTCTACCATGAAACGAAAAAAAACTCCTGGGTTTGTGGAGAAGTTCTGGCCATTGAAGTGTTGAAGAAGAAGCTATAAGAAGGTGCATGGACCTGGAACCCTTCTTGCCTGGAGATTCTACTCGGCAGCTTCAGATAGCACTTGGCTATTAAGCAGAAACAGCAGTTCTGTAGGGTGGCCAAAAGGAAGGTGATTCATAAGCTTATAACTCGCAGAAGACCCTAGCAGAAACAACACAGCTAGAGGCTGTTGGGAATTTCGCCCATATATTGAAGCCAGATAAAGCTGGGAAGACATAATGAAAAGAAATATTTTAATATTTTGTTGTATGCTCTAGCTCTTGTATTCTCGTTAGTACTTATCAGTGAGTACTAGTATAGAGCTGAATGCTGTTTTGAGGAGTATTTGTAGAGACTAAAAGCACTGAGAAGAAGGTATCGGTAAGAGTTTCAGCAGGTAATACACTCATTGTTTTCTTAGGCTATGAAGGAGATAATACTGCTGGAATGGACTCTTACTCAAATGGAAAGGCCGAAAAAGCTGCAATTGGATAGCTGGCCTCTGAAAAGAATGGAAGGATGGAATTCTCTAGGATGGACTAGATCTCTAATTGTACAGCTATGAATAAAGCAGTCCAATATTTGTGCTCCTAAGGTGAGAAACACCCTCATTTAAAACTTTTACAGAAGCTTTAAAAATTATACATTTTTTTTACAAAAAATTCAAGTTGTTAGGTCAGCTCGGACTTTATCAACACAAAAGCAATCGCTTTATTAAACCGTAATCTGTTGAATCAGAAGAAATATGCAATGTGATTTGGTTAACAGCACGTAACTATGAATGAGTACCCAATGACCATTGCACAAATTAGTAAAAATTATAGCTAATTTCCAAATACTTAATCTCTGGAATAACCATTTGTGCTCTGGTTATTCTTCCTGATGAAATATGCTCTCTGTAATAGCCCTCAGGCTGCAATGCATGCCGCAAGAGATCAGTTTTAGTCCTTCCTGTGGGGCTGGTTAGAAGATCATTATCTCGCTTCTTGCTATATGGAATGGGAGAGGCCATTTCAGTTGTGGTCAATTTGTGCTTATCAATTTTGGGATCCCTGAATGTAAGGATTGTGCTTATTCCTGTCCTGCTCAGAGATTTAGATAGACAGGCCAAGCTAGAGTTTTGTTCTTAGTTGAAAATCCTGACTATGATTGATCAGCTAATGATAACAGACTTCTAGATAGACAATGCTAATTAAGGATTACCTGTAGTCTGCCTGTAATTCCCACTGCTGGAAATTATAAATAAAACTTCTGTAGGAGCTCAGGTCTCTGCTGGTGGAAAGATGTTGTCTCAGCTGCTCTGTTTGCTGTCAAGCAGAAGGGACCTGACTGAGGACTTTGCATCCAGGCAAATCCTGCTCCGCTGTGCCTTTATGCCATGACAGGAAAAGAAGAGATTCATCAAGTGTATAACACTTCTAGTACATAAGAAAGATATATTATGTACTCAGTGACTGCTGGTTTACCTGTATTTTATATGTCGCTTATGAACACAGAAGCCCATAAGTATACACATTGTTATCAGGAATATAAATATTGAATTTTCACAGAAACATTGGCCTGATTAATGATAGAAATTTGAAATAAAAGCCTCTGAAGTGCTCTTACAACAGCATGTTAATCTGTCCAAAATAATGATAAAACCTCTAAACTAGTGTGCTGTAATTACAGCAATAAGTAATTAGTACGTTTAAAGGTCAGAAACAGTGCTGTGCCTGAATTCAGTGGAAGGTAGCCAGGCAACAATATAAAGTGGCTTTTTCTGAGGCAAATGTGAGGAAACGTGTTTTGTCCTGAAATATAATTATCTTTAGATGGATGAAACTGTCCAGGTACTTTTATTAAGACAGTGTTGGGCTCTCGAAAGCTGGAACTGTCTGTAACAGACATATACAGCATACATCAGAGGTGTGATGTGAGTATCCTCCTTTGTAAAAGGCTTCCAAGTTTCCTTCGTAGTTGATAAGGCAAAGCCAAAGTGGCTGGGCAGCTTCTGAAATCAGGAAAGGAGGGTAGACCTGTATACTGATCTCTGACAGGACGCTAGTGACTAACACATGGCATCCTCATTCATTCTCTGGATGCAGCGTTTTGGTTGTCCACACTGCAGTTACTCACTGGTATGTTCTTTCATGGGTGGATGGGCTGAAACAACCACCCCTTTGCCAAACCCAATGAGATGGGTTGACCCTGACTGGCTGCCTGGTGCCCACTAAAGCTGCTCTATCACTCCCCTCCTCAGCTGGGCAGGGGAGAGAAAGTATAACAAAAGGCTCGTGGGTCGAGATAAGGGCAGGGAGAGATCACTCAGCAGTTACCGTCATGGGCAAAACAGACTCCACTTGGGGAAATTAGTTTAATTTATTACCAATTAAATCAGAGTAGGATAATGAGAAATAAAACCAAATCTTAAAAACACCTTTCCCCACCCCACCCTTCTTCCCAGGTTCAACTTTACTCCCAATTTTCTCTACCTCCTCCCCCGGAGCGGTGCAGGGGGACGGGGAATGGGGGTTGTGGTCAGTTCATCACATGTTGTCTCTGCAGCTCCTTCCTCCTCAGGGGGAGGACTCTTCACATGCTTCCCCTGCTCCAGCATGGGCTCTTCTCTCCATGGAGCCACAGGTCCTGCCAGGAGCCTGCTCCAGCGTGGGCTTCCCACAGGGTCACAGCCTCCTTTGGGCATCCAATTGCTCCACAGTAGGGTCCTCCCTGGGCTGCAGGGGGATATCTGCTCCATCGTTAACCTCCGTGGGCTACAGGGGGTTATCTGGTCCACCATTAACCTCCGTGGGCTGCAGGGGGATATCTGCTCCACCGTTAACCTCCCTGGGCTGCAGGGGGATATCTGCTCCACCGTTAACCTCCCTGGGCTGCAGGGGGATATCTGCTCCACCGTTAACCTCCCTGGGCTGCAGGGGGATATCTGCTCCACCGTTAACCTCCCTGGGCTGCAGGGGGATATCTGCTCCACCGTTAACCTCCCTGGGCTGCAGGGGGATATCTGCTCCACCGTTAACCTCCCTGGGCTGCAGGGGGATATCTGCTCCACCGTTAACCTCCCTGGGCTGCAGGGGGATATCTGCTCCACCGTTAACCTCCCTGGGCTGCAGGGGGATATCTGCTCCACCGTTAACCTCCCTGGGCTGCAGGGGGATATCTGCTCCACCGTTAACCTCCCTGGGCTGCAGGGGGATATCTGCTCCACCGTTAACCTNTGCTACCAAAACGTTGTCATGCAAACCCAATGCACCCAAGAAGCTGTTTTTGCAAGAAAGGTAGGTGTAATTCAACAAGGTCAAAGTCTGCCGCAGGAATACGGATGAGCCCGTGCTGTGCTTGGCAATGCCTGGCTCGCACCCTTCCCTGGCACTACCTCTGCTGCTCTTCTGTTGTTGAGCACATCCTTGCCCTCAGCATCATGCCCAAGAGCTTGCTAAAGGTATCCCTGGCTTTGTGCCACAAAGACCCCATTCCTTGAAAGCTGCAACACTGTCCTATCTTGTTTTAGAAATTTTGAGCTGAGAGAGAAAAGAAAAAACCTCAGACTGGTCTTTAGGAAGGATTTTTTTTTGTGTTGTGGATATAGACAGTAATAGGTTTCTTTTAAACATTGTTTTCCTTTTATACAATAAAATGAAATCACTAATGAAGGTTTCAATGACCTTTGCCTTTCTTGGTTTAGGGATGAAATGTGAAAGAATAAAAATCCATTGCTTTCTTATAGCACCTTTTATATAGTAGTTTAAAAGATGCTTATAAGTCAGTTAGACCTCAGGATCTCTGTCTTTTTAAAATAGGATAAAGTCACCCATTCAGAGAGCAAGGTTGACCGTATGATTTCAGTTTTCAAATCTGTGTACTTACAATTAGGCTCTCATACCCAGTGCAAACTATGGGTGTTCGGAACACTGAAAATTCAGACGAATTTGCCCATTGTCCTACCATTGACAAAAATCAGAGCTTGGACAGTGTTGCCTTGACTTCAGATCTGCTCTGGATACAAGACCAGAGTTATTTAGACAGCAAATAATAGTTCTGACATGCATTGCTACAGTTATAATACAAAAAGGGACTTTAAGAAGGATAAGCACTAGTCCTTGGTATAAAAATAGGCAAAATCATTTTGGAGAGAGGTGAGGATAGGGAAGATATTTGGTTACTCATCTTACTTACATAGAAGGGTAGAGTAGGTTTATCCAAAGACATTTGTTTTAGAAACCTTCTTTTTCATTCCTCAGTTGTACTAAAAGTCAAATACTGTATCTTTGGATTCACAATTACGTTCTATCACTTGCTGGAAAAGAAAGTACAAAAGCATATGGCCAAGAAGAACACTGAAAACCAATTTTTTTTCTTTCTTTTTTTTTTTAATTTTGTTAACAAGGTAGCTAGCTCTCAGAGGGCAATGCTAGAAGGTTTTCTGGAGGGACTTAATCTTTTCAAAATGTTACTGTCTTAAATATGTGCATATACACACACACACACATGCACACACAAACTCTCACACTTTCTGTTTTTTGTAAAGAGTGCCTTTTCATAGCAATAATCACTGCATGAGTTTGACAATCTTATTCCAGAGAGGTTTCATTTATAATATTTGATTTTATTTCAAATGTATTTTTTCCATCATGTGAACATGCTGTGAGGTAGGAAGGAGAGTGTACACTGAACAGAAACAAAATTATATTCATTTTAAGAATTTAGAGTAAACTAATTACAGGTGACTTTCATTACAATAAAAATTGACATCTATCAGAGTTAAAGACAGAAATGAAGTTTGAATGACCGCTCCTGAGTTATATGCCTAGAAGTTACTTTAGGAAAAGAATGACATGAAGTCTTTAGGAGCTGAATACTCTTCATGCTGTGTAAGGGTAGGAATAAGGGCTGGATGCTTGGTTAGTCAGAGAGGAAACAGTTTTTCAACTAATGTATTGAGTATCAAACTACAGTAGAAGCAGGTTCCGACAGGAGATGGGATGCCTATAGGAACAAAGACATAGCAAATCACAGGCTTTTCCTATGCTCCCTGTAGATATGAGTCATGTTGGCTATGTACACATGAGCAAGTAGTCAGGACCAAAAGGATCCTGCTGATGCACAGTGAAACAGCTGGAGCTGAGGGCCTCGCCTCTGCACTGCAGAAGGATTTTATTTTGCTCTGCTCTAGTCCTGTTCAAGGGATGCACACTAGAGCACGCCTCCCAGTTTGGTTACATCCAAAAGGGCTCAAACCTGTGTGCTCTGAGACTGAGCTATGGAGAGAGAAAACCACAGCAAAGGAAGTAAAATGAGAGATTTGCTTCCATGTGAGCTTCTGATCTGAGCTGCAATGCTGATGTAAACATATTTGTTATGTCAATGTAGCTATTTCTGCTGAGAATGGGATGAAATTTCCTGTGCACACTGTATAAAGATTGGAATAAGAGCCTTATGCTTGGTTAGTCAGAAGGGGAACAGTTTTTCAAAAAGAAAGCAAACCTGGCTGAGTCATCACCTCTGGGAAAAGAAGGATTAGTGAAGCAGAAGCAAAGGAGAAATCATGGAGTAATGTGGAAGATTAATGGAGACCATTGCTGTGTTTCACTTTCATGATCTTGCCTCTTCAGCAAAAGTTTAGAAGGCTGCTATGATCATTTTTAGTCCATTCAAACTTTTAAGAACAAGGAGGAAATCCAAATCCATATTTTCACTGACAAACTTATTATACCTAAGAGGCTGAAGGTGATGGAGATGGGAGACCGCTTTGGCCTGCTTTTTGACCACAGATCTAGGATGCTGCAAATGAGAACATCCTTACCTACAGATTTTTTTTATACGATGTTTGAAACTAGTAATATGAAAACATTAGTTTGCATTCCAGATCCTGATTTGTAGGTGTATATTGTGTATATGCATCTCAGACACAGACACTTTCAATTTTTTTTAAAAGGATTCAACAAAATAAAGCTCTGAGAATGTTTCCTAGACTGTTTCTAGGTAATATTGTTGGATATGTGGAATTTTCTAGAGCTGTATCCTAACACTTCGGTTTCCATTGTACAGGAGGTACAAAAGTATCATCTTTCTAGTTGTTCTTTTCAGGTTTAATTTTTACTTGGAAATTAACGTTCATTTCAAACTTTAAAATTTTCAGTACTTTCAATAATCCTTCATGTACTTACAGAATACAAATAATATGAATTAAAATTCAGCTCTAACTCAGAGCAAATTGTCTTATACAACATGTTTTTAAAGATAAGGATTATTTTAAAAGTGTGCCGACCAAATCATTTCTGTGAACATTAGTGCTGTGTGTGTCACAAGCAGCAGGCAGCCGTTGGATTACGAACAGATGCTGATGTGCTTCGAAACTGTGTAAGGATGGGAGGACAGCATAAACTGAGCACCATATGCTGGCAGGTTCGCACTGATCTGGTGAGGATAAGGCTTTCTTCACCCTTCAGAGTGAGAATCCTATGCATTGCTGGTGCACAGGTGGGACAGGTCTTGCACAGGAAAGTGCAGCACACATGCATGGGGTGTTCTGCACACACCTGAAGGTGTCTTTGAGCTGGTAATAACCATATTGATAATCAGGGCTGCCTTCACCTTAATAATTCATACGAATATTGCCTTTGTTCCTGCTGAAGCCTGTGACAAAGCTCCTTTTATCCAGAGTTGCTGCTGTGTTCCTTGTTGAGCGTTGGGTCTAAGCAGAGAAGGTGCTCAATTTATAAGCTTTTCTGATTAAGCCCTTCCCAGGTCTGTTCCTTCCACTTCCAGCTGGCTTTAGTTTTCCTGTATGTCGACCCTCTCATCTGCTTCAATTTCCATGAGAGGGTTAGATGTAGGGTAAAAGGGGGAGAAAAAGCTAGAATTCATTACCAGCTGAGTAGGTATGTGTGTACTTGTATGAAATACGCCAGGTACAATTTTGACCCATTCCAGTAAAGTTTTGAACCCTTGCTTCCTTGTATCAATCAATTAATTCCTCAGGGACTCTGTATTGAAGCAGTGGGACCCATGTCTCTGTAGAATTGATTTTATTTATATTTGCTGTTATATGTTATTGCATCTAGACAGTGCAGAATACAGGCTGAACCTAAACTTGCTGCCAATCCACACTAGTTATCTACCGGAATATCTGTGGGGCAGTAGAGCTGAGAGCAGGGAACAATTTGAGGAAGTTCCCTAAAGTCAAGGTTTCCCTCAAGGACTAATTTATCTCCCCAGAGAAGGGGACCTTCAGAGCGTGACGTGACTGACCTGTCTTACTAGCAGGGCTGGACAGACAGCTAAGGGTGGCTGGAGGAAACATCAAGTTTCAGGTCTCAGGAACAACTAACTAGTGCTTCAGGACACCAAGCTTAGACTCTCTGTTAAGATCAAGGCAAAAGTGAAGGCTGTGTGTGCCTTATTACGAAGCATGGTACGCAATTTATGAAGATGTTTCCAGTTTATTTTTGTTGCATGTTATGTTCATTTACGGCTATTCATGCTGCTGATGGAAATGATATTTTAAGTTGCAAGCAGAAGTGAACAGAGTTAATGTGGAGATTTCAGCTTTGCTCTACACTGTTCCATGCTCTGTTTGATTTCCCATCCTTCATATTACAGGAACACAAGATTTTTTCAAACAGATTATACTTAAAACTTGAAGTCGAAAGCAATAACTGGTACGGTCACTGTGCTGAAGCTTATTCTGTTGGAAAGAGACTCAGCTTTTTTTTTTTTTTTTTAATTTGTAGTAATACATACACGTATATATGTGTGCCCCATGTCTGGCATGCTTGAGTTGCTGTGTTAAAAATTGTTTTATTTGCAACTCATTACTCTGGGTGAAGAAACTCCAGTTTTATTTTACCCTAGTGAAAATCCTTGCCGTTTATATTGCCGATATACTCACACAAAATATGAACAAACATACAAACAACAAATGAGTGAGTATTCACCAAAGTTCCCAATTTCAGATTTTTTTATTCCCTGAGTATTTTTTACATATTTTTAGCACACAAATATTTTGGTATCTCTGCATTCTTCTTGCCAATGTTATTTTTCCTGTGGGAGAGATCACTTATCTATTTTGTACCTGCAGTCCTTTTTGTGAAAACTCTTTCTTTCTCCCTGGTATTAAGAACAAATCAATAAAAAGTGAAAGCTTAAAAATATCCCCAAGCTGCATGTAAAACAAATGGGATTTTTAAATGCTGAGTTGACATCTCTTCCCACCATGCTTCTGAATGAGATATAAAACTGAGGTCCTGTCCACATGCAGTCATTTAACAGATCCCATGACACTTTTTTCAAGAGTAGAGGTGAAAGCTGCAATGTCATGGCTTAATTTCAATCAGATAATTACATTCTACCTACTTAAAAATTCCTCACTGGTTTCAGTTAGAAAAAATTTTCCTCATTTTTCTCCTAAACTGTTGTGTTGTGCATTGCTAAAAGGCTTTTGCTATTTGCCCTAGTAGAAATGCTTGTTCCTCTACATTTCAGTAATAAGTGAAAGGATCATTATGTATTTAATTTGCAATAAAATTTCCTAAAGCTTCTCAGATGCCACAGCAATTGTGGAAATATAGCAGATACTCTTCTCTGCCCCTTATAGACCATACACTGCACCTCATTGTCCCATGTTTTGGAAGAGTGATTACTAAATATAAGCACAGAAGCAGTGGATGAAACATTTATTATAAAATATTCCTGGTATTATATCTAGCTTGTGAGTGGCATTTGTTGCTCAGGCATGTGCACAACAGCTACGCATGCTTACAGTATAAACTAATTTAAGATTACAGGGTTAAAGCTAGTAAAATTACCTTAATTTTTTTTTTTAATCCCACCTGACAACAGTCTTCTAAATATGTTGACACTATATCTCATGCAGGTGAAGCACAATTCTCCTGAAGGTTCCTGAGAGCTTTGTGAACATGATTTCAATGAAAACATAATTTAGCTGAAGCCTGAGGACTTTGAGGACCCCCGGGTGCAAGAATACCAATTTCTAAATGGGGCTACACTGTGTGAAGAAGATGCTTTGTGAGCTGAGAAAATGAGTGGTGGAGATTTAATCTGGTGCCTTGCCTTTGCCTGAATAAGGAGGTAGCTTGAAAAAGTTGGAGGTTATGCATGTTGTTTAGGTTTTGAATCATCCTGTATGAAGTTTAGCACCATTAGGAATAAAACTATTCTACGGTTAGCAGTCTCCAAACCGAAACATCTGAAGTGTGGTTGCATGTTGTAATTTGAGCTCTTCTAAGAGCTCACCAAAATGGACAAAACCCGTTTTCCTCCCTCCTCTATAACTCTCTGTCCCAGGCATGTGCTTCTGCTACTTACCTTGGGGTAGCTGTGGCACTTGTCTGACCAACCTTATTTTTTATGTGCAGAAAGGTCATACAGGGCTGGATCCTATAGCCCATGACTCTGATGGTGGGCAAAAGTGAATGCTCAGGGAAGGAGAGACAAATCAGATGGTTATACCACTCCCAAACACCCTCCAGCAATTTGTGAGTCCAAGACTGTCTAAGCCAGAAAAGGCATCTAGGTATGCAACAACCCTCAATGGATTTTTCATCAGAGAAGTTGTCAGGAAAGACTCATCCAGTCCTTCCTTGAATGCTTATAAGCTTTTATCACTCACAGTGCCCCACGGACAGGAGCCACCGTTTAGCTGTGTACTGTGCGACGGACCACCTCCTTCTGTTTGCTTTCAACCTGCCAGCTGGTGGAAACCAGGTAATACCCTCTCCTCCTTCTGCTGGAGGAGGCAGTGAACAGCTGATCTGCCATGCTCTCTCCAACACTCGTGTCTTCATCCAGGTCTGTCTTATTGCCCTTTGCTCACCTATTTTCCAGGCTGAAAACTCCTAACCTTAACCGTTCTTTGGACACAAGTTGTTCTTAAGCTACGATCATCCTTGCTGCTTTTCTCTGAACCTTTTGTAGACCTGCTTGGTCATTTTTGAGATGGGAATGCAAAACCACATTATTCAGTGGTCCGAAGTCTCTCTTTTGTTCTCTTTTCTTTCCTTGTACTTCCTGAGACTTTATTTGCTCTTTGACTGCTATTGAGCTCCGTGCTAATGTTTCCTGGAGTTATCTATCATAATCCCAAGATTGCTTTCCTGATAAAGGTCAACTCAAAGACCATTATTTTCTTTCTGAAGTTAGGATTGCTTTTTGCTGTGTGTGCCATATATTACTCTGCACTGAATTTTATCTACCTTTTGAAACAAAGCTGCTCAGTGTCATAAGGTCTTTCTAGAATTCTTTGCAGCCAGCTATCTTTTCCACTCTGAATAACTTTCCACCATCAACAAATTTTGCCACGTTGCTATTCAGTGCATTCCTACGATATTACAGATAGGTTAAACATCAGAGATCTTGATGCAGAATACTGGAAATGCCACTGGAGATCGCTCTTGATTGAGAAAATTATCCTAATCTCAGTTTTCTACCTGTTTACCAGTTATTTTACCTATTTTCCTTTTTATGCAAGGGTTGCTTAAATATCTGCAAAGCTTATAGTAAGAGGCTTGCTTGGGAGTTGTTTGGAGGTATAAATGGATTGTATCAACTGGATATGCCCATGTAAAAACCTTATGACTCCTTACAATAGTGTCAGGTTTGTGAAGCTTGGCTTTCCCTACAAGTGCTGATAACATTTATCCAAGTGCTTCAGTTCATCACACACGTTCAAGAGCAAAAGAGCAAAAAAGAGAGGCAAGAAAGTAAATCAGTAGCACTTTTGCTCTGTTAGCAAGTTGAACTGGCCTATCTCCTAATCAGATGAGTACGGAGCATCACGCTGGTGGGTCTGTGTGACCTCTGCTTTTATCAGCAGCAAGCCGGTGCTTTGGTCAGGACGTGAAACCAGCTGTGTGGCGGTGATGTGACTCCATGGGCAGCAGCTGTGGCTTCTTCCTCAGCAGATGGACGTGGTGGCTGCTGGACTGGGCTGGTGTGCTGCCTCTAGGACCAGCACTTCTCACCATCCCTTTCTGATAGAAGGGGAGCAAGGCAGTTGACTTTTTTTTTTTTCCAGAAATAATGGCAAATGTTTTATCATGTAAATGAGTAATATAATGGTCTCAAAATTATGCCATTTTCCAAACATGGAAATACAAGTCTGAGGATTTTTTCCGTGCCTGTTCAGCGAAATTATTGGGGCTGGAGAAGCATTTTGTGGCTCAAGTGTTCAACATTCTGTGTGCACAAATTCTCGCAGGTGTGAGGTCCCAGGTGTTCTTCTCCCATCCAGCTTTCCTTGTCATCGGCAGAAGCAGGGAAGAGAGCTACGGATTCACAGGTCCCCTTTAAACAAGGCAGAGGCATTGTGTTAGTCTGCTGTGGGACAAAATGCCTTAAAGATCCTCTTTTAAGTAGCAGTCTCTGTAAAAACCTGGTAAGGGTTAAGTTCTTTGACTGGACTAATGGAGTTTCTAGGTGTACCCCAGGGACTCCATTTAACTTCTCTGACAGATCCAGTTATTTAAGGCTGCTTAAAACTTCTAATTGAATTTCCAAAGCAGAAATTATTTAATTGTATTTTAAAGCCTTCAAAAGGATAAAAAAAGGAATACATTAAATTGTTTTTAAAATTGACTCATAACTATGTAACTGCAGAAACATGCAGTGTAAGTTCTGTCACTCTATTAAAATATACATGAAAAAACAGAGAGGTCATCTTTGCTTACTCAAATGTCCTACTGAATTCAAAACAACAAATTAAAATGTAAATTAAAGTCTCTCTTTTTTAATTTTTGCAGATGCAGAAAGACCATAAAGACAAACTTCAAAGGTTCTGATGAATGTCTCATTTTCTCCTAGGGAACTTATGAACACCATTTTAACATGTGAGTGTAAGATAAAAAATATCTACTGGCTTCAGAAGGCTATTTTACTTCAATTTTTGCCTAAAATCAAACACCTGAGTTAAGTAATTTTAGAGAACTTGAAAGTCTTCCAACTGCTATAGTGTTCAAAGAGTAGATTGGGGATGTTCAGTAGATGGAGCCAAATTATTTTATCCAGTAAGTTAACTAATTGAAATCTAAGAGTACTCCATTACTTTGTGATTATTTTTTACAAGGAAACAGAAAATGCATTTGTAGTTGCCTGTGTTCTGAATACAGCAAAAATCCTTTCATTGAGTCCAGCTGATAGCGGTTATCCATGAATCAGAATTCTCCTTTGCAAGTGTTAATGTCTGCTTTGTAAGCTGTATTCAAACTTGCTGGAGAAAAGCTAAGTAAAAATAAATATATTCCACAGAGACAATGTATTTTGACTGATACATCAGACAAGCTGCACTTGCAGGTCCTTATATCTGTGTTTCAGTTTCTATATTAAAGAAGACTGCAACTTCAGTGCTTTGAATAGAGAAAACAAACATATGTGTAATTTCCAGTTTTGCAAAAATTTACACCATGCAAGTCCCTGAATAATTTTTTTTATTTTTTTTTCTAAACTGGTTGCGTGAACTTAAATTGTTACAAATAAGTAAACTTGCTAAAGAAGGTACTTAAACTGTTTAAAAAGAAACCTGTTTAATGGAAAAAAGGTAATTCTTTACATTTTCTATAAAGGCAAAACATATGGTAAGTTCATATGTAAGATGGCTGTGAAAGCAAACATATTTAGATGCAAATACTCAAACCAAAATATTGGCTGCTGTCTTCTTCTCCTTCCTCTATTTTCTTAAAGAAGTTTGCCCTACTGAATATTGTCAGAATGTCCCATAAGGTGGCGTGAGACAGGGAAGGTGGCCTCCATTTGTCCCCTCTGGCATACTGGAATATGGCTGGCTGTATGCCAAATCTGATTGTCCTCTCCTACTATTCCGTTTAGCTATCTAATGTTAAAAATGATCAGTATCTGCTTGGCTTTTTGTTTAAAAATGTGAATGGAAAGCTTTAAGGTAGGCTATGTATGAGCACTGAATTCAGCAAGGCAGAAGACACCTCGCAGCCCCACAAGATGCAGAGCACCTTGCCAAACAGCTTTACTAGCCATCCTGCTGGTAAAATCATCCTGAAAAGGTGAGCCACTGCTAGGCTGAGTAATATGCTTGGGTTATTTATGGGGTGTGTGAAAGAAGTGGCATCTCTGAGGCACTGCTGAGGTTTTACACGCCTTTCACTTTTGAAGTGATCAGATCTGCCAAAAGACATAAACCTTCATTAATCTCAGGCCTTTCTTTGTTTTCAGATGTGAAATTTCTTTCTCTCATGATGCTACAGCACAAACCTGCTGTGTTTTCCTCACTCCCTTTCAGGAAAATTGACTTTTTCCACATCACTCTCTTGATAGGAAGTCGCCTCCTCCTGTAACTCCTTACTTTGTTTGCTGGTTTGTCTAAGGACCATGGCAGAGCCAGAATTTCAGCCTGCCCCTTGGACAGCTGGGCTAATTCAAGGGTTGACTGACCCATCTGAAATACAAAAATTAGACAGCATGTCAATAAACAATAGTTTGGGCTTTTTTTTTTTTCCTGTCCTGCTGTCTCTTACAATATATTCTGGATGATGTGCTCAGCCTGTAGCATTTTTAACTGCTAATAACTTCTGGGAGGAACCTGTTATACAATGTGCAAAAACTCATTCTTGACCACAAACCAGTGGGCAGGTTCAAGCTGCTAATACGTCTGCAGTTATTGGTAGCAGGCTGTGATTTCTTTTTGTTCTCAGTAGTTTTGGATTTGTATAGATCCCTGTAATATTAGATTTTTATTTAATCAGTCTGCCTATCTATTTTTAATGGAATAAATAGTATGGAGCTCTCACTGCTTTGTAGGTTTGCTGGTTTTCCCTCTGGCAAGTCTTGCAGAAGTCATGAAACTCTGCATTTTAATAGTTCCCTGGCCTATACATGTGGATCTCTGTGGATTTAAAGTTGCCTTTGGAGTCAATGAGAACACTAAACAAAGCTAATAGTGTCTGTGTTCACTCAAAACTAAGCTGCTGCGTGACACTCAGTATCTAGGTTGTACTTTCCAATGGCATAACAATAGAGGACACTCCAGTGTGCCATAGTAAACATGAAGCATTGACATCACTTGGTTTTTTAGAATATTTTTTGCCTTATGAAATGTGATTTTTTTTACAATCTTCCATCTGATTTTGCTGAAGATAATGAGGACTTGTCATAGTACTTGTCTTCCATTGCACTTTATCTATACTGCTGGAATCCAGCTGGACTGAAGTTCATTGTTCCCCTCACGACCTAGTAAGGAAGGGGTGGCTTCTTCCTGAAGTTCATGTACTTTGACTCATTAGATTTACTTGAGTTATACCATAAGTGTTTTTCTCTTGATCAGGTGCCTCTGTCACCTAAATAATGTTGTGTGTTGCTACTTTTTCTTCCTCAGGCAGTTGCAGCATTGGGTCATAAGGTTTTTCCCCTGCTCAAATCCTGTCTGTTACTGTACTTTCTTTCCGTCTTGCTTGTGTTCTCTGCATCATTGGCACCAGAATGCCTACATTTTATTTCATCTCTCAATGTCTGGCTTATTGGGGTTGTTTTTGCCAAGCCTGTCAGTGTTTAAGAGGCATTTGGATAATGGCCTTCATAACATGCATAAGTTGGTCAGCCCTCAGTTGGTCAGGCAGTTGGACTAGATGATTGCTGTAGGTCCCCTCTGACTGAATAGTCTATTCTATTCTAATTCTATTCTATTCTATTCTATTCTATTCTATTCTATTCTATTCTATTCTATTTTCTATTCTATTCTATTCTATTCTTTCTGCTCATGCCCATGAGAGGTCTTTTTCTTGGCAGTTCCACTTGTAAGGTGGTATCCTGTATTTTATAGATGGTTCCTCCTCTGCTTGGAGCATCCTTAGCTCTGCATGACTGCACTTGGGTGCCAGATGCCTCATACCTGTGACACTGCAGTAATAGCATTTGTTTTGTTTTCAGTTCCTTTGTTTCAAGTAATATTCCCCACCCTATGCCATGCATGTTTCAAATCATGTCTGCAGACACATCCTGTCACAACTTTCATCAGATACCTTTCTTTTCTCTCTCAGCATTTGGTTTGGGGGGTTTTTGGTATTACTTTGGCAGCAGAGGGAATGTCCGTACTATACAGCACAACATGTCACAGATTATGGCATGTGATTCTGTTTAGTAGCACTAATTAAATCACCCTGGAACTGCAATTAGTTTAGTGCTGCATTCAAACTAACTAAATGTGCTGAGAAATGGGAGTTGTTATTTTTAGGACAGAAATGACGGTACCCTAACTATAGTTTCCTTTCCCTGCATAGAATATGGGGTATGATCTCCCTGATTCGAAAAGCCAACACAAAATTTATGTACATCCATGCTTGCAGGCTTGAGACTCAGCTGACACATGGAGCTTACATTCACTTTCTGAAAAGGGATTAACTTTCTCTCATGGACTAATGTTTCAGGGTAAATAAGCATATTGTATAAAGATTGTCACTTTAAATGAAAAGTTATTACAGTGTCTGAACTAAATAACGCTGCTGAGGATGCGCTGAGCATCAAATTTTCTCTTATTAAAACTAAGTCACAACTTTCATATTATAGAAAGAATTGATTAAAACTTGTCTTATCTACTTAATTAAAGGCAAGTGTCCCTATGTAGAGACAGACAAACAAATTAACATAATATGCTTCTCCTGAGGAATGTAATATTCTTATCTTTACAACACTAATTGCTGCAGTTAAGGTTTTGTTGAAAATGAATTGATGTTTGCTAAGAGTACAGATTTGACAGATGCAGAAAACAAGAGTGACTACAACAGCATTCTGATACTCAGATGAAACAAGGTATTTAAATGTTAATATAGTGTTTTTCTAATAAGAGGAAAAATATTAATTTAGCAAATTAATCCCAGTGCATTGATGTCTTTCATGGGATTGTAGTGCTTTGTTAATCTATGATATTACAGAAAGATTCCAAGTAAAAGCTATTTCTATCATAGTAAACTGTAGCAACATGTGTAATAACAGGGAAGATTAGTTCCTGCCTACACAATTAAGCAATGTATTGACTTAATACAGTTCACGCACATACATTATAAATGGGAGTTTATTATAATATGCATGCAGCCATCTTGAATACACTGATTAGCAACATAATACAGTCAAACATAATCGTATATATTTGTATTTTGTCAAGTGCAAATTAAGTCAATGTATTCCAATGTTCTGTATTAGCTGTGTTAAGCAGACAAGCTGTATGGAGATGAAAGAACTGATATTTATTTCAGTAAATCCTTCCTTATGTTGAGAAGTACATATTCCACCGACTACAGATCTCCTTGAGAAGAAGCAAGGCATGTACTGGAACAGAAAACAGTGTATCAAGGTGATATATTAGCAGTTTAGAAAATAATCTGTAGCAATCAGCAAGGCGCAATTAACTGTTGAAATGTTTTTTACCCGGGTCTCTGTTGGGAAGCCGTGTCTGTTGGGACATGGAGCAAGAGCAGCCTTGCAAATAACTGGGAGACGTTGTGTTCCTGCTAGACCTTCTCACAGAGTAGCCTTGGTTTATGCAGGCTTCCAGGAGTTCTCACCTCCGTTTTACTGGGCAGAGGAGGACTGGCCTGAGTCTTTTAGCCAGAGAAGTGCTAGACAGACAAGATCCCTTGCTCCTGGGAGACATATATACATACCCATGGATGGCTTTCTTTATTGTGTATAACCTTACCTCATTGGTCTTGGTGTCATTTACTTGTCCCAATTACTTGACAAAGATTTCAGGATAATTGAGAAATCTATTTAACATGGCTCACCAACCAGATTCCTTGCTGGTGGTATTGATGTCCCTCAGCTAGACCACTTTCACATGCCATAGAGAAGAGTTGATCCAGGATTTCCCATCCTTGCTGGGTGTGCCAACGGGCTGTGAATAGCTTCTTTAGGTCACAACACCAGTGTGGCCGAGGGCGCTTCTTGATCTTCTTAAAGGTATTTTCTCTCTTTATTTCTTGACATTAAAAAAACCCAACAAACCCTAAACCCAAACCCCCAAAACCCTAAACTGCAAATACAGGTAATGGGACTGTAGGAAGAGACATCTCTGTTACTTGGAAGATGTTTCCAATTAATTTGGAATTTGTCTCCAAATTGGAGCAACTGAACTGTCAGTGTAATTTCCTTCATCATGGCTTGACTATTAAATTCGGTTTACTAGGACCATCTTTTGTGTAGCAGTGTCTAATACAGCATTTATCAATCATATTATAACATCTAGTAATACATAGATTTTTGTTAAGCAGCAAATAGATTTATTTTTGGTATCACAAACGCGTTGTTTACACATTAGCTCAGATAACAGTTCAGTATAAACGACCATCGTTGTATGGTGCTGTGTTTTGGAATCGTGACCAAAACGGTGTTGATAACGCAACGTGGTTTAGTTATTGCTGAATCAAAGGCTTTTCCATTTCTCATGCTGCTCCACCAGTGAGTAGACTGGGGGTGCACAAAAAGCTGGGAGGAGACACAGCCAGGACTGCTGACCCAAAATGGCCAAAGGAATACTCCGTACTATAGGACGTCGTGCTCAGCAATAAAAGCTGGGGGAAGGAGGAGGAAGGAGGGGCGTTCAGAGTTATGGAGTTTGTCTTCCCAAGTAATCATTATGGGAGGTGAAGCTCTGCTTTCCTGGAAAAGACTAAGCACGTGTGTGTGTGTATATATATATATATATATATATAAAATGAGTTTAAAAAGAGGGATAGACATATTATGGAGCCCTTAATGAAAACTTCCAGTGGTAGCAAATACATGACTAAGCTTTCTTTTGCACTGCAATTCAAGCATTATGCATGCTCGAACATTACCCACCAATTAAAAGGCAATTTGAGAGAAGTAACAGCATCCTTGGTGTCAAGGGAGCCAAGGTTCACAGTCATAACTGACGGGCTTCCCTGACTGTAGCTTCAGAGCTAGGCATTTCAGTGACACATAATTTACAAGATAGAACCGTGTTATATGAGTTATGTAAATGACTCTAAATTATTATTCTGCCATCAATAATACAGCAATTTTAGGAACTCCTAATTTGCCCAGTAGGAGAGAGTTTTATGTGGCATATGGAAATGAATGAGCCACACACGCTTCTCTTGCTTAAAACAGAGAGCTTTGCACTGTGTGATAAGCCTATAATATTCACATGTCACAAAGGATTTTTCTAAACAGGAAGGTATCTGCCCTTGGTATTAAAGATAAGGGGAGTCCCACTTTGGAAAAAGAGGGACAACAGTTCTGGTTTGTTGCTGGTTTTACATTGTGCAGTCATCTTGTTTTGAGTCTTCCCTCAAGATAACCCAGTTCTGTCAATCTAGGCAGTATATTCCTTTTGTGTGCTGAAGCTACATTCTATAATATAAATGCTATAAATTTTTTTTCCTGTTAAAAAGAAATGTGAAAGTATGAGGGCTAGATCTTTCCACCTGGTATAAATCAGTCAACAAAATCTGTTCACTCGAGGTAAAAGCAACCTGGTCTGCAACAAATGAGGATCTGTTTTTTGACATAAATGCAAAACGAAGGTTCATGAACTACTTTAGGCTTCTGATAAGAAAATAAAATTATTTAGAATGGTATTGAGTGACATTCCTTAAACATTTTTTAAATTGAAAGTTCTTAAAAATCATTGACTATCCTTGAATGCAACCATGGATCCTGAAAAATGCCAAGCTTCAGGGAAAAATATTAAAAAACTGTGATATATGTCACATGTGCTTTTTCATTACTAGAAAATGGGTTCCTTCTTATATAAAAAATAAATGAAAAAGGAATAAAGTTAAGAATGCAGGAAAAAAATCAATGTTTAATTTAGTAAAGGGTAACTCAAAGTATACTTGAGGTGCTTATGGAAATTATCTGCAGTTTGGACTCAGGGAAATAAGGTCACAAATCTCTTTATTATAGACAATTTATAAGGTAACTTATAATCTATTGCTTAAAGAAAAGCTACAAAACCAATCTTTAATACCTTTTTAGTGTTGCTAGTTCTTTATGACAGAAGCCAGGAAAACCACAGAAGTGGAGTACAGTGAAGGGAAATAAGGTGATTAAAATATTTAAAAAAAAATTACTGGGTTGTGATAGTTAGGCACTTAAAATGGGTGGAAGTGAACCAATGTTTTGTGTGGGGGTTGTTATTAGATTTGCTTTCTTAAATGCTGTGCAGAAGCAACATCTGAAAAACGAATGAATACACTTAACAGACATTTTTCATTAAAAAAATATACAAAAGCCAGCCTCTTATTTTTCTGCAATGTGCCTGAAATATTTTTTCTCTCTTATATGTAAAGATGTTTCCAAGGTGTGGATGTTCCTACCTACACATGTTCTTTTCCCATTTTTCTAATATTCCCAAAGAAAAATAGGAATGAGGCAGAGCAGGAATAAAAAGGATGGAAACTATAGAAAGACAGGTAGTTTCAGTTTGGGGGGCCTTTATAAAATTAAAAAACTGAGAATTTTCTGTTAATGTAATTGCCAGTATTAGTTGTCATTAAACACAAAGAGGCAGTTTTGCCAAGGGTGCAATACTTTATCAGTCAAACACTTCACCTTTGTTTCCTCATGGTAGTGTCAGGTTATTTAGGATAGGGTACATCCTTTATGCCTGAACTTAAAGAGGGGAAAACCACACAAATATTGACCACAGCTCACATTGTCTATTGTGCATCATTAATCTAACAGTGACATCAAGCAGCATAAAATTAGAAAACACATATTGATCTCAATGGTGACCTAGAAGTGATGTATGCAATGGTATCTTAATGTACCTCAGTGAGAATGGAGACAATTTTACAGCGGCACTGCCACTTTTTGTTTGTCCAGAAAGAGCTCCAAAACCTGAACAATTTCCATAGGAGAAGGTAAGGTTTGTGCAATGTGCCGTGCTCACATAACAAGAAAATGAAGTTCTAAATGTACCTGCTCTCCCTTCTCCGACGAAGGAGACTTGACTTTGATTTAAGAAGGGAAAAGTGCAGATGGCTACAGAGAAGTAATAGGATTTTGGTTTTGCAATGTGCTTGCATTACTGGACTACTTTATTTGAGTCCAGCATAACATACATGTTTGTAAACCATATAGCAAAGTATTGCCTACCACAGTTGCAAATAGCTGATGGAAAATAAACACATCTAAAACGATGTAACAAAGCAATGAGGAGGAATTAGTGGATGATTAATGAATCAGTATTCAGCCAGAACAGTCCATAAAAGCACGGACCAGTTAATAAAAGCTTTCTTCTTACTTTCATGTAGTTAACATAATTCTACTTAGTAGCACACTCAAGTGGACAGCTGGAATTACTAAAGTAATGAATAGAGTCAACATTTAAAGTTTTTGGAGTGAACAATGAGGAAAATAAAGACTGAGAAGTTCACTGGCTCATGTATTATTTCCCTCTACAGGCACATGATTAATTCATTCTCTGTTCCGGAGATTTCTTTGATCTATTGTCAAATGAAGTGTTGATTTAACAGAATTATTCTTAAAATTGGATCAAAATTATGATAGTGCTTATACTGTAATCTGTATATTTAAGGGACTGAGGTCAGTATTCGATGGTGCCTCAGTTTATTGCTAGTTGTTTTACAGCAGCTCCGGGGCAGACTGTTTGGCTGCACTTTTCCAATTGTCTGGTAACACACGCTATTAGAGCTCCTACCCATAGATAATGTCATAAAGTTACAGACACATTAGTATCTCTGTCTCCTGCAAATTCTGTTCAGTAAATGCTAGCTAGTTGTACGAGCAATACACAAATGTTTAATGCAGCTGATGGAAGGAGACACTAAAAATAACTGCATTTAAACTCGAATGGCAATATGAAAGAATATTTTGATAATTTTTTTTTCTGAAAGAGTAATTGCATAAAATAATTGCAGACCATATGATCCTTTTTGTGAACCTTTGAGGAACACAATGACATTATTATAAAAACGTTAGTATATTAGACATTAAAACTGTTCTTTGTCCTAAGTTCTAGTGAACTTTAATACAGCCTTGAAGTAATAAAAATAAAATTTTTCTGTGTAAAGTTATATAGCACTACAAGTCTGTACAAAACACCTTCAACAAAACATACAACCTAAGAGTTTGAATCCTCTTCCCCATCAACAATCTTCCAGGTGGTGTCTAGGAAATAAGAGGACTTCGCATCTGAACTTGATCCGAGTTTGATTCTGAGTCTGCAGCAGCCCTGGAAGCAGCCTTTTCTAAAGTAGGTTAATTCAATGACCCGAATAGCAGCATGATCGCTGCATCCTGTTGATGTGACACCTAGGGTAAAACCACTTCAAAACAGGCTTTTTTTGTACAGACTCAGTAATGCCTTGCGTTTTGATTTTGTGGGAGAAGTAGAAGTTAGTTCAGAGGCGATCAGTTCACTGCCATGCCAATAAGTACCTGATTTGCTGCTGATAATCACTTTTCTCTTCACTAATTACAGCTCTGGTTTTCTACTGACACTTCATGTAGCCTGTGCTAGATATTCCAGTATTAATGAATTTGATTACACTATACAAGATAATGGATCAAAATAACATGGTATCAACTCTTCTATGAAAGAACGTAAACACCTGTATTAGTATTTTACCTTCCAGCCACTTGCTGCTTTCTTCATGACGTTGTATTTATTTTATCTTGATTTCTAGCTCCAAGTATGATGAATGAATATATTCTTAATTTCTCATAGGAAGGGTGGCAAGCACTGTAATAGATAACTAAAGCATAATGGAAAGAAAAATGCAATGAGCCATATTTAGGACTCTAACCATTTTCTTTCTCATCATTTTGACTGATGAAAATGGAGCACTATGATCTATGCGAACGTGTAATCCTGTTTTTACTTGAGAAGCTTCAAATACTGCCTTGCTAGGCTTTTGAAAGGGCATGATTATGACTGAATTGCACATTGCCAAGAAGAATTCCATTTTTCTAAGAACATAGTAAAGTAAAATTATCAAGATTATAAAGAAGTTATGGTTTATTCGAGCCAGGAAAAAGACAGCTACAAACTGGCCACTTAATCAGCTTTTTTTTTCTCATCGCTACATGCAGTTTAACGTTTTCTCATGCCTATTAACTTTCCAATTTGTTTCTGAAGATGGTATTAAGCATGGTCTAGTAGAAATAAGCTTGATTTTTCCAGGAAGACTGATAGAGAAAAATTGATGAGCAGACATGAGCTAGTGTTTTGAACATTTAGATCAGTATTTTCATTTAGGGAGTAGGGAAAATTTAATTCCAAAACGTTATAGCTCTAGACCCTTAAAATGGGACTTGCCTTGAAGAGGCTTCAAGTCTTTCAGGTAAGCTGTACTAACCCCACTAAAATCAGAAATAAAATGTTTTTCTGAAGAAAAGAAGTGTATTAAGCTGACATATTACTTTGCAAGCTATATTATTTAAAAATCATGCAAAGTAATCTTTCCAAAAACCAGCTGTAGTTTTCTGGATAAACTAATACAATTTTTCCCTTTTGAAAGGGTCTTGGTGCAGTTTTAGACATATTCAATAGCAACAAAATGGACATTGGCAGTATGGAAATACAGGCAATTAAAAAAATAGTTGTATCAGGTCTTTTTATTCATACAGCACAATTTCTCATTGCAGAAGGAGCCCAGCTGACTTCTACAGGAAGGTGTTATTTAACGCAGACAGAGATGGTGGTCTCAGGCATTGGTCCCAATAACAAAGGTACTGCTAAAGGTGCAGTAGCAAGGTTGGTTTCTAAAACCATTTTCAGAGAAAAAGTACGATTAAGTTTTCAGAGTGATTAACTATTCTAGCTGTGTAATGCTTTCTGAAATTAAAATCCTCTTGCGGAGAATCACTTTGAAAAACCGAGGCTTAGCACTTAATTTTATCATAAAAAACTTTCAGTGCCTGAAAATACTCCAGATATGGGAAGATGTGGGTTGGCTGACTGGTTTTGTGGCCTCTCGTGGAGAAAAACCTAACAGCTTCCAATAGCTCAGGAGTACAGACGAGCAAATGAAGGTACGGTGGAGACAGAAGGTGACAGCACTGCCTCTGGCAGTAACTACACCGGTTAACTCAGCACCATTAGGCCAAATCTTGAAAACCTGGGAGTGACAATATAGGTGAACAGCACCTGCTGCTGTTCAGTCCAGAGTCTGCTTGTCCAAGCACGGCTTCTTCATTACCTGGAAGAGGTGAGTGATGGTTTAGTGGAAAGGCAGCCAACACAAAACTGTGCCCCACATGGATGCACCCGTAGTCGTCGAACCGCTGGAGCAAAATACAGAGTGCAGACCTCAAAGCTGGAGCCGACATATTTTTTAACAGTTTTAAGAAGCCAGTATATTTTTGATCAATATTAAGGAGACAGTTATTGAGTATTTGGATATCTGGACAGAAGTGGGAGGTCAAAATAACCACTTGTGTGTCCTTAGGGGAAGAATGATAGGTACAACCTTTTTCCACAGAAAACCCAAACCTTTGGTAAGCCTGAAATGGAAGTAGAGTTAGAAGCAGATCCTAAAAGAAACATGGCAGAGCTGGGTGTAGAGTAAATAGACAATCCCTTAGCTCGTGTTGAAGAGCTGTGTGGTTGAGATAATGTTGAGAAACCCTTAAGTGGGTTAATGACATGCCTCTGTTAAGGAGAAATAGTTAAGGGAAGAACCATTAATCATAGGTAACAGATCCAGTTTGGGAGAGGCCTCAGAGGTCATGACAGTCTCTCCCCAAAAATTAGGACGACAAAGTTACAGACTAAGAAAGCTGCATACTTTCAGCCTTTCTTCATGCCTGTGGCAATAATTAAACATTAAAATATTTTTGGTTTCTATCAGTTATGAAGAAACAGCATTATGAAATCTGACCTCTCTCGTAATAACACTAAAGCATCCCTGTGGAATCTGCAGCAACTGTTTTTCACAAGAGGCTAATAAGATCTATAACTTTAACTGGCTTTCATGTGACAGATGCTTTTGTCTTTTTTAAAGCACTGACCATATTGTTTACACTCTCATGAAGCTTTTTTTTCCAAGCCAATGCTACATTTTCTATGTCTCTTTTCTCATCCTTTCATTTCATTTTCTTTGCCCATTCCCAGTCCTTTCAGCTCTTGTGATCATGCTTCCCTGCCACCCTCTACTCATCCTCTGCTCCATCTACGTGTGGTACCCAGCTCTGGTACTTCCTCACAGCTGTATACTCTCTCCTCATCAAATCACTAGTCTCACTGGCAGCACCTAGAAATAGGTATATTCAATAGTAGTTATGACTGTCACCGTTCATGAGATGGGGGAAAAGGGAAAACAGAAGTGAGATTTTTTTTAACAATGTTGCTTTATGATTTAGCACATTGAATCTGGATTTTTCAATGTTTTCTATATGTATTGAAATTCTTCTCTACCTTATCACACAGACAAATTAGTAGATTAGGTTGAATCATGCCAAGTTCTATTGAAATGGAAATGCATTAATGCTATTTTGCTTTGTTTTCAGAAAACAGATACATATTCTAACAAAACTGACTACTTCAGTCTATAGTTTAAAAAATTATGACCAGTTATTTCCCTTTCTCCTCTTCTAGCAGTGTTATATAGATTCTTGTGATATTAAAGGAAAAGCATCAATGATAACTGGATCCTGGTCTCTGAGGTTTATTATTCTGAGATTATATAATCTATAACTCTGCCATTGACTACGATGAGCCCAGGACATTAGAGGACACATAGTCTGAGCGCAGCCATGTAGAATGTTTATCTCTGTTCCGGTTTCAGCTGGGACAGAGTTAATTTTCTTCCTAGTAGTCAGTATGGTGCTGTGTTTTGGATTGAAGATGAGAATCATGTTGATAACACACTGATGTTTTAGTTGTTGCTGAGCAGTGCTTACACTACGTCAAGGACTTTTCAGCTTCTCATGCTCTTCCGATAGAGAAGGCTGGCGATGCACGAGAAGCTGGGAGGGGGCACAGGCAGGACAGCTGACCCTGACTGGCCAAAGGGATATTCCATACCATATGGTGTCATGCTCAGTATATAAACTGGGGGGGGTTGGCCGGAGGACAGCAATCGCTGCTTGGGGACGGGCTGGGAGTCATTTGGTGGGTGGTGAGTGGTTGCATCACTTGTTTTTCCTGGGCTTTGTTTCTCTCTCTCTCTCTTTGTTTTCCTTTTCATTACAACTAATAACAATAACAATAACAACAACAATAATAATATTTTAATTATTAAACTGCTCTTATCTCAACCCACAAGTTTTCTTACTTTTGCTCTTCAGATTCTCTCCCCTATTCCACTGGGAGTGAAGAGGGTGAGCGAGAGGCTGCGTGGTGCTTGGTTGCTGATGGGGGCTAAACCATGACAATCTCATATCTTTAATGAAGTGAAAAAAAAAATCACCAGTTGTTGCTTTAGCTTATTTTATAACTTGAAATAAAATAGTATATATTTCTAGCTAACTTTAGATAAGTAAGAACTGTATGTAACACATTTCCACACAGATATAAATATACACTTGTCTGGTTCAGCAACATTTGCAGGAAACCCATAACGTATAATTGCTCAGACTTGCACTTGCTTTTTGTTTGTGCTCATTAATGAAAAATCTACATGTGGCTGAGAGACGTAAAACTGAAGGTAATTAGAAAAAGAAGGCTATACCTCCATACACACACATGTAGAAGCCAAGGTGGTACAGTTCTCTATATTTTTGCAGTTTATTTTTTATTGAGATCAAACTAGTAAGTTGGTATTTATACTCCCTGCATACTGCGGCATATTGCATTATCGTCGATGTACTTTTGCATAACTAACATGGTAGCCTGGTGAAGCGTTAAGATAGTATTATATATATGAACCCTAAAATATATGTTAGATATTCATTTTATTTTGAAAAATCTTCATTCCAGCTACTTCTGTAAAAGAAGGTTTTGAAATATTGAAATAATTTTGCTCAAAGTATTAATAGTAAGGCTTAAGAAGGAAACATTTAATAAGAGTAGGGGGTGTGTTGTTTTCAAAGATGATGCTCTCAAAAAATACAAAAATGTCATAAGAACTTCCCTTAGTCATGAAAATATTGCAGTTGTGATGAGCACTGTAACTTGCAGACCCATGTAAGTAAAGATGATAGAAGCAATATTATCTGTGCCAAAGTAGTCTACACTAGTTAATCTAGGATTCCTCTGCAGGCAATTGAGAGATACAGGATGCTCCAGAGGGAAATTTATATCACCCATCTCAAGTATTTAAAGACTGGATGAGATTGCTCACCTCCTGGAGATGTCTTACTCCCCTCATTATAGAAGGAACGTAGATAAATAGTATAGCTGAGGTGGCTACTCCAGACTTAATGAAGACTTCATGACATATGACCAGTGGAGCTCAGATTTTTTTTCCCAGGCATACATAAACTTAGACAGTAATGAGCTAAACAAAAAGGTTTGTTTACTATCGAAATAATATTAACTTTTGAACTCATTCATTTAAATAGAGTGGTAATGTGCATAGGTGTCCATGACAATTATGTTATGGCAAAAACGTGTGTGTTCACCAGAAAAAGACCATACTTATAGGGTCAGTAACTTGCTTACCCATTGCCTAATGTTCTTAGATTTATTACATCAGCGGCATTTGGGAAATGAATTGACACATCAGTAATAAAGAATTTGGGATACAGTTTCTTCGTCCTTGGTAATCTCTCTCTTGCATATTGCATACTAATGCATCCAATAAAGTTCATGGTTTTCCAAAGGTGGAAACATTTCAGAAAGCATTGATGTAAGAGAGCTGGGCATCTAATCATACAGGAACATCTGTAATTGGATAGCATATGTTGTTTACCGTGGTTGTTAATAGTGCAATGCCATAGTATTAGAGGGCTTCCTCACCACGTATTTTCGCTCTGTTAGCTTCATGAATACCAGGAGGAGATTGCTTCTGCAGAGCTGACAAAGAAGCTCATTTAAAATAGAAGCTACCACAAACACACTAAATAAACAAATAGCATTTTTCCTGAGGTGGTTTTTTGTTTATTTTTGTTTCATTTAAATCTCTCGAGCTGTCAGAGAAAAGGATTTTAATTTAGTAAGTCAATAAAACCTCTGTTCTATAGTGAATTGTTCTTTGTGGGGTTTTTTTGCCTAGGCTAAAAGCTGCCATTCTGTGGTGACTGATAACTTATTTTGCTCCTTTGATTTCTTGCCGTGCATACTTAATGAGCATCTTCTAACTTACTCACAGCTTGCTTTCCTTTCTGCTTCTGATTGGTTTTGCTGCATGTTTATTTTGTTACCTGTGCCTAAAGGCTGTTTTCTTATGTGGGAACAGCCCATGTGTCTTCTGATTTTTGCCATATGGTAGGCTTTACTTCTCTGCGTGCTATCCTCTCGATTATATTCACCAGCACATTCCCTAAAAGGCAATTTTGACAATGCTCTTTGCGTACACAGAAATAAGCATTTGCTCTTTCCTGTTGGAAAACACCGAATATATCTGCACCCTGGCAGCATAACTTCTCCCTTTTCACTTCCTTGGGTGGCTACAGGGCGGTGTGTTTTGGAGGTGTATGCTGTTATGAACTTCCTCAGGGAGCAACTGCTGTTACCTGTGTGTGAAATGCAGTGCTGTGCAGGCAAGGATAGGGAAGACCAAGCTCCTGATGAATTAAGGAGCGGGAATTATGGGAAGGGAGATTTGTTAGGCTATAAATTCCTTATCTCTTTCCAAAAACAGAACACTATAATCACTTCTGTGGTTGAGACCATTTCTGTGTAGAAAGCTTATGCAAACCTAAACTTCATTTTATGCCCTATTTTAGCCAATGAAGTTAACTCCTACAGTACCATTGTATTATATTTGATTAAACTTATTTGATTAAACTCTACAAATTTACAGAAAATAAGGATCATCGACACAAACACCTTGTTCTAATACAACTGGCTTCACAGACTGAACCTCATCAAGGATATTGCCAAATTATCTGAAGCAGTACAAAAAGACAAAAGGTTTTGAGTCATCTGTGTAAGTGTGAATAAAGTAAGATCTTGTGTCACATCATTACACACCATACCTGTGCTGGCATGCTCCCTTATTACCCGTCACTTATAGTACAGGAGTTTGCTGTAGCTATATATGTGTTTACTAAATTATATATGTTAATAAGTGATTTTTTCCCAGTCTGTTATTCTCACTCGTTAGCTCCCACTGTGTTTTGGCTGCCTTTCAAAACTGAGCAGTACCTGCATCCTTCAAAAACAACAGCAAAAAATATCTCTTGAATTAAGATTGTCCTCCAGCATCTCTTAGCCAAAGCACTGACGTGCCTGAGCTCCATCACTGACCAAGTTCTCCAACACACAGCAATGAGTACTGCTGGCGTTGTGGGAGAACCAGGCCCCCCAGCTGCTCGCCACAACTGGAGTGATCTGTCTCATCTCGCTTACTGATAATGCACAATAAGTAATCACATTGCAGCAGAAAGCACATCATGAAATATTATCTTCTGTAGCTGTCATGGCAGAAGAACAAATCTGCATCTGGGGGAAGCTGAAGACACAGATAACTGGCTTCATTTTAACCCAGTGGCTATCTAGATTAACTCAAAGTCATGTCCTTCAAAAATACAAATTCTCATCTTCCTTCCCTGGTTTGGCCCACATATATTGCTTTGTTGGACTGATTTGAGATGAATTATCTAGACATCCATAAACCAGAATGTACATTATCACTTCCTCCAAGCTGATCACAAAAATTCACATCCAGTCTCATTTAGGAAACGATATCACATAATTTCTGGTTAATCACTAAGCCTGTTTAGGAAACCCTGTGGAAATCTATCTGTTTTTTCTACTACGAAGAAAGAGTTCAGATCTCAAAGCTGACGGTGAAGGAAACTGCTAACAAGAGCAACTACTGCTAATGCTCAGGTGAACTCAATATGTCAAGAGCTTATGGAGATTGGAAAAGCTGCATGGAGATCCCTGTGCTGCTAACACTCCTGGAGTAAGAACATAGGCAAAAGATTAATCTTAATAACCTCATTTCTGGGCCTTTAATTCAAGAGATAATTTTGCACACAAAAAGAACACAGAAATAGCTCTCAGAGGAGACAGTACCACTAGTGATAAGATGCTCATTAGAAAGAGCTAACTGTTTTTTCTTTATGTGATTTTATGAAACATGACAGCAAGAGCTGTGAGTATGTGCTGGGATGAATCTGCAGTTTGTTGTTGTTGAAATGAGAGCTGTGGCATTTGTTTGGCTGGCTGCAGAATTAGCTCATAGGTTGCTGTGTTAAGATAATTGGCTAATTGGCACTGACATACCTCAGTGCGCTGGCTAATAAATAACAGCAGCTGCGAAGCTGTTTTAGTTGTGATTCTGTGAGTGGATGATGGGAAAATGCTGTGAAGCAGGAGTGAGCCACTACAGGTCTTGCAAAATTATGGTAGTCCTCTTTACCATTCACAGTTCTTGTGTAAAATTCTTAAGCACTTAGTTGAGTTGTTTCTTAGTACAGTATAAAGTTAACATGCCTGCACAACAATGTTTCTCAGTATAAAAAAAATATTGTTCATGTTCCTCAATTGATTTCTAAGATGAATTCTCCAGCTGTTTCCTTAGATGTAGTGAAATGATTTAAGGATACAGTTGGGCTGCGTGTTTCTTTGCTATTGTTTTAATGGAGTTTATAAAACTTTTGGAGCACTTGCTAAATATAATGCTTGTAGTGAGATACATTCTATTTTCTAAGAAAAGCCAAACTAAGGGAAATCAAGTTAACTATATTCCTTTTCATATGGGGTATTGCAAAGAATATGACATTGAAAGGCACACAACAATAGATGCCAAGATTCATGTTGTGTTTAGAAATTGGAACAGGTCAGAAGATGGATATGTATTTCAATTTCCATTTTTAAGCCTAAATGCAGCAGAATGTTACTTTGAGTGTTTTAGTTAAATTAAGAAAAGCTTGGGTGTTTCTGTAGCACAGTAGGAATAGGTGAGTGGATGGGCATGATGCTTTCTTTGGTCTGCTTTCTGTTGTAATCAACTCCTCAATGTGCTTGTTTGAAAGACTAGGTCCCTCTGAGGACAATGTAGGGATAAATTTTCTGTGAATCAGATAGATATTTCTAAAGAGCACATGTATTTACCTTTGACAAATGCTAGATTTCAACAAATGCTGACTCTCCCAAATAATTTCCTTAGGGGTCTAATACTTAAGCTTCTCTATTGTAGTGTTATTCTCCTTTGGCCAATTCCTAAACTTTTTAATCCCTTCAGTTTTAACAAGGTGCCCAGGTTGCTTGCACCTGCCAAACAAAGGCTGGCAAGGTGTTCTTCACTGACTTAGGTAACCTCTGGATTTCGGGAAAGTATCATCCCATGGTATTTAACTGATTTGTAATAGGTTTGGACAGCTTATTTTCCTGTCTTATTTTTCCCATCTTATTTCATGCCTTGATAATTATACAAAAAAGAGTTTCTGGGTAGTCATCTGGCATGATCAGGTTTTGGTCTTGTATTACTTTGCAAGGGGTGGGGGAAACCCTTGGAAAGTAGTTCTGTTACTAAAGACAGCAATAGAACTCATGGGACATGAAAGTAAACTTCCTTAATTACTATAATTTAAATTTACAACATTAATACCCAGAAAACCTATTATAAATAAAAGCTTTTAAGCAGGAGAGAATTAAATCCACTAAATTCCATTAGTGACATCTGATATAGAAACACATTAAGAAGGCTAAACGCCACACTGGTTGCTTAGTTAGATAAATCCAGTAGTATTAAATACATTCATCTCATCAGCTGCTCGGTTCAAGGGATCCAAGCTTGAAATTTGTTCTTTTGAAGTGAATAAGGTGATTTCTTTTAGTTGAGGGGTAAACTGTGAAACTGTTGTGAGACTGGTATCTCACAGCTTTTGCATATTATGTGCATACCTAGTTATTATAAAAGAAATAATACGCAATTCTGACTTAACAGCTTTCAAATACTTGAATGTTGAGAAAAATGTATGCAGCAGTGTGAGGTAAAAAACTGCCATAGTCTAGGATTAGACCTGTTATACAACACTAACCTTTCAAAGAAAACCCCACCAAAAAGAGGCTGAGAAAGTGACTAACGTAATTCTTGGGGAGCTCAGTCCAAAGCACAGAGAAGCAAATGGAAATCATTTCCTTTGGGTTTAATCAGGCTTGGATTTTGTTTGCTTTTAATGAAACCATGCAGTTAAGAGAAAATTAAAGTAAACAAACCTACAGCATTGTGCAGGAAAGCCTTGTGCATCAGAATGCTCACAAATGTTAAAAAGGGAAAATTTTCTTAAAACAACCAAGTTGATGTGGGAGAAGTAATAAAATTATATCCTGGGAGAAAGAACTTGATGTATGAAGTGTAGAGAGAGAAAAACTTTGGCAAACAGTTCAATGGGAATGGAGGACAATCACCATGGTAGAGAATAACTGGCAAGGATATGGGTGGTCTGTTGGGAGGTCAGCTGCTCAGCCCCATGAGACCACCAAAAAGCAAAGAACGATAAAATGGAAGAGATTCAAAGCAATTCTGTCCTGGCAATTACGCAGATAGTTTTCTATGTGTTGATCTGTGCATCCGTTTGTATGTTGATGAGGGTTGGTTACTTTGCATTATAGAACAGTTTGAATTACAGTGACAGGTTTTGGCTTAAAATAGGNTAGGAAGTGCGAATATGTGCAAGCTCGTGCGTAGGATTATATTGTTTAAACTGGTTATTTGAAGACAATACTTATCTGGGAAGGGCACCATGCAGTTATAAATTTTCTTGATATGTATTATAATTTCTGCCTGTTCCTTTACCACTTGTAGTGCCACTTACTGTGATCTGAAAGGACAGAATATTGTCCTAATGATTAATTCTTGGTTTTGGAGTGTGTTTGGAATTTCTGTGTTTAGGTACCATAAGCATATGGTCCCTAGTTCCTTCTCTGTCAGCTAAATTTCCTTAGTCCATAACAGAATCATCTGAGAATGATGCTGGATGGTGCATTAAAATGTCCAGTTACTACCTGTTTAAT
>WEKW01032492.1:173010-201796 GCA_013389905.1 Sula dactylatra
ATGGCAAGAAAATCTCTAAAAGTCTCTTTATCATTATAAAACATATCTATTTCCAAATGTTGCTTTTGCAGAAATCTTTTAGTAACCTTTCTGCAGGTTTCTAGGAGCACTTCTAAATCTGGTCCTCCCTCCTGCCTTGAGAGCTTCTTGAGAGCTGCATTTTTCTTTGTTCTATCAACTAGGAATAGGCAAAAGTTTTCTGAGAAACAGATTTAAAATTAGATGTTCCAAAAGATTTAAGGAGGACAATTTACTGTAAAAACCCTTGGAAACCTTCCTTTTCATTTCCCTAGCACAAGATGCATTTGGGTTTTTTTTTTATTACTTTTGAAATCCAAAGCTTCCCAACTTGCTTAGGAGCTTTTTGACAGTTTTGAGAAGTGCAAAATATATCTCATGATGCATGAAGTACTCCAGTTTTATTGCCTGAGAGGATCTATGCACTCCCATTACATCCAGCTCTGCAGAAAAGAGAGCATGGCTTCTTTGCTAGTTATGATAGCTCAGCGGTCACAATTTTTTTCTCTTTCTTGCTCTGCCTCTCTCTCCCCACCTCAGGGAGAGGGGAGAGGTGGTCTCTCACCCCAGTAACCTAATCATTTGCACAGCAGAATCAAAGCCTCATTGCTTCAGCAAATTTGGATACAATCTTGACTATATTTCCCCAGCTATCAGTGTGGAGGCTTGCTCAGGAACAGGTGGAATTTATGGGGTCATTTCTCAATCAGGGGTTTAACAATACAGGGGCTAGTACAGCCTAGATGTGTTTATAACAAAGCTGGACATGAGCAGGTTCATGTGTAGCCAGCTTATATATTTCTGCACCTGTTTCTCCCCTCCTCCTCCTTGATCTGGAGCTGGTCTATTCAAAGTGTTTCCGAGTTTGCCATTTTGGTGCCTGACCTTATTTCGAAGTCATGTGAAATCCAGGCACAGGAGTAGTAATGTTTTCATTATTACATTTATTAAAAAAAAAAAAAAAAAATCTCTATACCTTGCCTTCCAGACAGTGTTCCTCCTTTTGATCAGAAATGGTTGCTGGTTTAATTCCTGAATTGCTGGCAGGTCTACAGCTGCTTTGTAAAAGATCTGTCAGAGCAGACATAGGACTAAAATATAAGCAGCTTGGGGAAACGGAGCATAGGCAGCAGATCAGGTAAGAATAAACCATATGTTATTGCTACTTCCAGAATCATAATGTCTTTGGGTTGATAAACTATTTCTCTGTGTAAAATGTCTTAAGAGGAACACGTCCACTCTGCTGTGTTTTGAATAGTAGGGTTATTCCTAATTCTCTGGGGTTTTACAATGATTCTGTGAACAACAGGAGGCAAATCTGCAGGCTTTTCCTATTAAATTCGTGCTGGTATGTGCTCATCTCTATATGTTATCTTGGAGAGTGATAGCTTCCCAGGTGCAAAAGTCAGTCTTTTGATTTAAAATGTACATGAGAGAGGTATTTTGGCTAGGAAACCATAGGTCTATTGCTACAATGAGTATAAGGTGTGGTACTCAGATTTTTTTTTTTCTTTTTTTTTTTTTTTTTTTTTAANTTTGGGGGTTTATTTGTTTGTTTTTCTTTTTTTTTTTTTTTATTTTTAGCCTTTAAATATTTTTCAGATATCATACAGGTATTACCAGGGAATGAGAAATACCCATTTTCCAAATATGTACCAATATCATTGCAATTCTGTCCCTTTGTTCAGGGAAAGGTTTGAAGACCTGGCCTGAAAAAGGCAAGTTCTAGAACACTTGAAACAATGCCTCATGTCGTGCTGTGGCATCCCTGCCAGACCCCATGCAGTCATCATCGCTACAGGATGAAATGGTAAAGGGAACAAGAAAGGCTTTGCTCAAGAACATTGCAAAAAGCCACAGCGGATAACGATGACTGATGCCTAGCAGCGGTAGCATAAGGTCATAGGAAGGAAAAAAGAAACAGAAAAAAACATAACAGCAGTTGCTCAAGAAGACATTGCCTTCTATTGGAAAAAAAAAAATAGTGCTCTTAGTTATCAGTTACTGCTGTTAATGAACTGAAGGTGAAAAGTAGGTAAGGCATTTTGTAATATGAGAGCTGCCTAAAGGGTTTTATTTTCTGTTTTGTTCACTTACTGAGTAGGGTGAGGTAAAAGGGTAACCTTCTCCTAGTAAAACCAGACTATCCTGAGGCAGTGAATTTATTCCTGCTCCAGGTAATGTGGGGTAGGAGAGGAACTGAGGAGCAGGGGAGACAAGTGGAAGGAAAGTGGGGGGAAAAAGCAGAGTACTTTTCCCATTCCAGGTGTTCCCAGACACTAATTTATCCAGCAGGCAGTGAGTAAGAGAATATAGACATTTACCGTACTGATCCATTGCTTTTCTGCAATAGAAGTCTGTCCTTCTATTAAATTAATGCTAATTTTAACTGAGGCAGGTTTAAGTGTAGGATCAATCAGTACTTAAAGCAGACACACAACACAATGAAAATATTCATTCTGTCCTGTGCAAAATGAATTAAATAACTTACAATTGGATTAAAAGAAAAATGAAGTTTCATTAGCTTCATATTTGGACCTAAAAACCTGTCTTAATTGCTAATTTTTTCTAACATTTATATTCTTTCTCTTTATGTGCTTTTTCACATGAAGTTCTAGCTGTACCGTAACCGATTACTCAAGGTACCCTTGTGGGATTTATTCTTAATAAGCAGTGCATCAAATTCATAATAGTCCAGGTCAGTCCTGAGATTTTACAGCCTCTGTTGCAAAAAGTATATTAAGTTTGGCTGAAGTACAGATCTGTCTCTCTCGTTTCACTGTTGACCTGAATAGTGTTCAGACTTTGAGACTTTTGTGCTTTCTTTGTTACTCCATGCAAAGAGTTACAGCAAATACAGACAACCAACCGATGATGGAAAATTAGATTTCTGCCTCAATCTAAGAAGCCAAAAGCAAACAGGCGTGTGGAAGGCGTAGTCACTGTTCTAGCCATACTACAAGAAGCCACTTTCATTTCACAGTAGATAAAGGAGGTAGCTTAGGAAGTGGTGATTCATGGTTGATTTTGAGCAGCAAGATTTGAGAGTGATGGTAGATGAACAGTTGGGAAGAGTGACTAATGTAATTAGGTCTTCAGTCAGGGTAAGGCTGAGTGAGTAACACCAGAAAATAATAAGGCAGAACTTTGAATATCAGGTCACACAGAAAGGAAGAGAAAGGCCAGGGCTTGGAGAGATACTCTGCAAGTCAGTAATAGGCTGAAAGAGTGCAGAAAGAAGTGAAAACATTCAGTAGAAATTCTTGTGTACCCAAAGGTTGTGTGTGAGTAATATAGAAGGAAAAAAGAATTAGCATTTTCAGATAAAGGGCAAGGAAGTTGGATACAGAAGTGCAAGAAGCAATCAAAAAGAAAACATATAACACTCTGTTCCAGGAAGAATGAGAACACTTAATATGTGAAAGCATTTGGGAAAAATTGCCACAAAATTGAAATGAAATTAGAAGTTGCATGGACGTATAGGCAATTAAGAAGGCATTCTGAAGTGTATATATGTGTTTATATATGTGTATATACACATACATAAATAAGGGCAATGAGGTTTCTGAAAGAGAGTGAGGATAATCTAGTTACGGTGGAGACAAACATTTCCTGGCACTGTAAGCTAATTGCATTTCTTAGTGCTGTCAGGAGGGTTGCTGGCACAATGTCAGTAGAAGAAATATGCTTTTCATGCTGGGGAAAAGAAATATTGCGAAATTCAACAATGCACCAGAAATCTTTAATCAGATGCTGAGTTTATTTGGAAAATGTTAAATGTGCACTGGTTTTATTTTGGATTCCTGAAGCTGGGTACTAACTACCCAAATTGCTGGTAGAAAGTAAAGCAAGACATCTCAGGAAACCTGTAACTTTATGTTAAAGTCTGTTTTCTTTTTCCTTTTGGAGAGGGAAGAGGAAAAGGAATGGGTCTGCTTTTATAATCTCCAAGTGTTCATACATTTGGATGTCCAGTTCAAAAAAAATCACCAAAAAAAAAGATTTCAAGTCAAGAGTGATGTGGTAGAAAGGGTTGATCTTTTCTATCACTTAAAACTCCTTTGCTACCACAGAAACTGATCTTCAACTGGCACAATAGAATAGATCCTGATGTTCTCTCCCCCTGTTACTTTCAGTGGTAATACCTTTGGACTAAGAAACCTCTCAGTGTGAGCAAGAAATTCAAAACCAAGCTTTACAATAGATAGAAATCCTTCAAGAAGTCAAATGCTGATACTTTCATTCATCTTGGGCTATTAATTTTACCACTGAAAGATCCCTTATTTCAAGACAGCCAATTTAAAATAGAAGTCAGAATATGAGCAGAGATAAATAGGGCCGAGTGAGTCTCCAAAAGATGTCTTAATGCTAGAAATTCTCTTGCAACTTTGTGCCAAAGTATTACTTTTAATCTGTCAGCTGTTTAGCCATAATTACAGCTTCTCTATTTTGTCCCTACATGGGAATTTGTTTCTTTTATAATTTTTAATTTCCCAGGAGCTCTCATTAACAGTTGAAACCATTTGCTTGATTTCCCTTTATTAAATATACTTAAAAGTCAGCTGTCTTGGGAATACAATACAAGTTCGTAATTAGGAGTATGTGCTTATTCCCTGTGCTGTGTTTCTGCCTTATTCTTACTTCCTTGGCTTCTCTGAAAGTAAACATTTAGGATGGATAAGTAAAGTTGGAAAGAAACAAAACTATTGCAGATTTTTCTCCCAGTCATTTTATTCTTTCTCCTGTAGCATGTATTTCCTTTTGAATTATATTTAAAATTAGTTGTATAATGAAATACAGATTTGGAGTAAGTAAGAAATATTAGCCTGCATGCTGGTAAAAATACCCTTTTCTTTGCTTTTCAGGGTCTACTCTTGTCCATTGCTCTACAACTGTTAATTTCCCTAAGTAACGTTTTTCTTCATCTAGTAAAGATAAAGCATAGCAATAATGAAACATCCAGTTGAGCTCAATATTCTTGTGATGTATCTTCATTCTTTCTGTCAACTCTTTTATGGAGTTTGAATGCTCTTTCTTGTCTAACTTAATATTATTGCCACTTGTTATTTATATTCTGGTTTCATCCCAAAAACCCAACAGAGCCTGTATCTCCTACTGTGCTAATGCTCTGTGTGGAGAGTGATCAACACGTGGAAATTATAGTGCTGAGAATTGAATTCGCTTGCCCAGGGTCGTAAATGTAAGTAAAAAATTCATCTTGCTTAATTACATATTCATTATGCAATCCACCAGACCGCATTGCCTCCATTGCTAAACATGATGCTCTTATTCTGAAGCCTTCTTTTGCTCCAAATACAACAGCTGCCTTTAAATCCAAACTCAAGGTTTTGCAATGCTTCCTATCATCAGAATTCTGCTTATTCTAATGATCTTCATATCTTTCATCCTTTCCACTGTCACTGCTTTGTGACAGATCTGTGTCCTCTCAGCACTTAAAATATATCTGCTTATTTATTCATTCATTCATTGATTCAGTAATGCAAAGGGGGATTTACAGTTATGGAGACTTGTGATGTGAAAATGGGTGAGAAAAGAGGAGACCAGATGTCTTGAGGACAGATTATTTGTTTTCCTTACTTTATTCTTTAGGCTTTTGCACCAAGCACACTTAGAGAGACAAGAATAAAAGGGCAGTAGAATGGCCAAAAACACAAAAGAAAAATCTCTAGCGTGTTAGCACAGGGGCTAATACTTTTTTTTTTATAACAACCCGTAACAGGCCGGTACATGAGACCTACATTTGGTTCTCACCTCTGCTTGCTGAAATGTCCAGCATAGACGTCTACACCACAGAAGACTTTCTTGTGTTTAAAGTGCTGAGTCACTTGGTCCAGGAGAAGTCAGTAGGTAGCAGTAGGTTAAAACAAGTATTTCAGCTGCCATGAGCTCCCCAAGGATAAAACATGGCATGGGGTATGTGCTATATCACTTTGTGCACTGCAGTATCTACGTGGAAACTGTAGATTTCCTTGCAGTGGAAGCCTGAAGAAAAGTCTGGGTCCTTCAGGAGCATTTTCTTTGTGTTGCTTCATCAAGAAGTTGAATTAATTTTCTGTTTCTCTTTACAGCTTCCCATCTGGTGTGTGGTTGTGAATAACAGCAATGGGGAGAGCCAGAGAAACGCTTTGCTAGCCAGCTGAAAGGGAAAGCTTTGGGCTGCAGATTATTAAGAGAAAGGTGGTTGTGCAGCCGGAGCCTCTTCTGCTGTCTCTGCCTCGAGCTTAGACAGCTGGAGCAGGGAGCTCTGATGGATCTACTGGAGGCAGCTTGAGGAAGTTCTTGAGAATTAATTACGCTTTCTTTGGTTTCCCTTGGGTCTGGCTTGCAGCAAAGAGTTTTTGCCAGTGACATGTGTGGATAGGCTGGGAATAAATGGTATGTCAGTAGAAAGGATCGCTGACACTTCTATACAGTCAGTGGATAGATTCCTGGAGACTTTCTCACCCGCTCTGTTACATCATGAGAAGTCTTTCTAAATACACGTACAAATACCAATTCCAGTGAAGACAATTTATCCTTTCCTTCAACACTCTCCACGTCCTCTTTGCATCTGAGATTTAGTATATCTTTCTTTTGGTGAAGCTATTTAAAGCCCTGGATATGAATGTTTTTCTCCTATGTGAAACTGTTCACTGGTGGAGCTCAGAGTACTCCGCAAATGCTTAAGCTCTCCATTATATTTATTATACCTGTGATTTAGGTAGGCTAGGTGGTGCATAAAACTTACACATAATTAAATGAAGGTCAAGAAAGGCTATAAATGATTCACATTGGTTGGGAAGGCATCAAAAGCTATTCTCAAACTTAGACAAGTAAGCAGTATCTGCTACAATGCCTGTATTTTAGATATTTGGCTATAGAGTAGTCTCTAGAGCTATAACGGGGGTGCCTGAGCCCCTTTACAGAGCAAAAGAAAAGGGGAAAACAAAAGAATAATTTCAAAAAATGGTGTTATGAGTTCTGCTGTTTCCAGGTGCTTTTCTGAGAGGTCTAGGATCTGTGCCTGTAGGATCTCTACCTCTTTAACGTTGGATTTGCAGCCTGGAGTCTTTAAATGAGGTTAGGTGTCCATAAGCTTTCTTCTAGAGAGCTGAGCAAAGGAAACTCATCTCTCATTTCATTTGCTGTGTTTTAGAGCAAAATGACCATCCTCTTTCGCTGTCCCCACCTACCCCCTCCCAGGACTTTGAGTGGAAGATGGGGCTTTGCAGTCATGGAGGTTAACTGCTCAGCTGCGGGTCTCTACAGCCCAGTTCTGTTACAGGACATCTTATGCTGCTTTCTGCAGTGTGGCCAGTATTCAGATTTGCCTGAAATCTCCTCATAAAGAACCGCTTAGAGGTAGATGGCATACGTTCCCTTTCTGACAGGGAGAGGACAGAACAGGATCTCGCAAGGTCAGGGTAAATTAGGAAGGCTTGTCACTGCCTAGTACACCTCGGAGACTGCAGTCCTGAGTTTCAAAACACAATGGCCACTGTCACTGGGCCATAGATAACTCAGTTGTGTTGATCTTCTGTTCTGTTCTGATCTCTGAAGGTGCCCTGTATACTGGTTCCCACAGTGGAAGAATGCCTGTATTCTGGATTTTTGTGGGTTCTCCTTTTCCGTTACGTTTTAATCATGAGCTTGGTGTTAACTGTTTCAGCTCTCCTATTATGGAACTATCTCACCTGTTTGAAGAGCCTATGTGGCACCTGCAGAGCTGAATTTTAGTCAAGTGAGCTTGCAGTCATTCACTTGGGCAGCTTGCCTTAGGATAGCTAGATGATCAGTGTTAGTCACTCAAGGGCTCCGACTCCTACATGCTACTCTTCAGAGGTTTTTTTCATCAGTACCCTAACACTTCCAGTTAAACCTATAAAATTAACTTCCTGGGAGGCTAGAAGTGCTGAATTAATTGCTTTAAAAAAAAAAAAAAATCTAAACCCCTGCTGTGATTGTCTGTTTGCTATGCTAAGAGGACAATAAAATGTTAATAAAGCATAACATCCACTTGAAATAGTAGGAAAGAAACTAGTGTAAGGAGGATCAGTAACTTTTCCTTATTACAACTGAAAAATGACAAAAGTAATGAAAATGGCAGTGAATTAACAGATTTTGAGACCTATCTGGCTTTGGATCTGGAAATCAGATTCTAAAGTGCAGAAGTAGACCTGTGTGAATCGGTGCAGAGATCATCAAAACCAGAAAGGACTCACAGGAGGTTTTCCTAATAATCCTTGTGAAGCTATACTAGTATTTCTCCAGGTGTACTTACCAACAACTTGCCATCCCCCTTATTAATGAGGAGAGTATAATTGGCTTTGTAAATTATATATTAGAGGATGCATCTGCATTCTGCCACATTTTGCCAAGTAATAAAGAGGTTGCTGATTTGAGTTTTTAGAGAAGGTGTTATTAATAAACAATAGTTGAACTAGGAAAGCGAAGCTGCCAAGACCCCACAAGCTCATATATGATTTTTATGTGTGTGTCTCAGAAAAAGTGGGTTCACGAATCTGTAAGGTCCTCCTTTCACATTTAGTCTGTGTTTTGTAAAGTAAGGCTAAAATGAAGACACTGCGGTGAGCATACTTGGGGGTGTGAGAGAAGAACCTGTTTGAACTTTGTTCTGCTGATGACTTGCATCAAGTAGCACTGTCTTGCATGAGCAACCACATTAAAATAGTACTTAAACTAGGAAAATTGTAAAGGGTTTCTAGTTTTGTGTCACTTTTAACAGGAACATGAAGAGTAGTTTATTTGTGATAGAGCACGCTGAATGCTTATTAAATGACATTAAACCCTCTGGTATCCTCTTGTAACTGAAATCTCATTTTGATGCATTGAATATAAATGCTTGTAAACCTTGCCCTTCAAATATTCATATATGAAACTGAAAGTAAATGTCTGTTCCTTTTTCTGTCAGGCGCATAAGACAGAGCCACTGATGACTCAGAAAAAATTTTTCAATAATAACTTATATTAACGACTGTCTAGAAACGTGTTATAAAGAATAGATATTTATAAGCACTCTCTGAAGTGGAAGAGAATGGTGCGTATGGTCCTGAATGTACAAAACATTAAAGCATTAGGTACTGGTTAAATGCTGGAGTAAAGCTGAGACATCTGATAACTGCAAAGTTGTTTACTGCTAGACCTATTCCAATGCAATGAACATTACTCCTGAAAATATAAAGCAATACAATAAGCTATAAAATAAAGTAGAAGAAATATTGGGGTTTTTTCCCCTCCCATGAGGGAAGCAAGCGCTGTGTTTCTATTTTCTAAGGCTATCCAGTGACTTAATTTTGGGGAATAAAAAAGATGAACGATGTTGGGTCTCTATACACTCCGCACAAAATTATCCAGCAACTGAATCTATCTGGATGAGCTACAGTGTCCAGCTCAGTATAGAGACCTATATCATGTCTCCCAGGAAAATTAAATCCAGACAAATAAACACCCTCTGGGACTTGTGTTTAAATCTCTCCATTGCCAGCTTCATCACTTCAAACTTAGAATGAGGAAGAAAGGAATCTTGAGGAGAGATACGAGGGACACAGCAGTGGTAATGCTTATGAGGTAAAGCATCATTACTCATTAGAGAAGTGTTTTAAAGAACACTTCTTCACAGACCCATAACCATTTTAGACTCTGGGTGGTTGATGGTCGACCCGTTCCCAGTGAATGCACTAGGCCATCTAAAGGAGTTCAGACATGGTCTCATGATTGGCTTCGAACAATAAATACATGGCTTTGGGCTCTTCATTTAAGTATTAATAAGACTTCTTGGAATATTTTGCACAGTTTCTTCTGCCCATGTTAGTGTTACCTGCTTTGTTCTTCCAGAGAAAAAAAAAATGTCAAGTGATGAGTTAATGAGACCTTTTTCTCGTTGGGAATTTGCATAGATTATCTTCCTTAGATATGCCTTTAGTACCTGGGTTAAGTACTCTTCCTCTTCTACTGAGTGAGCAATATAGATAGGAAGAAAGTTCAAAAATAAACATACAGCATCTATTTCTTAGAGCAGTGTTTGAATGTCACATGAGTCCATAGCATCTGTGTATCTCACTGTAAAAGGTTTGGATAGTCCATGATTCCAGAGCATTGCATCTGTCACAGTTCAGTCACAGGATCTCCCAGATGATCTTTTANGACCTTAAAATAATTTAGATTAGACTTCTGCCTTCCTGTCCGTACTTTATTGATGCACTTCTGACCCATTCTGATTGTAAGCAAGTTAAAAACTGTATAAAAATATCACAGTGATTGCTGAAGCAAGTTTCATGCTGTGGATTATGCTCATTATTCATAATTATGTCTTTATGATTAGTCACCTGAATGGTATATTGTTTTTCTCCTCCGGTTTGGATGATTAGAACCATAAGAAAATATGGAGTGATAAGTATTAACCGGTGGAATTTAAATTTTCCCAAAGAAAGGAAAAAAAAGTTATGGGAGCAGAATCCATTTATCACAGCAAGGTTTAGAGACTATGCATTACTAGTCCTCCTTTTGAATAGAGTCTCAAAAAAAATTTCACTACTTGAAAAAGTAGAGGGAGGTAATTAGAATTCAAACTTAATTTTCTGTATGCTTCTGTATGAATTGAACATAATTTATCTAAGCACTAATATAAAGTAAAGGGAGGGAAAGGACACAACGATGTGATAAATCTGAATTTCTAATTAATTTAAATGTTGAGAAATAAATTTCTGCACTACAGACATGACTTCTGTTAATATAACAGAATAATGATGTTTCAGTCACTGAAGAATCATTTTCTCTTCTTTAAAAAGCAGCAGCTTTTTTGGGGGGGAAAAAATTAAATAAGAAATTAAACACGAGGAAATCTGGGGAAACTAGGAAATATAAGTACTGATATGATCTTTTCCATCACAGAAGCATTTTCTATTTGGGAGTTCTTTCACATGCTCTCCCACTACTTCCCCCCAGCCCATTCTTTGTCTAAAATTATAATTTCTAGTTTCACAGCAGTGAATAGATAAACCTGGGAGCAAAAACATGAATGGAGAATTCACAGCAGCTGTATTAGCAGCTATTAATTCTGAAGTTATATCTAATGTTTTGGGGCATTTGCTTTAACCGAAATGTTCTGATCCTTGTTTACAGGACAGTAATTCCTACTGGTTCAAATTTGCTATATCATCTGACTGTAGAGACAGACCTAAAATAAGAGGATGGCTTACACCATCTCCTCAGCGGTCTTTACGGTTTGTCTGCAGCTCTCAGTAGCCAGCTGTGATAGCCTCATCGTTTGCAAATGGTTGTGGCAGGTTCAGCCTTTAGGAGATGGGAAGCGTGAGGGCAGCAGTTATTTGGCTGGTTTCATAAGGCTTTTTAAATTAACCACTGTGAATGCAGATACAGAGACAATTATAGTGAAACAGTAACTGGAATGAAAGCTGAGAAGCACTTAAAGAAGTTGTTGATCATTTAAGCAGAAATAGGGTTGGTAGGTTTGCCTTTTCCCGTTCCAATAGAGCTATTACAGCCTTGTCATTATACGGTATAAAACTCTCACTCGTACAGCTTTGTCTTCACTGTTTCATTAGCATTTCCAAATACATAGAGTGATGCCATTGTGTTATATCAGTTCATTGCAGTCTCAATTTTTGGACTGTTCGCTTAGTTTTTGTCTTTATTCTTTGCCTTCACAATGAATACTGCCCAACATTATTACCTTTGTCACATCTTTCTCTGTTAGATCACAGTGACTGTCGCTTCTTTTTAATTCGAAGAGCTGTTTTGCACAGTGGAAGAAAATGACTATTACGTTTCACAGAGAACCAATTTGGAATTCGGTTGTGAAAAGATATTTTAGTGAAATAACATCAAAATACAAGAAAGAGATGAGGGAGAATGGAAAACTCAATGATAAATAAGATTTAGCCACAAAATCAACATTATCAGAACAATGTGTAATGGCAATTATACGTCATGTGCAATGTGCTCTGCAAAAATGAGAAAATAATTTGCGATGAATAATTCAGTTTACTAATTTAGCTGTTTATTGCTCTGTGGAATATTTGCAAGCAGGCTGCAGTGTCTTCAAATCTTAACTGCATGGGAATAAGGTTTCCCAGGAAAAAACCCACAAAGTTCAGCCTGCACTGTGTAGACAATGAAAAATATGTTTCTGTGGGCTCCTTCAGTGAGGGCAACACATAGTGTTGAGATTGTTTGAATTTATCCTTCAGTAACGAGAGGCTGAGGTAAATATGGGAAAAGAATGTCTGAAATCAGTGTGTTTATTAAAAAGAAGCAAAACCCAGAATTCCAGGTTCTAGAGTTTTAACTTTGTATGTTAAAATAAAAAGGGAAAATACACTGTGGGAGCTGGAACAAAGAACTCTGCTAATTACCAGCAGTAAAGATAACCGTGCCTTTCTTTGAAAAGTAACTGTATGCAAAAACATAGTTTGTATACAAAGCTATAATTAACATAGAAAATGCATAATTATGTTACATGCAAATGAATAATTAAATCTGAAGTCTTAAATGCCTTATGAAAAACTTCTACAAGAAATGACTATATTTTTAGTGCCAGTAGGAACAGTAAGTTTCATCATTAATCTATTCAAGCTCATTTGTATTTGGTACTTCTCTTAAAAACAAAACAAAACAAAAAAAAAACACAAAAAAAAAACAACCAAAAAAAAAAAACCAACCAAACAAAAAAAACCCAGAAACAGAAAAAAAAAAAAACTAAAAAACCCCCCACAACCAATCAAAAAACCTCCAAAGCAAAAACAAAACCACAAGAAAAAACCAAACAACCAAACAAAAACAACAAAAGAAAACAACTGAAAAGGAAATTTCCTGTAGGAAGGGAATGAGGCACATTCCATGAGATAAAGGGGAGTGGCATTGCCTGCACCTTGGTCTGTCCTAACTGGTGGTGTGAATCCTTTGTTTTGGTTAATAGCAAAGTCACATTAAAATGAAACCAGTGTCTCCAGAGCCTACTGTGAGCTGTACCACTCTCAATGGGAATTACAAACCATGCCACTCTCACAACTCATGATCTTTGTGGAACTGGAACCATGTCGTTACCAGACCAAATTTGGTGGGTCCTGGGGAGAGGGAGTCTCCCACCCTGCACAGGGCTCTGTCCTGCCCCTCCTGTGAGCAGGCTGCAGGAGGATCTACTGGGGGCTCGGCTCTGTGCAGCCTGAGGAACAGCCAAGCGCTTCAGCAGGTTCTTTACTTTGGGTTTGTGTCTACAAATATGCCGAAGTTTGTGCCTGTTTCTGTGGACTAGATCCTGGATGGTTAGCATTTTGCATAATGAAGCCCTGCAGGAAAGCTTTTCATTTGGCTTGTTGCAGTGAAATGAAACAATCCCAGGCAATTCCTTAGGAACAGAATTTCCATATATTAGGTTTTGTTCAGTTGCAACAAGTGGCTCTGTGGTGTGCTTTACAACATGCTTTATGTTTTAGATCAATCCATGGCATTGTTTGCTGATTTTAATGGGCAAAGAAAGCTTAATCCCTTCATGAGTGACACAAAATGACTAAAGCTAAATTTTGAACGTTCAGGTAAACCATTCCTGGAGAATATTGACAAATATTAAAAATATTGACGGATCAGAATGTCAAAAGATTAAAAATCTGTGGGACTACTCATAAAATAGGTGTTAGAGTGCTCAGTCAGAAAAATGAGCTTCGATCTGTAAGACATTTAGGTAGTCAATTTCAGTTGGATTAATGAGAATTAGAAGCATGAAGTTGACTTAGACATCTTGCAGTACTGAGCTGTTTGTGAACTTTTGATTTAGTAATCTTTGGGTATCCCTGGGCAATTTAGTTCAATAGATTTTTATTTTTTTGCCTGAATATCTTTGAGTCCCAGAAACATTATGCTCTCTTGAAATCATTCTTCATCTAAGCCTCTGATAGAAAAATAAATGAAATTGTCCCTTCTGATACTCCCTTTAAACCTTTACTATAAGAATGAGTTATTACACAATTTAAAAGCCTAGTTTACTGTGTAAGTTATGGGGTTGAATGGTATGTGTTTGTAAAGTATTCTGTTTATTGCTTGGTAAACAAGCTACTGGAAAGTAATTGGGAACTACAGGGAATTCATAGTTCAAACTAAGAGAGGCAAATAGATCAAGTGGAAAATGCCTCAGATTGGCTATATGATCATATATGACTACAACGATCTTTTGAAAGTAGTTTTGCTGTTTTAGGTAAATAGGCCACATATTAAGTGGAGCTGTAGGTAAAGTACAGTGTCGTCTCTTACTAATACCTATCATCTATACCTCTCATTAAACATTCATGAGACACAGGCCAACTAACGCAGCAAATCCATATTAAAGCTTTCCTTACAGCTCAAAAACTGACATGCTAATATAGGTTCCTCTCCCATTTCAGTAACTTCATACTCATAAGCTCTTCATATAACTGAATTCAAGATAAAACGATCCGCATGTTCTACTTGATCACGTTCTATCCTGAATAAGTATGCTGCATGGGACTGGGACCTCCAACAGGACTAACAACGCTAAAACTGAGAAATTACTACACCGCAGAGTTGTGATACTTTTACTGTTCGCAGTTCCTACTGGTATCAATGTTGCTGGATCCAGCCCTAAAACATCTATAAATTAGGAGAAAAAAGTATTAAAACAGTTTCATATCATATCATCTCTCAGTGCTTTTGCAGGAGATAAAATATTTATTTTCAACTAACTAATCAATGCTTCACGCTTCAGTTTGCAATTCTATAGAAGTAATGATGCCGTGGTATTGCTGCTGCTTAAGCAAGATCCTAACGCAAATATAAGACCCCTCAAATTACAGCTAGAACCTGGAAACCTTCAAAAGGCTTTGGTTGTGACAATATGACTGTTACAAGCCAGTGATGGTTCCTACAAACACTTAATTAGGATGCAGTGTTTGTGCAAAATGATTTAGTACAAGGTCAACTTAATTCCATAAGGTGTTATCCAAAACCTTAAAGTTTGCTCTTCAGCTTGTATATCATTTTAATAGAGTTCAGCTTCTACAATAAATAAAAGACAAATGGGCTGCTGGGGAGAAAATATGTTTGGGAGACTGACAAACAGAAGTGAAGAAACACAGTAAAACTTGTCATGGGGGCAGGGGAAATGTATAACTTGTTCTTTATTCAAAACAAAGTGGAAATATCAGCAGTTGAGGGAGCTGGGAGGGACCTCTTAGTTATTTTAATGTACAGCTGGACATTAAAGCAACTCTGGACAGAGTCTATAAATTTCACTACAGATATTCTAAATATTCAATGCAGAATAAGTGTTGATTCCAAACACTTAGATCTTTTAATTAACAGTGAAATGTGACTATTTTATCTGTCTAATTTTCAAAAAACCAGGAGAACAGCTCCATTCTAAGAGTTTGAGTACCAAGTTTGTTTACACAGTCAATTTATTTCTCTAATCCTTTAGGTGAAAACTTAATTTACAAAATCTTGATTCAGGGAAGGACAAAATATATCCAAGTTTAAGAACTGGAGTAGTCCCAATAACTTCCTCAGAACTATTGCATGCATTAACTGACATAAATAATAAATTCATAAAGTCTTAAATTTATTTATACATTACTCATTTCCCACTGAAACACAGTAAAATCAAAGCTTCACTTCCTCTTAGCCTGAACCAAAATACTCACTGATCTCAGTGGTGAGGAATGACAACCTGATATCCTGCCATACTAACAGCACGTTGGACAGATTGGTTTTGTTTTCATCTCAAATGTTTCATGTTCCAAGCTGGGAACATGATCAGTACATTCCTCCTACTGCCTTTTTCATGTTGTCTTCTACTTTCCAATGCTTTCTCTCAGTTTCAGGCTATAATCCCGAATCATTCTTCTACCTTTCTTTCTTTCTTTCTTAGGTTAGGTTGCGGAGTTGCTTAGCTTTCCTTGAATCTATCTAACCTCTTACATTCTGTCACTTTAATAAATTTGTGCCAAAGCCCTTTAAAAACAAAGATAATCTGTTTACTTCAGTGGACTTTGGATGAAGTCCAGGGCTCAGTTTTGGGGCCAGTATTGTTTAATACCTTTATCAATGATCTGGACAAGGTGATTGAGTGTGCCCTCGGTAAGTTTGCAGATGACACCAAATTGGGCAGGAGTGTTGATCTGCTCAAGGGCAGGAAGGTTCTGCAGCGGGATCTGGACAGGTTGGATCGATGGGCTGAGGTCAGCTCTATGAGGTTTAACAAGGCCAAGTGCTGCGTCCTGCACTTGGGTCACAACAACCCCATGAACACTACAGGCTTGGGGAAGAGTGGTTGGAAAGCTGCCCAGCAGAGAAGGACCTGGAGGTGCTGGTTGACAGCCGGCTGAACATGAGCCAGCGTGTGCCCAGGTGGCCAAGAAGGCCAACAGCATCCTGGCTTGTATCAGTGATAGTGTGGGCAGCAGAAGCAGGGCAGGGATGGTGCCCCTGTGCTGGGCACTGGTGAGGCCGCCCCTCGAATCCTGTGTTCAGTTTTGGGCCCCTCAGGACAAGAATGACATTGAGGTGCTGGAGCGTGTCCAGAGAAGGACAATGGAGCTGGGGAAGGGTCTGGAGAGCAGGTCTGATGTGGAGCGGCTGAGGGAGCTGCCTGGGGGGTTTAGCCTGGAGAAGAGGAGGCTGAGGGGAGACCTTATCGCTCTCTACAACTACCTGAAAGGAGGTTGTAGTGAGGTGGGGGTTGGTCTCTTCTCCCAAGTTACTAGTGATAGGATGAGAGGAAATGGCGTCAAGCTGTGCCAGGGGAGGTTTAGGTTGGATATTAGGAAAAATGTCTTTACTGCAAGAGTGGTCAAGCACTGGAACAGGCTGCCCAGAGAGGTGGTGGAGTCACCATCCCTGGAGGTGTTCAAAAAATGTGTACACGTGGCAGTTCAGAGCATGGTTTAGGAGGCATGGGGGTGTTGGGTTGACAGTTGGACTTGGTGATCTTCGAGATCTTTTCCAACCTTAATGATTCTATGATTCTAAGTTTGGAGTATACTTCATGCTTTTCCCCTAAGGTTTGGAGTCAAAGACTGCTAGAATCTGTCCTAACTTTACACTGGATGAGGCTTTAGACCTGGCAGGACAGCAGGTGATGCTGTGATATTACCAGCCTGCTTCTGCCCCACTTCTGTCTCCGCTTTAAAATGCTACCAGGCTTGCCAGTGATATTTTAAAAATCAGAGAGATTAAATAGTCACAAGGTACTCTTGAAAACAGAAGAGTTTTTGAGAATGGGCTTTCTACGTTGGTGCAGAGTGGACTTCCAAGTGGTGTGAAATGGGCGTTTTCCAGCACCTTTGCTTCCTGAGCATGTCTGTCATTGAGCTCAGGATGCAGAGTGTCAGGAATGTAACTTGGTGCCCAGCCAAAGCAGAGTCATATCATAAGCTTTTGTTCTTCAAACTCAAAATCTTTTCCCTTAAATCCTTACCTTGCTCTAACTGTGTAATCTGTAAAACCAGCTGATGTGTCTTCCCTCAGCTCCAGCAAGCATGGAGCTTTAAACTATGTTATCTCTGTGTTTCAGCTTATTTCTAGTTGTCTTGGTAGAGCTTTAGCTCAGTCGGAGAGGCTTTCTTTTCTCTCCGATTTAAGCAAGAATGCAACAACTGGTAAACCCAGGCAGAAAGACCGGTGAATTAATCACAACCTCTTTGCAATGGTTGTGAATATTCCTGCGTCCTATGAATCCGTCACCCTTTCATATATATTTCATTATTTTCTTCTGCTGTATTCATTGTAGTACAGTGGTGGTAGCTGTAAATAGAAACGATGAAGAAAAGTCTGAAGGGTAAAGAAAAGGTAGATTCCAAAATACACCCGAATTCATATGCCTGGCAAACAGCTTCCAGAAGCCTTAGTAAAAAGGAGGAGAGAGGGGATAAAANATGAGATAAATTAGTCGTGGCTAAGGAAATATCCTGGTAGAAACTAACAAGAAACTTAATTGAAGTCATTTATCTGCACGGTGGGTTTATTAACACTCTGCTGCTGTTATTTGTGTCAACATATCTACACGTACAAGCTCAGGGAACGTTCTGATGTTCCACTTGGGTCTTTGGGTAAATAGTCAAGAGCTTTTAATTGCATAGATGCTTAAGTAAATTAAGCTTTGGGCCATCCTGATCTTATATTATTGTTTTTTTTTTCTTAACACATGACAATTTGTTTTCACCAAGATAAAATAATCTGTCTTCATTGCGGACGTCTGTATTTTTCTGTTCCTTTGGCTCTTTTCCTGAACTGCTGTTTGATAGTGATACCGTCCTGAGAGAGAAGCCATGCTGTATCATCCAAAGTCTTGACATTTATGGGACTGCCAAAAAATCAAACACATCTGGAATGATTTGCATCCTTAATTTCTGAAGGATTATATTGTTTAAAATAGATTAGGAACTGTTATCAGAACATGATTTAAACGTTCACTTTTTGATGCATCTCACTGGATGCAGTACTGATATTAGAGAATGTTACTAAAATGTCATATTAACTGTAATTATTACTGATAATTACTCCCGAATTCCAAAGATAAGACCATGCTATAGGCTTTCAAAAATAATGAAGTATAGCTAACTTTCCTTTGCACTTGTTTGGCTTGTCATTTTTTTTCCACAATTCATAACTCGACAACCAACAAGATAAGAAAAATATATCAAATATTCCTTAGAAGTTCTTAATGTTAAAAAAGCCCATCATATTTGCACCTTGAAGGAAATCTGTGTTTCCAGCTGGGATGGGATACAGTGTTGACTAAACTGAAGTCACAATTATAATATATTATTAAGCTAATAAGTATTAAGAAAGAAAACAATTCCCCTTTTGTAATGTAAATGTAACATGCTTTACCATGTATGTCACTATGGAAACAATTACAATTTGATAACAAAATCTCATGCCTGTATATCTTTCAATTTTTGCTTCACTACCCTGTTACTTGAGTAAAGACTAGAAAATAAATATTGGAACTTCTTTAGTAGCAACTTAATGGTGTGTTTTGTCTAAAGGAATTTCTGTCTAGTAGTTCATTATTTCTTGAAGCTGCCAGTCAAGCTGCTAGGCCTTAAAATTAAATGAATACGTTTATAAATCAGTATAATTTTTTAGAAACAAAAGTAGGATTGTCTGTCATAACTGATGAACAAAACTGATTGAAATTTGTGAACTATTAGCCTAACAACAACAATGGTAGCTGGGCCTCAAGATTTCAGATATTTTGCATATGAAAAAGATTAAGGAGGCAATTAGCAGGACAAAGCACTGTCAGTACTAGACAGGAAATGGTCTATTTGGAATAGTCCTGGCTCCAAGGCCCAGCTGGGCCTCAGATGTGAGAGGCCAGCCCGAGAAGGCCATTCACACTTTTTTTTTTAAATGCAGCAAAAGATATAGAGCTTTCTGGGCTGAAAGAGGTTACTGTAATTCTGGCTGATTAATTAGGTTCTGATAGAGACTAATAAAAACATCTCTATAGCTATTCAAAGCTAAGGAAATTGCTAAGGATCCAGATGGGAATTATCCAAAAGTAGGCTTCAGTGTCTAACAAAGTGAGACCCAGAGCGCTCTGCAAAGCGTGCAAAACCTTCCTGCAAATGGATGGCACGTGAGTTCAGTGGCCTATTGCACTGGACCATTAAAGCTCTGTAACAATTGCTTGGAGACCTGTTCTGCATGGACTTACTGAACGAGGCATTTCAACTCTGTAGCTCAGGCTGAATGTGATGAACTTCTCTGTGAAAAGCCTAATACTGGAAAGCTGTTACTATGGACATCTGATGTAAATTCACTCACGTGGCTGAGAGACTTTTAGTGTTGAGGTCTGAGAGGAAAGTTCATAGCGCTATGTAGCATTTCCATTTTAGGAAGCTTATTTCATTTAGTTGTCCAATCTTACTAAATCATTGAACTGGGCACTAGACAGATTTGTCATTGAACAAACCATGACAATAAGGTGAACAGGTTTCATCTCTAATTCAGTGTACACTGACATTGGAGTTTCAGAGAAAAACAAGAGAAAAATTACCCCTACAGTTCTGGGATTCTACAGGAAAACTAGTCAATTATTTCATCCTAAAAGGTGGTTACTGGGGGCAGTGGATGGTTTGAACTTTTATTTAAGCTATAAATCATGAATTTATCTTTTTCACGTACTGGAATAACATGTCTAAGATTACAAAAGAGAAAGGTACTCATTACATTAGAAATACATGTGTTTCTAGCTAATCCTTTCCCTTCAGCTATCCATCCACTGAGTTTCTTCCTGAGATCTGTGAAAACCTCTGCGTAAGAATGTATATTTCAGTATAGAGCTCACCCAGCTCTGAACAGGGGATGCTGATCTGTTTTCTTTTTTCTTTTTTTCTTTCCTTTCCTTTGTCCTCCCTCTAATGCAACCAACTTATCTATAAAGATTCTCCTTAAATTATCACTCAGGTAATAAGGAACTTAAACCAGGCTGTAAATCTGAAAATTCTTTAGGTTGCCAGCATTATGCCAAATAGCCCGAGAGGCACTTTTGATGAATATAGAAACCTACAGAAACAAATGAGGCTCTTATGAGACAAAGGAATGTCAGAAGCAATCACCTAGGTAAATTTTCACATCTTCTTATCCATGATAGGCAAAAGAAAATCAAGCCATTAAGTATTTATGTTTTAAATATATATATTTTAATGGTGGTTTTCTCTGTGTCTTAGAGTTATGTGGGAACATAATACAGTTTTGTTCTAGTGGGTAGCATGAGTTAATTGCACTTTTCTTTGTTCTTCCTCTTTAAAGCTAACATAGTCTCCTAATAGGATGCATAATAAAAGTGGCAAACATAAAGTGGGACTGAACACTTGAAGCTATTTCTTTTAAAGCCTCTGTGTATTAGCTCAATGTTATTGCTGCTAAGTATTGACACTGAGCAACAAAAAAAGCCGTATTTCTTTTCTTGAGTTTTGTTCTAGTAGTCTAAGTTTTAAAAAGAATGTCAGCTTCACCAAAAAATACAATTGAGAGTAGTTGTACAGGGACTCAAAACCTTTTAAATCTCAAACAAAAATTTGTTTCTCCCATTTTATGCAGAAACGGTATTTGAAAACTGGCTTATGTAACATCACATTGTGTTCTGCCATGTCTTATCTGGAGGGCTTTTATAATAGCAATGCAGCAGTAGATTGAACAACTCCTGGGGTCTGTATTGCAAATGTAGATGTTAGTCTGAGACACTGTGGTCCAAACCAAATGTCCACTCATTTCTGTGGATGAGCTCTGAGAATTGACAAGGCACTGCTTGGCACTGATACAGATTATGAACATTTTACTGTTATTGGAGAAAAGCTACTCACATAAATAATTCCTTTAATCAGAACTACTTGAAGGACTTGAATGTGGAAGACATTCACAGCTGAATTATTAGTTGCATGGATGCAAGATCACTGTATTTGCTGTTACTCCCTCTTGCAGTGTTCATCTAGAGAGCTCAAAACTCAATCCGATCAGCATGTTGCTGGTGCTCAGCTCAACCGTCTGTAAATGGATCTAGTCACATTGTTTTCCACGTCTTTCACAGGACCATCAGCTTTTCAGAAGGTCCTCTTGTTCTGTTCAGCTGAGACCCTGATTGAAGGAAGCATTCCTGTGGGAAATAGTGATCAGGTGTCCTGTGAATAGATTTCATTTTGGGGTTTTCTTTAATGGGAATGTAAACATGCTGTGTCACTTTCCTGAAGGACGGATGATCTTTGTAGCTTCTGAGGGAATTGGGAATTGACCCTAGGAAGTTATTATGTTGCTGTAATAAAGAGACGGTGCCCACTTTGGAATTTTCTCTGAGAGGCTGCTGCTCAACTACCAGTGTTATACTGCTTCCCCTTTCCATTAAAATAAAAGACTTAGCCTGGCAGACATTCATTACCATAAACCTTTGATCAGTGTAATTATCTCTAGGCAAAACATCAGTTCTTTTTTTTTTTTCCAAATTAAATAATGAGCATAATATTATCAATTCAGAAGACGTACCCCTAACCTAATTTAAAAACTGTACCTAACATGCTGTGGAATGCTGACAAAGTAATCCTCTTTCTTAAATCCTCTTTCTGTCATTGATTTGTCACAGGTTCGTTTTTATCAGTCTCATAGCCAAGGTGAACCTTTACTTCAAAGATTTTTGTTGTTTTTTTAAAATGACCTCTTTTCTTTTTTCTTTTTTTTTTTTTTTCCCCCTCTCCTTCCCACAGCTAGTTTGGACTCTGGAGCAAGTTCAATGAAGTCATGAATGTTACACCAGGGACAAACTTGGCCTAATATTCCTTGTATTACTTGATACATGTCAAACTAATGATGATTAAATGAGCATATGAAAATAAGCCACTTTCCATTTAAGTGTTCAAACCCCTCAAGTCAGCCTTATTGCTTTAACAAGTCGTCGTCTTATGCTATTTGAGAGGAAAGAAAGAAGCCAAAAGGGTGGAATATATATGGGGGGGGGGGAGGTTTCAGAGAGTAAATTCTGATCACTGATAGGTGCTGAGGAGAGCTGCTCTCAGTTGTGTTTTTAATCTCTGCTTACAGGCACAATTCTTTCCCCAAAGAAAAAGGGAAGAGGCTGGTTTGTGAGTCTTATTATCACAACAAAGTATGAAATGGATATAATAATTAAAAAACTTTGAACTCTCCCCCCCCCTTTTTATCAAAAGAAATTTGTTTAAGTCTATGCATCTAATTGCCTGTGTCCCAAAGCATTTATTTATCAAAAGACTGACTGCTGTTCTAAATCTTTAAGTGTTGCATACAACTTTTGCATACTTACAAATTAAATCTTGCGGATTTTCGTAAATACTTGATGTTTCACACCTGCATTCATATCTTGTCTTGTGATATGTTTATTGTGATAAATTTTTAAGGCTACTGGATTTAGTCCCCAAAAAAGTATGCATTTTTAAATTTGAACATGTGTTTATGTTAGAATCATATTTGAACCTTTGCTTATTTTTTTTGGTTCCACTTTCCTGGTATATTTTAAGAGATCATTTAATTTAAAATATTTCTAGAGATAGAGGTTTCACAACTTCCTTGTTCAGTCTGTTCCGTTGTTCAATCATGCTCATATGAAAGTGTTTTCCCTATGTCCAGTAGGAATTTCCCTTGCTGCAAATTGCCATTATGGTTTCTAGTCCTTTCATTATCTAACTCCAACAAGACTGATTCCACTTTCTCTCCAGCAACTACTTGATAGCTGAGGACATCAGTAATATCCTCCTCCCCCACCCACCTCACACTCCCAAGCCTCTTCTCTAGGTGCAACAAACCCGGGCCCCTCAGCTCCTGCTCGTGCTTCATGTACTTCAGCCCTTCACTTGGACTCACTACAAGGTGTCAAAACTTAGGGTTTTTTTTCCCTACACTTCGATTTTTGTTATTTTGGTTCTAATTGGTTTATTAGCATTCTGAATAGGACTTACTTGAATTTCCAAGGAAAAAGTCCATTAGAATGTCTTATAGGGGATAGTAACTATATTTCATTGAATATTTGGAAAAATCTGAATTGTATTAATGGAGTGTAATAAGTATAAGAATAATTTGAAAGCCCAAATGCTTGTTGCACTGAAATACTCTGTTCTTTTGTAAATTACTACAGAGTAGCAAATACATCCTCAATATAAAAATAAAACTGAAAAATTGATTTATGACTTCTGCAGAGCTGAACAGGGCAAATGCATGGCTGTAGGAGAAAGAACAAGTTTTGAAAATCTTTTGTACTCTTCCACATCAAGACTGACTTTCTAAATGTTACCTCTTTCATGAAAGCTTACATTAAGAAGAGAAAGTAAACAATCTTCCCACCCCTCTACCCTTGTCACTGTCTCCTGTAGACAGTATCTTTCACATGTTTCATTGTGGAATTTCTGGGGGAGAGAAAAGGCAACAAATATGATGGATATGTGCTATGACACTGCAAACCTGTTAACTATCCTTCTCCCCAGTCCACCTCCCCCAGCTTTCTAACACTACTGAAGTCAGTTAGGAGTTTTAGGTTTCAGTGGTAATGAGATGCAGCCTAATTTAAGCAGAATTCTACCACAGATTAAAAAAAAAAGGCATATTGTTTTCAGGCCAAATGAACACTGTGGCAGTAAACAGTTTTATGTCTTTAAAGTCTAGCATCGGAGATGCAGAAAAAAATTTAAAAGAATGAGTCAGAAATGCCCAAAGAGTATTAGAGCCAAGCTTTTCTGAAATGACCACTATTAGTATGTCCTTCAGAATTTGCTTTTTTAATGTATTCGTTCACAAACCTAGTGGTTTGTGACACTGAAAATTTTGTTCTATATTCCTTTTCAGTTTCATCTTTCTCTCTACACAAACTAAACAGCAAGAAAATGTATGCCATGGCCATTTTCACAACAAATCAGTGGAAGTTCCCTGTAGTGGTAGTCCAGCTGTGGATCTGATTTGAATTAAAAACAAATCTAGAGGCTTTTTATTTAGATAAATGCAAATCTTCAGTAATCAAAAGTGAAAAATTTGTGAAATCTCTGTAGCTGTGAAAGTTCAATGTCCTAAGTACTGACAGAACTGTTAACCATGCTTTTGCAAGTAAAAATTACCTTTTAAATTTCCAAATGTTTTTAATTAAAAAGCTTGAAAACTAAGGAAGAGAAATTAATTCCAAAATGCAGATTTTTTTCTGTCTTAAAAAGTAATAATATAGGTCAGGAAAAGACATTCTGGGTTATTGAGTTCTGGCCTCTTCTGCCCTGTAGTCAGAGGTTGCTTCACTATTGCACAACCTCTTATTTCTCTAAAACACATATAAAATGAATGAACAAATGAAAAGTGAGTAAAGTAAATATTTACATTTTTCTGATCTGTGTTCATTATTTGACTGTGCATCATTTATAAAGGTATTTCTCCGAAGGGAAGGCCCATATACCATTTAAAACTCTGCAGGCTGATTTCATGTTCTAGCATTTAGTTAAGTAAAGGATCTTGTTCAGGAGATTCAGTCTTATGCAGACCTATGGAGACTGGTTGTATACCATGTTCTCTACTTTTTATAAAGAACATATGGAGGAGGCAAGGAAAGATTTACCAGGGATTTGGTGACTTGGAGACAATTGAAGTTGCAACACTGAAATATATTTTTTTATTATATTATCATTAGAAACAGTTACGCATAGGAACCAAGAGCCTAATGCAATGTGAATATAGGCAGTGAGGAGTCTCACTTATTTCAGTTAGAGTTACTTCCACCTGCATCAGAGCTGTATTTGCTTATTTGGCTTTGTGTTGCAGACACTTGCTTTCCTTGATCTCACTTTCCAAACAACAGGGAAAAACATGACTGTAGGAGAGAGTAAACTTCATATTTTAAACAAGTGTAGTATTTTGTTGTTACACTTGGGAAGAAAAGAGGAAATCCCAAGTAAGCTTTTCATATGAATTGGTCAAAATGATAGAATTGCTGATTGTAAAAGAATAGTCATGATTTTGGAAAGCATTTAGGAACGTTCATAGCTCTAAGCATGTACTTCAATCCCATTGCTGTGTTTTTGAACACAAATTTTCAGGCACAGCTTTAGCATTAGTGCTGTAAGGGAAGTGCATTATGCTCAGTTTCTGTTATTTTCAGTAGTTTTGACCTGAAGTCCTTCCTGGGTTTTTGTTTACTTTTAATTTGGTCTCTTTTGGGCCTGATGCATTGCTTAGGGCCAACCAGAGTGTAGTTTTCCTTTGATCTGCGTGCTGAAGTGCAGCAGGGGCTGTGCATTACGCACAGATGAGCCTTATCTTTGTGAAACACTAACTTACAAACTTGAATTTGTATCCCTGCCATTTTCAGAGGAAGATCACTGAGCTGAGGACATGTAGGGGTGACAGGGAAGGGAACGGACAGCTGGAATTCTGCCTACAGAGCAGCAAAATGTGTCTGAAGCAGCCTATTGCAAGTAGTAACTCCCTCAGTAGTCATCCATGGCAAAGTAGCCATTGATAAAAGACTAGAAAAGACTGATTGAGTCCTCATATGGGTGCAGAGTTCAGATAAACAGAACAGCACTGTGGAACATGGATTCATGGAGAGGCGCAATTGGAGCCAGCAGCCTCATCCCTGTGCCCAGGCGAGCTGAGAGTAAACAGTTCTGGTCTCATGATTACATGAGAAGAGCCCTAAATGGGCACTGTTTTCTCTCTATAACCCAGGTTTGGGGACGTGGGTGAGAATCGTCCTCCACAAACAGGGGGTGAATTTACACGAAGGTGTTTTCAGGAGCAGCTGGAGCAACATCTGGCGTGCTGTGACTTCTCTTCCCACGGAAGGCCCTACTGATTCCGTGTATGGTCCTGGGTTTGGGCACTTCTCTTGCTTTACATCCTGCCCTACTGCTACAGTTTTCTTACCTTACCACGTGTTCCTTATTTAGCTTATTAACTTATCCTTTTGACAAAGAAATGGCCATATTGAATTTGTATCCAAAGGTTTATGTGAAGATGTAAAATATTTTCTCTGTGCTCCTTATTCTCTGGCAAAATGATGTGCACCAACTACATAAAATATCCTGTAGTTCATATTGGAGGTGGGGGGTTCAGAAGTATTTAACATTGTAGTAACTCTGCTTTTGCCTCAAGAACTTTCTTCTTATTTTTATAAGCAGCATAATTAAAAAATCATTATTTTTTTTCAGGATTCTTACAATTATAGTCGTTGTTTATTAGCAAAAAGCCACAGAATTAGATCTGAACTGCCTTCAGTAGAGACTAAGTTAGACCCAGTTCCAGTTGTATCTTTACTGAGTTAATCTCATTGTGAAAGAAATAATAAATCAAGCCAGGTATGACTATAATCAGTAGTATGTTTAACAAATTAAACCAGCCACACTAATCCAGGAACATAAATAATGGGAAAGAAAATCTTTTCTCCTCTAAGGCATTAAATTCAGAATACTTGCCTTCCTACACAACAGCAGATCTGTGAACTGCTTAATTCAGAGCTGTGTATGCTGGCAGGGGGGAAGTGGTCATCAGCCCTCTTCTGCTTTTATTGCTGTTCCCATGCAGAGCAAGCCATTAGCACTATCGCTTTGCATAACACTTTCTCACATTTATAATGTTGGAGCTGATTTCTTGGATCTGTGCCCTGCTTTGAAATGTTGTTTTTCAAATCTTGTCCTTCTGTACAGAAAGAAGGACATAAACTTTTCTTTTAAGTGCTCATTTAACACATTGTTTCAATACTTCCATTTTGCCATTTCAAAATGTTTTTTATTAGAAATATAGCGTGACTAAAACCAACCCAACCCCTTATTTCCCAAGGGACATTGTTGAACCTTCAACGAACTGATGACAAGCTGATTCTTCCACAGCAGAGTACAAAATTCACACACTGAAAATAGGAAAGATTTCACAAGAAACCTCTGTAAAACCCTGAACACATCCATGTCAGCTGTACTGATGTGAAAGGTAGCTGGGACTTTTCAAGAACAGGGCGGAAGATGATTGAAAACACTCAGATGTTATCTAACTGACTTTTACTAAAATGGTGCACACTTAACCTTTCCTCCCCATCCGATGTAGCAGCCAACACAAAACAAGCCATCAAAATGTCAAAGAAGAGAAAATAAATACGAGAATTCAATCTGAGTAGGTTTTAATTGCTGCTTTGCTAATAACTTTTGACATTCAGGATTTTTTTTTAACTTATTATATAGTGAAATTTAGAGCAACAGATGCAACAGTAATTCAGTTCCAATATTATTCTAGCCAAGTGCTCAGTTTTTAGCAGACAGTAGTCACACAGTGTTTTTCTGCCTGCCAGTAGCGTGGGCTACTCATAATGATGTTAGGATATAATCCTTCTCGTAAGGTATTGAGCAACAACGTATGTTTTAAACTTGGTGCGATTAATGGTGAACTGTTAATTACAAGCAGTTTCAGTAATTGTGGATGTGCATGGCTTTTGCAAGTAAGCATTTCTAAAAGCAGAGCAATTCCCAGCTGTAGACCAGAGTGTTAGAGAAATACCAATTTAGCGGCATCAGCTGTGCATAGGTGGACTGATCTGAGAGAAAGCATGCTCGGAAACTCCATTTTTCTTACATACAATGTTTCATCAAACAATACATTGAAAATGTTATTTTGGTGGTGGAGGAGATGATTTTATTGCAATACTCTTCTATTTTTGCCTTATGTATACACACCTATATAATTCTTGTTTACGTATCTGAAGAACTCTTACATATGACTTCATGCATTTCCTATCCTTTTCCACCCTTCACGTTTGGATACTTGGATACTTGGATGTGGCTCCCTCTCTGGTTCAGATCAGAGAGACAGGGATGGCAGTTTACACTTTCCATGAAGGAACCAGAAGAATTTTTTTAATAGGAACTGAAAGAATGTGAAATGTAATTAAAGACAGACCTACTACAATTTCCTACTGTCAAGAAACTGGTTTTGCTTTTCCCCATCCTGAGTTATTTCTAGATGACCTGTTCCTACAGCTTATGCAACAAGCTGATATGCTAGGCAAGCCCAGGGGGAATGAGATCGCAAGGGAAAAGATGCAGTTTTATATTGCTATTTCTATAATTAGCATATGTGGTAACATAGGACACTTTCACAGTTGTCGTTGGAACTTGTGAAATTTCCCACTGGAAATGACTAGTCCCTAATTTAGTGAGAAGAGGTTTACATAAAAATTAACAGCAAAGGCCACAAGATCTCATTAAAGAATTACTGTTTCACAGTTACA
>WEKW01032494.1:1940-53760 GCA_013389905.1 Sula dactylatra
GGGGGAATAACACGTACATACTTCCTCCCATTTATTTTACTCCTTTTCAGATGCATATTTGTTGAGTGATCCTCTTTCTTCCTGAGAAAGTGAAGAAAAGTCATTCTCATAGAGAGAAGACAACAGTCAAGTTTCATTCTCTGCAGGACTGTATCACTTTTCAGCCTGTCGCAATCAGCACTGCAGATAGAACACTTCCTGGATCAGGAAAAAAAGCCATAGCACCAAAGGAAAATAATTTCAAGAAGAAGAAGAATCAAACATTTCAATAAAAGAACTTAATGAAAGAGAAATATCGGATATACTATCCCAGAACAATAAAGAACGCAACAGTGCAACTTTTGAAAAGATCAAGAACTTTTCAACAGCATCATTATGGTCCAGTTTTGCAGCAAACAAACATAGTAACTAGGCTACTCTTTTAGGGTCTGGAGCTAATTCAGTCATAACAAGTTCAGGGAATGTTGCATCTTGTCCAGTTGTTTTGTATCTTGTCCTTCATTGTCATCAAATACTCTCATGCAGAGAATGAAACTTGACTATTTTCTCCTTTCCATGAGAATGTTTTCCTTATTTTCTCAAGAAAAAATAGAATCACTCAAAATGCTGTGGCAAATCAGCATTTTTCTCTTGCTTTTGCTCCAAATAGATCTTGTTAAGTGTTAGCAAGGAAGCAAGTTACATAGGTTAGGTGATTCAGTGTTTCAGGTATGAGTAAAAGTGGTTTTCCCCTCTCTGCCACAATTGTGCTGTATGACTTGCAGGTCCAGTACCAAAAGACACCTCTGTCTCTTTGTCTTGCAATGATGGCAATGTAGACAATACCAGAATGAAATTCCTGAAGTGCAGTTTAGACAGAGTCTGGGCACGCAAACTCAGGAGGCCAGTCCAAAAGTCCCTGCCCAGCTGGCAGGCACATGAGATGCTTCTGGCCCTGGGTGCCTGAAGCTGCTTCATGTCCAGCAGCAAGTTTAGTTGGACTGACCAAGTACATTTTCTTAGGATGTAATTTTCCAGTAACCACTGACTTTTATGAAAATCAAACCTATAAGGTCACGCATGCCATTTCTGTATGCTTCTCAGAAGCTGGTGTTTGCTTTGTGGCTAACCTGTGCTGTAGATCCCTGAAACTTTTCTCAGACCCCAGTCTTGCACAGTGCTTGAAGCGAGTTAGGTATCTAAGAACAGGATCCGTGAAACCATCATGATGAGCAAGCAACTGTCTACTTTGGTCTGGCTTTTTCTTCCCCATCAGAAATGCTGACTTCTATATTCCATCTGTTGGCCAAGAAACTTCAGAAATTTAGAAATTACAAGATCATAGAATCATAGAATATCTTAAGTTGGAAGGGACCCATAATGATCATTGAGTCCAACTCCCTGCTCCTCACAGGACTACCTAAAACTAAACCATATGACTAAGAGGGTAGTCCAGATGCTCCTTGAACTCTGACAGGCCTGAACTCTGACAGGCCATGACCGCTTCCCTGGGGAGCCTGTTCCAGTGGCCAACCACCCTCTCAGTGAAGAACCTTTTCCTGTATCCAGTCTGAACTTCCCCTTTTGCAGCTTCATTCCATTTCCTCATATCCTATCACTGCTCACCAGAGAGAGGGGATCAGTACCTCCCCAGATGTTTTCTTGTACTTTTGAAAAGAAGGTAGAACAGTGGATTGAGTGACTTACATTTTTATTCCTCACTGTGGTAACTAGCTGTGGAACAATCACTCATCTAGAAACCTAATCTTATGGAGGTGGCTAGAGAACTTGAATGGCAAATTCAAGCAATAATAGAATATCTCTCCAAATGTAACAGAGAAAGTGTAACTAAAGAAAATACAAAAAAGTTTGTACGTAGACCTGAATTTTGAAGCTGAATCAAAGAGCAAAGACAGGATGTGTGCTTAGTGTGAAATTCCTAATTAGAATTTGACAGGCAGTCTTATATGGAGAAGAATCTTCCTCATTTTAGGCCATTTCATTGTCTATTAATTTAGGGGCTTTTTTAAGATAAATCAAAGCATAATTTGGAATGTACAGCAAAAGTCATGTTGTCACCTGCCGGTTTTTTTTCACTTAATCTGATCCTCTTCCAAATGGGATCAATGAAGGAAAGAGGTGTGGTTCGTTATGGTCCTTCTCACTATAGAAACAGTACTGAGTGGAAAAATAAAAGCTCGGGTGAAAGGCAGAATAGCTTATTTAGGAGGGAAGAGAGTTAATGATACATACTGTCTAGAGGGATATGTAGTGAAAATTACTTGGTGTGTCCAGATAATTCTTGTCCAGCAGGGAATCTGCTGCAACCTCAGAGAATCACACATGGGCGTCTGGGATGTCTGTGAGAAGAGATACACACCCAGGCAAACAAGGAAGCACTCAGGGAACAGGGATAGCAAATGTTCAGCAAAACTCTCCTCAGCTTCTTGATGAGCATTTCTGGACTGATCTACACATTTTTTTCTGTATAATGTTCTCAAGATGGAGTTCCATTAAAAAGCTTCTGCTATGATAAATCCTTTAGGCATTGCATGCAGATGGAGGGCTGCATTTGTTTATTTTACAAGCAGAAGAATTTCAAATAAAATTATTTCTTAAATATGTTCAGAATTAAATATATCCTTCAGCTATTTAGCTTATAGGAAATAGAGAGCCAAACATTCATCTGAGAGGACTAGTTCTTGAGGTCATTTTCCAGTTTTACCTCAGCTGTTACTCATATGAAATCCTATCTCTTGGGTTTTCCTGAAACTGTTCTCTTTTCCCAATTCAGTCATGATCAAGGATGCTTACAACAGAACAAAACACACCAAAAAATAGCATTTAAATTAGATACAAACCCACTTAAAGTTCACACAGAACGTAGTTATTTGTGTAGACAGTAAAGGAAAAAGCTCCACTGAAAATTATTTAATCTTACTTCCTGCAGAGTAATATCCAGAAGCTCCTCAATCAATATCCAGTAGCTCCTTTTTGTGGAGCTACAGCAGGGAAGAAAGTAAATATGTGCAAGACGGAAGTAAGAACACTACATAAGGCACATGTTGCTCTGGGGAAAAGTTCATGTAGTCCGTTGCCTTGCCTGTTATGGCCTTATGGAAGAGGAACAATGACCACCTGAGAAAGGTAGGCCCAAAGGCAAATGCTTTCCCCTGTATCTGCACAATGAAATAATGCTACATAATGCAATTAAACTCCAAAATACATGAAAAAATTGACAGCCAGGCCCATTGCATTAGAGGGGTTTGGCACTTTGAGCTAACATGCATTTTTTCAAGGAAGGTATAAAAAGTCATCTATACCATTTTGTTGTCTTAAATGTTTTTTCTGTAGTAAGCCCAAAACCAAACCACTCTTTGCATTTTATTGCCCCTTCCATTAACTTGGAGTGTAGCACTAGATGACCATAATGACACACAATGGTATCAACAGCAGCTGTTAGTATATGCCTTTATTCCTGTCTTTACTAAGGTTTTGCCAAGATATAATATCCAATTCTTGTTCTAAGGAAGCTCATTGAAAAGAGTTTGTCAAAAATACAGTAAAAAAAAAATAATCAAAACAGCTTCAAACACTACGTTACCTGCACTGCAGCTTGGGCTCTCCTCCCTTTTAGAGATGTTAGAGAACAACAAAGCTCAACAACCATATTGGTAGCAGTTTTCTACAGTTGCTAAAGTTAGTTATTGTATACCATAGCTATGCAGATAGGGACTGTACACTCATCTGGAAAGCACATGTCTAACTTTCTGCAAACTTTAACCTTCAGGTAGAATAACTGAAGATTCCTGCACAGCTTGGGCTGCCTTGATAAACTTATGAATTTTCATATAATCTGGTTGATCTTTGCACATCTCCAGCTCAGAGAGACTACAACCCTTCATAGGATCTGCAGAAACTCAAGTGCTGATTATTTAGCCTCCTGTTCATGTCTCAAGGTAAGGCTTGTCCAGCCTTTCAGCTGAAGACAAAGTTCCTAGAAAGATGCCCTTCTTGTGTCATCTCCATTGTTTCATTTCTTTTTCTAGATGTCATTTCCACCTGTGGCTTGGTGTTTAATTTTTTCTTTCACTCATTTCACTTTTCTATTTTTTTTCTTCTTGAAAAGCTCTTTAATTTTCTGGTCTTACTGAGTGCTGTGTTTATGCTGTACACTTAGTTTTACTGCACCTCTGAGAGACATCTTTCTCTTTATTACCAGAGACTTTTCTAAAGTAATTTCCTCCTGAACAGCAAGCATAATGTCATTTTTTTCTTTCATGTGTTATTTAGTTTGAAACCCTCTGTCTCGCAGCAGCCTTTACTTTCTGTGTGTGTAAAAGAACTTGTGCTAAAAATCTGATACCTCCAATACAAGAACTACATTGTCTCTAACTATTGCTCCTTTTCCTGTTCCCCATTTATAATAATAGCTGTCTTTAGCAAATTCTTTTGGTCTAGTGTTGGCATTTTCTCCTTATATCAGTTCTCTTATTTATAGATTTGGCCTGGTTATGCAAAGGACATTAATAGCCTCTTAGATGAAGTCTAAAGAAACAAAAAGTTATCACTGATTAATGTGTTATCACTACCATAGTGTCTGTCCGGCAACAAGATCTTGGCCTGTTTCAAAAACAAACTGACGGGTTTGGGTTAATCCTCTTTCATCATCAGCTAAATTTCTCTGAACACCACATTAGCTTCAGGCTGTGAGTACTCTCAGGTAGTTCTGGAGGCTTAGAAGGTGCTGAAAACTTGGTAACCACCAGTAACCTGATCACAGAGCCCTTTTTGCTCTTTGTTCACTGTTATGCTGGGTGCAGGCTGGGGCACAAGGACTAGCCAAAAACCATCAGCTAGTGCAAGAAGTAGAGTATTTGTTTGGTAGCCACATACTCTCAGTATCAAACCAGAAACACCAGGCCAGTCAGTCGTCAGGAGGAACATCCGAACAGGTGCACTGGAGGTTTGTGTATCCCAGCATCTGGTCTCCTACAGGAGACACTGCTGAGGGAAAATCTAACAGCAGCAAGGTAAGCAGATATAAATGTAATTCCACCATACAAACTCCTAATAATCAAAAGCCTAGAAGTTTTACAAAAGAGAATTGGCACCCACAGCAGAAGGCATTCAATATCCATGAAAAGTATTTCTTCCATGAATTTCCTAGAGTCCCACATTTTCATTGCCTACTGCACAGAAATGTATTTTCTTTTCTTTGAACCTGGTTACTGGCACTTTTTATTGGTGTCTGTTCACCAAGGCAGCAAATAATTCTTCATTATCTATTCCCTCTGTTAATTTTACCACATCTTCCCCCCATCCTTAGCCCTTTAGATCTCTTTCGGTCTTCTTCCTAAGCAGAAAAATCCTAGTCCAAGCCAGAATAACTAAAATCACAGTTGTCTAATTTGTGCTATGAGAGTCTGTGCAAGGCTGCATCCCCTTTCTGACATGCTTACCTAGACTTTCTAGTTTACATTACTTGCATCTATGTTCAGTGGTCACTTCATATTCTTTTAAGAGAGAGACTCACCTACTTCTGAAACCAGCTTGTTTTGCAATGACCACAGAGCAAAACGTGACAGAAGTTCCCTGCCATGAAGGTCCTCTCATTTACAAGTACAGTTTCATCTCACTGAGTCCATGCAGCAAATGTAGAACCTCACAGAGAATGGTACAGGAGTCCTATATTAAATCCACAGATCTCATTTTAAAGTACTGTTTAAGGAACTCCCTTGATTTAATTAGGCCTGTAGCAATAGGACAAAGGGTTATGGTTTTAAACTAAAAGAAGGTAGATTCAGACTAGATGTAAGGAAGAAATTTTTTACAATGAGGGTGGTGAAACACTGGCACAGGTTGCCCAGAGAGGTGGTAGATGCCCCATCCCTGGAAACATTCAAGGTCAGGTTGGACGGGACTCTAAGCAACCTGTTCTAGTTGGAGATTTCCCTGCTCACTGCAGGGGGCGTTGGACTAGATGACCTTTAAGGGTCCCTTCCAACCCAAACCATTCTATGATCTCCACATCAATGAATGGTGAAAACGCAGTCCCTACTCTTTAGCTGGATAGCTGGATAGTTGGATGGTGGTTTAGCATTGTATCCGTGAAAATAAAGGCAAAGAGAGTAAACGATCTGAAAATAGTTTTATTAAATGCATGCTGGCAAACACAACCACTATAATGAAGTGCTTTGATCATATAGTTGCAATCCAAGAATCATATAGCTTGATCTTTTTGATAAGTTATCTCGACACTGAAGAAATAAATTCCTTTCAAATACAGGTATGTAGCACACTTCAAGATGCATTTGCATTCATGTTCTTTCCATAAAAAACACATAGCTTTTCTGAAATAGTCCTAGATAAATCATTCTGTGTTTAAAACTATATCTCTGACCAGACAGAGTACAGATGCATCACCAGCTATTAAAAAACCCCACCTTTTATTACAATCTGTGGTAATTTTCAAAGCCATTGTTTTAAGTAGGAGTATATGCCCAAAAGCTGATCTTTAAACATACTTGCAGAACAGTTCCAGTGTCATTTTATGTATATACAGATCAATTGAAACAGTTTTTTAATCAGTGGTGCTTTAAGTACTGCAGTCTCTGTATTATTTAACTGGTTCTCGGGTCAGCAGAATGAAAAAGTCCAGATTTGGCAAACACCTATAAAGTAAGATTTAGAGATTTTAATTGTTCTCCTTAATCTAGGCTAACATCAGAACGACAGTTATTGTGTTTATTTTATTGCCTAATAAAAACACATTAAATTGATATTTATTAATCTATTCATAACCTTGGGTCATGACAAATTGTTCTGGAAAGAATAGTGTTATACTTAGAGTAATACACTTCATGTGGGAAACTATTATTTTTAAGGTTATGATAGTCATGTAATCTGATGATTTACATAAGAAAGGCTGCAAATTTTAACCCAGGAGTTTCTGCATCAAACCTTCATCTATGACTGAATGACAGAATATCTTTCACAGCAGTGGTTTTCAACATGGTATTTGGTTACTCTTGAGAGCTGTGTGAAAGGAAAGGAAAGTTAGGCTTAATTTTCACAGAAGCACAGAATGGTCGATGTTGGCAGGGACCTCTGGAGGTACGTCATCTGGTCCACCCACCCGGCTCAAGCTGGGCCACCTAGAACAGGTTGCCCAGGACCATGTCTAGGTGTCTTCTGAGTACCTCCAAGGAGGGACACTCCACCACTTCCCTGGGCAACCTGTGCCAGTGCTCAGTCACCCTCACAGTGAAAAAGTCTTTCCTGATGTTCAGAGGGAACCTCCTGTATTTCAGGTTGTGCCCGTTGCCTCGTGTCCTGTCACTGGGCATCACTGAAAAGAGCCTGGATCTGTCTTCTTTACACCCTTCCTTCAGGTATTTGTATACATTAATGAGATCCCCCCTCAGCCTTCTCTTCTCCAGCCTGAACAGTCCCAGCTCTCTCAGCCTTTCCTCACAGGAGAGCTGCTCCAGTCCCTTAATCATCTTCGTGGTCCTTTGTCGGACTCTCTCCGATATATCCATAACTCTCTTGTACTGGGGAGCCCAGAACTGGACACAGCACTCCAGGTGTGGCCTCACCAGTGCTGAGTAGAGGGGAAGGATCACCTGCCTCAAGCTCCTGGCAATACTTTCTCTAATGCAGCCCAAGATAACATTGGCCTTCTTTGCAACAATGGCACGTTGCTGGCTCATGTTCAATCTGGTGTTTGCCAGGACCCACAAGCCCTTTTCTGCAAAGCTGCTTCCCAGCTGGGTGGTTCCCAGCATATATTGGTGCCTGGGGTTGCTCCTCCCCGGGTGCAGGACTTTCTGCTTCTCTTTGTTGAACTTCACGAGGCTCCTGTCTGCCCCTTTCTCAAGCCTGTCAAAGTCCCTCTGGGTGGCAGCATGACGTTCTGGTGTATCAGCCATTTGTATCAGCCCGGTTTGGTGGCATCTGCAAACTTGCTGAGGGTACACTTCGCCCTATCATCCAGATCATTAATGAAGATGCTGCACAGGACTGGACCCAATATTGATCCCTGGGGCACACAAGTAGTGACTGGCCTTCAACTAAACTTCTTGCAACTGATCACCACCCTCTGGGCCCAGCCTTTCATCCAGTTTTCAGTCCACCTCACTATCTACTTATCCAGCCCATACATCAACAGCTTCTCTATGAGAATCTTATGGCAGCACTCCAGACACAGGGGCCATCCCATCACGTCTCCATGATCCCAAAAAGAGCATAACCCTGCAACTGCACACATATCTATAACTCATGATATTTATTCCCCATTCTGTGTGCATTAGTATACAGGTACTTTAGAGAGACACCCCAGCATGTTGACTTCCTAGGAAGGGTTTGAGGGTTTTATCCATAAGATGCCCTGTAGACACTTCTTTGCTTACATGCAAGTGCTGGAGGTGACCCCACTTAAGCCTCATTCTGTTGATTTTGCGATCCTTTCCTGTCACATCAACCCATGGACTTTACTCAGCAATCTGGTCCATTACTTCCTCAAGGGACTGCTGGTTACTCTCTCCTTTCCCCACCATTCTTATTTTAAAGACCTTCTTATGAGGTCAGCCATCCTACTGGTGAAAAAACTTTACCCTACTTAGTGAGGTGGATCCCACCTCTCCTTAGCAGACACTGATCTGCTAACAGGGTCCCATGGTCATACAACCCAAAACTCTGTTGCCAACACCAGTTCTGCAGCCAATTATTGACTTGTCCTATTAGTGTCCTTCTCACTCCCTTTTCCCTTGCTGGCAGGACTGAGGAGAACTCTTCTTGGGCCCCTGTGCCCTTGATTACTGCCTCCAGAGTTTTGTAGTCACTTTTGATACCCTCCAGTTTTCTGTTAGCAGTATCATTTTTGCCCACATGTAATAACAGTGAGGGATATTAGTCAAAGGGTCGAACAAGCTTCAGCAGATCCTTCACAATTTCCTGGATCCTGTCCCCGGCAGGCAGCAAATCTCTCTAGATGATTGGTCAGGTAGATGGGTGCCTCAGTCCCCTGCAACAGAAAGTCACCCACTACAATGACTTGCAATTCTGGTGTACAAACAGCCATACACCCAATGAAAAACTTTCACACATAGTATTATCAGTAGTTTTCATGCTTAAGGAATGATTAGAATTTGGAATTTAAAGAGATTTGATTCCTTTTTACAGAGGGGAAATACTCAGAAAATGTGCAATGAAATGAGTTGTACAGATCAGATAGCTGGATTAGCCTGCATACAACCAATATTCTCTCCCCTGCACCAGCTTGTGGCATCTAGCATAAACAACTTTCTGCTTCATCTAAATTAGCCCTAGTAAGTCACCAGTCTGAAACACACTTGGACAAAGGTGGGTTAAAGACAGTGGTGAGCTCCTCCTCAGCTGTGCTGAGCAAGCCTTAGCTACTGGTTCAATCCCCATTTCAAGAGCAGTATGTTTTTAATGGCTTCAGCAGCTTTTGCACATAAAGGTTTCTCGCAACAATTTGTAAGCTTTTAGTAAATGTGTGACATCTCTACACATGATCCGACCAGAGCTAAGACAACTAGATGAATGATCATCATTGCCCGAAAACATTTTTTCCTTCTTATGACACATAAAGCTTATGACACATAAAGCATTCATAAGATCATAGAGAAAAAGTTGTGTTACAGTCCTGAGATTTATGGTGAGTTGCTCAATTTACCAGTGAAGGAATATTATCCCATAAACACTACATTTAATCAGCTGCTTGACTGAATTATTGTTGCCAGAAATGTGCTTGTTAATTACAGTCTTTTTAACTGATTCTAAGGCTGCTAGATTCATTTTAACAGCATGTAGAATCTGTGTCCTGTTAAAATACTTTCCAGGAGTTAAAATATGTTTGTGTGACACAATTCCCTGTGTTTGTATTTTAACTTTCCATAATTACACGGTTTCCATGCACACAAATGAAATACTAGTTATCCTATATAAACCGTAGATGAACAACCCACAATGCAATATATGAATGAAATATTTTTTTCCTAACAAAAACAATGCAGTTTAAAGCAAGAAAATGGGTAGAGTTAAAAAAAAATCAGAACTGGAAGAAAATAGCAAAAGTAAAGTTAGACCTTCAATAAGTGTTTTTGCAACACGTCTTGTCTGTATATAAATCTAGACAAAAATCATTACTAAAGGCATCTGCTATGCTGAGGTGAAATTATAAGCTTTATTGCTTAATTTACCTTTACTGGCTACCCCTCCTATCTGTAGCCATAACACCAGCACCTGCCTGCATGAAACAGTTCACATCCGAACTAGACCGCCTTAGCCTTCCCTGGAGATTATTGTCTAGTTTGCACATGAGCAGCTTTGTCAGGTAATTGCAGAGGTAATCCCAAGTGTAAACTAACATCGCTGCAGTGTGGTCCATGTAGTGATGAAGGAAGAGGGAGCAAAAAAACTTGCAAGTGTAGATGTGCCTTCTGTGACATGTAGAACAACTGATTGCTCATCAACTTCAAGTTATGTAGGAAAAATTCAACCCTACCTTTCCCTAAGGAGAAGCATTTCTGTAAAGCTGGATTAATTTCTACTCTGTCCAGTCTGAATTCAGATGAACGTGTCAGTTACTCACTACACATTAAATACACAAGTCTCATCTAGGTTTCTACTCCACAGCTTCCCACTGGTCCTCACTAAAAGCCTCTAGCGGATGGCAGCAGATAATGAGTTAAAAAAAACATCTGTGCTCATTGTGATTTAACCTTAAGTTTTACAAAACCATACCAAAAATATGACTTTTGTAATACATTAACTTGGATTCCAGCTTGAACTGTCTTCTGACTGTGTTTCTGGAGTCATGGTTGATGGCCATATTTTATAAAAGTTAGTGAGGGTTGAAACAGTGAGGGTGCTCTTTGATTCAATTCAGTGACTTGAAAAGTCAAACAAATACATGTATAGTCATCCCAATTATTTATATAATTAAAAGCCTCATAAAAGCCTCACTAGAAACTGCCATAAGACTTCCTTTAACTGCAGACTATTACTGAGGCACTAAAGTTCCTTCAACCATCTTCTGGCCAGCAGTGATTTTCATGGGCTGATACAGAGACTCCTTCTCTCTTACACCATTCCACATGTAGCTCATGGTTCTGCCAGTTATTGAGATTGGAAGGGTGGGAGTAGAATTTGTCTTTGGAAGAAAATTAATATTTTCTTCCAAAATACTGGAAACAGAGTAATGCAAAAGTCATCATTAATGTGTAGACTAGATTTCAGTGAGCATATAAATCAAATAGGTTGTTAAAACTTCATTCTCTGATAAAGAAAACCTAGACATATTTACAGTTTGACACAACAGCAGCCATTTATTATATTTCAAAATAATTTATCATTAACAAATCAACTGCCTTGACAGAAAACTGGCAAATGATGGATTACACAATGTACTTAACAAATCTGTGCACAGGCTCCAGAGAATAAAAGCAATACTGCCTATCAAATCTAGTATTAAAAAAAAAATAATCTCTGCTATTAATCGTAAATTACAGTGTGGGATGATTAAAAACAAATGGGTTTGGAGGAGCAGTTCTTTAAATGGAGACATCAAGTCTGTGTTTAAAGCCTGTAATGTTTACTATAAATGTCAGAAATTCATCACATCTTTGATATGATATTACTGAGTTTGATTTGTATTGATCATTTTATACAAAAATGTTTAGTTAACCATTAAATGTAAGAAGTAATGCAAAAAGTACAATAACTTTGTCTCATGCCTCTACCAATATCACAGCTTGTGACTATACCCTGGTTCACTACAGTACATTGTTTTTCAGATTTCATATTGAATGCTATCTTTATATGAAGATCCAAAATCACCTATCTTCATATTTCATTTTCCTCTGTACAATTTAGCAAATACATACTGTGGGATACTCTGAGGGCTGCAGAGACCATGATGGATCCTGGGACCTCTCAGAGGATGAGACCCTCATAAGAGGGCTGTGGAAAGCAATGGAAGAAGTGCCTCCATTTCCACATAACAGGCTGACGACCAGGCTGCCCTGCCAGGCACAAGCTGCCGAAGACATTTGATCCCCTTCCAGCACCATACCTGGGCATGAAGGTGTTGGACTGGTGCATATTCCTCATGCTATGATTAAAAATGTCTCTGTCAGAATACTCCTTCCATACTTTCACAGGAAAAAACCTGAATGCTCCTATAGCTACCTGGATGTCTGGAAGGCATCTGTGGTTTGTGTACTGGGGGTCAGTGTCAAGGTTTTGGCAGAGGGGGCCTGCAGGGTGACTTTGTGAGAAGAGATCAGGGGCTACCTTGTGCTGGACATGAGCAGTTCCAACGGACCCACCACAGGACACAACAGAGCCCATCAGCCAAGCTGGTGGTGCCTCAAGGAAAACACATTTAAGAAAGGGCAAAATGCCAGAAAGATAGAAGGAGGGAAGATGGAGAGAAGGAGCAAACAGGGAGAGAAGGAGGGAATCAGAGGGACACAACAGAGGCAACACCAAGGCCAGAGGAGGAGGAGGTGCTCCACAGCAGAGCGGATGTTCCTGAAGGATGGCAGCCCATGAAGGACCCACATCAGACCATAGGAAATGAGCTAGAAGGAGTAGCAGAGAGAAACCTCTACATCCTGACTGCCACCCCCATCCTGCACCACTTTTTGCCTGGCTGAAGGCACTGAATGCAACCTATAGTGATAAAAAGGCAGGGAGGAGCGGTGTCTGAAGTGAAGCTGAGCCTGGGAAAGGAGGAGGAGTGTGTTTTGCCTAAGTGTTTTAAAGTTTGTGTCCTTTTTTGGTGTGTTTCCCAATACCCAAATCAGTAATTAAATATTTATATTAATTGGCAGTAAATTAAGTTAATTTCCCCAAGTTCAGTCTCTTTTGCCCACAACAGTAACTGGTAATTGATTTTCCTGTCTTTATTTCAGTCCACAAGCTTTCTTGTTCCTGTCCTTCCTATCATCTCCCCCATCCAAATGCAAGAGGGGCAAGTAAGCAAGCAACTGGCAGGATGCTTGGCTGCCAGCTGGGTTCAACCCACCACAGCTTTTTAACTAACAAGGGACAGCTAAAGGCCAAGCAAGACAATAAAAAGTGCCATCTCAGAGGACTGAAAGTGATTTATGGGATTGTCATCTAGCACTGTCAGCCCTACAACCCTGTTGTTAGTGGCTATACAGAGTGAGTGAATTGAAAGGGCAACTTGGCTGTACGTTTTCCCAGGACTCAAGCAGGTCACATGAGCTGAAAGTGTTCAGATTCATAGACTTGCAGGTTTTATATTGGAGAGTGAGTGGGGGAAGGATGAGCATATGCAGGAGAGATGGTAAAGCTCCATGGGTAGTTTGTAGAGCAAGAATCCCAAGGTATCTGTGGGAAATAGAGCGTTAATCCTCCTCCCTGTAACCAACCAGCTATAGGACAGATAAAAAGAGCACAAAACTTTTCCTATGAACTGGAACAAAATAAAATATTAGATTATTTTCATCCCCTAACAGAGCCAGGAAAGCCAGCCAGCTGTGCAAAAGATCAAACATCACACTGCCTAATAAGGTAAGATTGCATGTATTCTCTCTTCCTGAAGTTAGTCCTAAAACAGACAGTTATGTCTGTAGGGGGCAGTAATACCAGGCACAGCCAATGGAGTTCTCTCCAAATGAGCTAGTTGTTGACACAGAGGCAGTAGGGCTGTGTAATTTGGGACTAGCAAATGCATGGATTCTCTGGTTATTTTTCTATTTCATCCAGCAGCCAAAACTCCAAGTCAAACCACCAACAAATGTCCTAAAACAATCTCTACAACTCATAGGCAACAATTTCCATACATGTAGGATATACCAGGTATACTTTTCATGTGCTATATTCATAACCTGTGCACTTACAGTCATTCCAACAGGTCCCAGACTCATTATGCATGCTGCAAATTAATTTTATGACATGCACATATATGCTGTGATGCCTTAAACTCATTGTTCCTGGTTTAAAGCAGATTTAACTGCATGTTGCATGTCTATCTTGCTCAGGACATGTCAGAACTATATAAATTAACACAAATCATCAGTGTGCTGTAGGAAGAATAGATCTAGATGTCCCAGCCACTTTGGGCTTACTTGGCATGAGCTTCATGGCATACACATACATATTTCAGCCAAAATTGTTCAGACAGGCAGCCTTACAGGGAAGCTTCAATGTCTGAGGAGTAGTCAAATTATCAGCTCTGCTCCTTCTGGGATAAACAGTTATTTCTGTCCAGAACTGTGTTGTGCCCTATAAGCACCCAGGTCACACAGCATTACATTATGTAGTAAACACTGTGAGATAATGACTTTAAACGTTTTAAAACACAGAGACCTGTGTTTGAACTGTGGAGTTTGTGTCTTCTTTATGCTGTGGCTCCTCAGGACTCCCACTTGCATCAACATTTTATACAGGGCTGAGTGTTCCATCCTTGGACTTATTTGGAAGTTCAGAGGTTTCTGCTTTTGGACAATATAGGTCTGAATGATAGATGGCAGCTATGGGTATATTTGGGGCATCCTTTCATCACTTGAAAGTAGCAATGCTTTTCCCTTTACTAATCATATTTTGCCATCCAAATGTAGTTGTAATACAAGAGCTTCAAGTATCACAAGAAATCTGAGGGCATTAGCGCTCTCTGGTAAAACAATGAGGGCACCAGATGTCTTCAGCAATAATTTCAGTCTCCAGAGGAAGTAAGATGTTAGAATAGTAAAGCCATCATATAAACAGTACATTTCTATTGTAGCTGATGATGATCTGAAAGCTAATACAGAAATTAACTCTTTGTACAGGAAAGGCTGTTAAACCATTGAATTTCTTGCTAACACAGAGCAGAATCAAAAGGGTAAAAAGCTGTATTTGGTGGGGAGAAATCTTGTTGCTTGTTAATTTATCTTCATAAGTATAATTATCAGAGATGTTAGTCAGAAGCTAAACTTGTGTACTCATAACAATGCTGAAATAAGTGATTTTATTTTATGAAAATCCATCTTCTCTTTTTAATATTAAATGTAGCAGCCAGTACCCTGTCCTTTAATAATCAGGTACCAAACTGGTTGTAGAGCTTAATTTCATCTTTAACATGGACAAACACTGTATAAGTTTGAGTGTGAAGATAGCACAGCTCTGTGACTGCCTTGTGGTAAGAAGTGTGTTCTCTACCTGTGGAGGTACTGGTCCCATAAGCCTGAAGGACTGTGTTTGCCTCTACATATTTATTTGTCATGTAAATACTAATTTTGATAATAGTCACAACAAAATCTTTGGACATATTTCTGATTCAAAAAGGCACTAAGCAAGATGGCTTGCATAGGGATCTAGATAGATTGGAGCACTGGGCGATGATTAATGGGATGAAATTTACACATCCAAATGCTGAATTCTGCACTCAGGAGGGAGTAACATCAGGCACAAGTATAAATTGGGAGAGGAGTGGCTGGAGGGCAGACCTGCAGAAAGGGATCTGGGGGTGCTGGTTGACAGCAGGTTCAACGTGAGTCAGCAGTGTGCCCTGGCAGCCGAGAGGGCAAACTGCATCCTGGGGTGCATCCAACACAGTATGACCAGCCAGTCAAAGGAGGTGATTATCTTGCTGTATTCATCATTGGTGCAGCTTCACCTTGAGTACTGTGTGGGGTTCTGGGCCCCACAATTTTAAGAAGGATGTGAAGGTCCTTGAAAGCAACTAAAGAAGGGCAACAAAGCTGGTGAAAGGGCTGGAAGGGATGTCCTATGATGAGCTGCTAAGGACTAAGGGTATGTCTAGTTTGGAGAAAAGGAGGCTGAGGGGCAACCTCATTGTTCTCTACTCCTTCCTGAGGAGAAGTGGAGAGGGAGGTGCTGAACTCTTCTCCCTGGGATCCAGTGATAGGATGCATGGGAATGGTCCAAAGCTGCATTAGAGGAGGTTTAGACTAGACATTAGGAAGCATTTCTTTACCAAGAGGGTGGTCAAACACTGGAACAGGCTTCCTAGAGAGATGGTCAATGACCCAAGCCTATCAGTGTTTAAGAGGCGTTTGGACAATGCCCTTAAGAACATGCTTTAATTTTTGGTGAGCCCTGAAGAGGTCAGGCAGCTGGACTAGATGATCATTATAGTTCCCTCGCAACTGAAATGTTCTGTTCTGTTCTATTCTATTTGATTCAATTCAATTTTATATGGTTTGATTCTGGGGCTGGGAAGATATGAGAAAGGCTCCCTCTGTACTTTCATTAGTCTCCTATTTTCTCCTTGAGCATCCACTGCTAGCCACCAGAACATATAGAGTACAAAGGAAGATGAACCATTGGTTTCACCTGAAATTAACTTTAATTTCTTACATTTTTATGAATTTGATGTTTTCTGGTAAAGGCGTTTAGCTACCAGAACACCTCTATACCTAAGGGGATGCAAAATATAGGAGCCTACAAACTATTTGTATATCTAGGTTTAATTGAGTATGCAAAATAGAACCTACAATGAATCCTATTGTAGTCATGAGAAATAAAAGAGTGAAGAGAAATACAAAAAGGAAAAAAGACCAGTCTGATTCACTGAAACCTACAGGAATCTCTTGTTTTAATTTATTTTGTAAGTTGTTAAAAAGTTTTAACCCATACTTTTTTCTCCCCCCACCTTTAAAGTATGTATGAAGAGGCTGACTCATTCTTCACCAAGAAAGCAAGTAGGGGTATTCTGTATTAAAATGCATGAAAAGTTTCCTGAAATTGCTTCACCATGTAACAGAAGAATTGATTAATATTACAGAAGAACTGATTAATATTAAGCACATTTCCCATCCTTATACCCCATACTTATTTTATTAATAATGTCTTCTAATACTATAAAGTTAAAAGCATAGAATGCCAACAAAGAGGGGCTGAGAGAAGTTGAGATGCATTAGTGTTAATGCAGCTTAATCAGATGATCCAGTTCTAGAATACTCAGAAAGCAACAATCAGTTTGAAGCAGTTTTAATCTAAAATCTTAGAGATTTTGGGGGCAGATTCTTTTTTGAGATTGTTCTTCCCTTTCCCTAAAGTCTGCCTTCTAAATTCCTCACAGATAAGTAGCAGAGGGTTTTTAAAATACAGCAGTAATCAGTCCCTAAAATTCCAAATCTGAACACACAGAAGTGCAAAAGTTGAGTCTTACTAGACCTGAACTTTGCTGTAGGTCATTCTTTATGATGAACTGTACCAAAACTTGGAATACAAAGACCTCCAGATTTTGACCTCCAAATTCATGCCTTCAGTGCAGCTCGAGCTTAGCAATGTACCTGTTCATGGATGCTTTCTTCTCACCTTCCATTATAGCTGAGTGTATTTCCAGTAGGGAATGCCAAAAAGACCAGCAAATGTTAGAGATGTGTTTTGTCTGAGATTACTTCCTGTGCTACGTCCAGAAGCACCCTCTGACTGGCTGACCAGCTAACTGAAATACGGAGGCATCCATTACTTGCATTAAGAAGATTAGACATTCCAGACTTACAGCTCTGTGTATTTTGCCAGACCAAATGCCATCCTCTGTTAAGCTCTTCCTCAGAGAGGAAAATCTGGCCACTTACTGTTAGTATGAGCCAAGTGAGGAGCATGCCAGGTCTGCAGCTGAAAATCTGGAATTATCTTATAACAGCAGTAGGAATATTTAGGGATGAGTGATTGTAAGAAAGGACTCATGGGACTGACAGCATTCAACAGGACTTTGGCCAAGGTAAACACCAAGCAGAAAACGCTCTTCAGTCATTGCAGCATAATCCCGGACCACCTCCTGTCTATACATATCTAACTCCATTTAAGACCTAAGAAAATAAATATGCAGACAAAACAAAGCTTCACATACAGTTCATGGGATTTTTTTCTTCCAGGTGGAGTGTAGAAAAGAGTAACAAGGAACAGCTTCATGAAAGGCTCCAAGAAAAGAGACACTGGTCATCAGCAGCTTGAGAAAGGGACTGGAGACAGTCCCTAGGTCCAGTGAGACTTCTGCCTGTGGGTCATTCAATGACCTTGCAAGCAGCTAACGCTGTATTTTTAAAACAGTGGCTTTTAATCTGTGGTCCATATAGTGCCACAAGTCCATGGACATTTTCTGGAAATGCAAAGTTAGCAAGACAATTCTCAAGAAGGAGAAATTTTATATGCTACAATCTACAGCTTCACTGGAAAAAGGTATAAGCTCTGCTAACCAAAAAACCTGATGAAAACCACTGCTCTGCAGTATCTGATCTGGTCACCTTCTGCAGATGCAAAAATCTTAGAAAGAGGATAGAGTAAACATAAAACTTAGCTGGCTATTACTTAGTCTGGAAAAGTAAATGGGTGTTATTGGCTAAGAAAAATAACAAAAAAGGCAAAACAGGTGGGTCACTTTAGAGAGAAGTGTGTGAGCAGGTTTTTAGGGTTGTACTGTACTCACACCTGCTATTTGGAAAGGAAAATACAACTATGCCCTTATGTGGTTATTTTTCCCCATTTTCATACAGCCCAAAGGTTAAACTATTTTTCTCTAAGGAAGAGATCTTACAATTTCTGCCATTCATGCCATGGTGATCTCTAACTTAGACAACAATTCTGACAGAGCTAAATTCCAGGCATATTTGAGATCTAAGACTAGTGCAGAATTCAGGTCATTTGCTACACGGCACCTCTTTCAAACAGTGCACAGCATAAGCAACCTTGGACGTGTATTGTCTCTTTGAAGGTTAAAAGATACTACTTCAGGCATCAGTTCTGCCCTATAAATTTACAGAAATGCTGAAAGAATGATTCTTCCTATTGCCATACTTGTACAGGTATGATCAGACTGTGTCTGGTCTGGTGACAGATTCATGAGCAAAGGAAGGATGTGGCAGAGTGTTTTTTATGAGGCTACCTGATATTTAGAGATAATTTTTTCCTTCAGACTAAAATTATTCTAATTTTCTCATCTTTAGGACATGCTGCTTACCTGAGCTGAAAAAAATTCAGTTAATCATGGCTTTAATTTAGCTAATAATAGATGCAGAATTAAGATTTGTGTGAATTATTGCTCTGTGGGGAGTCTTTAAAAAATTATTTATGAGTTTTTGTGGAAATCAATAGTCATCAGTAATCTGCATTATTAGGACAGAAGCTGTGGATGCTGAGTACTGTATCAAGAAAACAATAGCATTTCTATGTCAGGAAACTGTGCAAAAACACGATTACTGCCTTGCTTAGCACAAGGTTTACAAATTAATGTTTGTACTTAGTTTGAACCTAAAAAGCTCACCCTTCCCTTCACTCTCTCTTCTCTATATGTAGAAGTACTTAGCAGACATTAAATAAAAATTTTAAGTCCTTAGCTACCAGAAAGCAGGATTAATAACTGGGAGTACCTTTACAAAGGAAAAGTTTAACGTTTTACAGATTGGATAGACTGGGAGAGAAATCAAATACTCAGGATTGTGAAGGAGACTTATTAAATTAGTTAGAAATAGAGCTCTCAGCTTTTTCCAGGCATTTTCCTGGAACTTGACGGGTAAATGAGAGAGTAAACTCTTAAATCAAGTAATATATCCGCAACAGCGCCTAACTTTTATATATATTGCAGCCTAAATGTATCCTCAGCAGGAGCCTTTATCCTAAAGCTGAAAATTTAAAATGGTGTGAAATTTGAGCTGTCCATTAAGAAGTAGCATGGGACCTCGTGCTTACTGCCCAAAGGAAACCGCAGGTGGGACAGTCAACCAAGTTACCACAACTCCACATGAGCTGCTATGCTCTACCTGGTAGTCTTTATGGCAAACATGAGATGAAACATTTAAACTTCAATGAAAAAATATTTCTTCTCACTTTGCCTTACAGCTGTAGCAGATAAAAGAGATGAGTTACCAGAGCCCATCTGACATGCAGTTGCTCAGCAAGCCACAGGCACTATCCAGTGGATCTCAGCCCTTAAACACCTGCGTTTCAATCAGTGTTACAGTCAAAGAGTTAGACATAAGCACCAATTTCACAAGCAGGTAGTGGTAGCCATTAACCCCCTTCACAGCTTGCAGCTTGCTGGTCAGGAAAGGCACCAGGTAGGGGGAAACCCAGGATCAAATCCTTCTTTCAGACAAACAAAACTCACTCTCTTAAGGGTACCCGAGACTAAAAGCCATGGGACAGAAGGGAGAAAAGTCCCTCTAACTCCTTCCCATTGAATGCAGGCCACTGTGCATGATTAGTTAAATATCTTCTGGACCTGAGGGATGGAGAAAATGACTCTATAAGCTGATTGATAAGAGATGGACCTACATTTCTGGCCCATGAATGTTTCATATAAAACATTCCAATAACATTTTGAAAACAGCCATTAAACAAACTTTTAAATCAAATGTAGACCTACCCTTAACTGAAATGATTTTAGAAGTGGAATCTACAAAGAAAACACTGAGTAAAACATTTCAAGCAAATTGATTTTTTTTCTCTTGTTTTTACCACTCTGGCAGTGGTCCAGGATATTAATTATTGTGATAAGGTTTCATTTAGTCTGTATAAGAGGAATGCATGGCGTGTGGGATGTTTTCCATCTCCTGTGGACCTGTGTAATGGACTTTGTGAGTCACCACATGCTTGTCCTATGGGAGGTGCAGCAGAGCACGATTTCTGTTCTTGCCAGCTAAATTTTTTGAACGTAGGATGACTGCACGCCTTTCTTCAAGTGACAATTTTCTGTGCAGTGAAGTAGCAGATGACCAACTTCATCCCTTCCTTTTTTGTTCGCTGCTTTTGGCTGATAGTCCACGGCCAGTGAAGAACCAGATGTCTCCCGACTTTGATGCTTTCACATCTACCAGCCTCATGGCTGGTTCCTACAGCTTCTGACACTGCTGGGTTTCAAAAGGAGGCCAAGCTGGACACACCCAAATCCTTTCAATTACTGTTAGTTCACATCAGTCAAATGCATGTGGGATTTAAAGCTATGGAGATGGAGGATAAGGCTTAGGCTGAGTGCTGGCAGGCCAGTTTGCATTGTAGAGATGAGATATCTGTGCACATTTAGGAACCATTTCTGTAGATGACGCTCACACTCCTGATACTGTACACAGAGAGGTGCAGGTGTTTGGAGAGTTCCCAGGCCTCAGCATATTTATTCTCCACAGACAGGCATAGAGACTTACTCACTGGCCTTCTAGTTTCCTTTGGCTGACTTCACTTAATGGCAGGCTTTGGTCCCTTGGAGCATACTTTTGTGGAGATTTGTGGGGTGATGTGCATGTATTTCTTAAAAAAACCCAAAGCAACAAAGAAACATCCCTGGGCAAAACAGTTTATCCTGTAGATTCCTATCATCCAAGCTAAATGTTAATGCGTTTACAAACAGTTAGTACTTCCCAGAGCCCTGGGGATGGTGAAGCCTAGTTTCCTACAAAGCCATGTTTTGGAGATTAATGTACATTCCCAGGTGTCCAGTACACATGAACCTCACTTCTGCCATTGGGGTAATTAGTAAAGCCTCTCTTGGCAGAACTTAATAGCTCTGATAGCTCTAATTCTCTGACTGTGGGCTCAAAAGTTGTGAGATGAGGATAGGCCAAGAAAAAAAAGAGAGAGGAGGCTGTATGAGTCCTGTTTCCCTAAGAAAGCAGGCTTTTATATACTCTGTCACATACAGATACATTGATCAAGCCTGGATTGAGAGGGAAATTTTTTTTTCCATGAAGACATTTTTTGCTCCCAAAAACTCCACTCCCAGCAAGTTTTGTATTAAGCAGAAAATCAAATGAACAGCTGAAGAGGTTTTCTGTTGACAGGCTCACCAAATCTGGTATATTCATACAACTTGTTTTGATTCTAAGTGGTTTTTATTAATAAAAAAAGGAATGATTGTAAAAGTCCCAACCAGTTATAGTTTGGGATTGATTATATTTGGATTATGAAAAGAAATGAGTGATGCAAAGGGTAGAACTAGATCTGGTTTACCAATCCATGCAGTTCATGCTTGTATGATTTGGGTTAAGTATATACTAACAGTCAGGACTTCACCTGTGCATATTCAGTTGTATTCAGTGCCAACTAAAAAGAACATTATGATAACACTTTACACAGGCTGATAAATTTTATCCCTTTACATAGGGATTTTTTTTTTCAAAGTTCCCTGGAGAACATTCTTTGCAAATATAAACATCAGTATGCATTTCTCTGAGAGTCCCAGTGCATGCCTTCTATTCCTCCAATAATTTCACCCTCATTACTATTCATTCACTTTCTCTTCATACCATGCATGTAATGAGCCTTCCTGAGGTAGCATGTAAGTCCATACTTGAAACCAACGTTAAGGAATGCTTCTTCTGTGATACATATACAAAAACTAGACAACTCTGTTAATCTTACGATTCAGTTTGGTGCTCAGCACTCTCAGGTTTTGCACACAATTTTCATGAGTAAAACTACTCAACCAGATTGATTTGAAGATGAAATTTTTTTCCACCCACATGATGTGGGGGAATAAAGGATATAAAATGGTAAGATTTCAGTAGTAGTACTGACTCAATTCTAATTTTTTTCTTTTTTCTTTTTTTATTTTAATTTTCTTTCTATTTTCTTTTCTTTTTTCTTCTACTTTTATTCCTATTTAACATTTATTTGTGCCAGACATAAGTCTTAGCAAGATATATTGGTGGACCATAACACTTCCACCCCAAGGCAGGATTCCTACTCATAATACATCTTTCATAACTTACTGTGATCTTCCCGCCTGAGTAACAGACTGGAAAACCCATGACTGCAGCATATTATGATGATGTTTTCTGTCCAAGAAGCTTGTCAAAGAGGAGTCTAAAAAGATAAGACTCATAAATTTAAGTCTCCTAAGACAGCATACTAATTCAAACAGGTATTATTCAGTGCTAACCTGACCTCCAATAAAATGTATCCATTTAGAAAATTATTGGTTTCAAGCAAAACTTTTGATGTAAAGTATCAGAAATCTTTTGAAAAGATCCTCCTTCATATATTGTTTTGTTAGGAGTTTTTTTCTCCTTAGTTGTCTGTAAATACTAATGCTGAAATATCAAAAATTTTCCAAGGGCGAGCAATTTCAGGTTCCAATCTTTTGTTGGAATCACATAAAATTTCTTATGATGTCCCATTTCTTTCCCAGAACTGTTGTTTCTCCATCTCACCAGTACCTGTGTCATCAAGTACACAGGGCTGGATCTGATAATGTGCAGATCACTCTTGGTCTGTTAAAAACTCAGTAAGGGAAATCAAACATTTGAAACTACATGTTCGTGCCTAATTGCTTTGCAGAGCTGTTAGCATGAAGACAGCTGACCAACTGTTAAACTTCCTAGGGCAAGGACATCGTTTTGTATAGCAAAGCCCTGCACCCTTTAGGGCAATACTAGAAGTGACACTTTTATGTACACACTTTCCAAAAAAAGGTTTTGGGCTTGGTATCTAATATAGAAAATTTAAAAGGACAGATAAGAGTTGCCTTAATTTAATGGTTTTCTGGGAGATTAGGAAAATCTACTTTTAAACGCCATGGAAAATAGTTTTGTAAATCAAAGATTTTTGTCGTGAACTTTCTGTTTTGTTTCTCTGTGCTTTTTACATATGTCTTTAATACAAATCTGTAATGGCAAACCAAACTAACAACACATATGCTTTGATTCTACTAAATCTTTTTAACAAACTTACACACCTTTAAAATCATGTGGTATAAAAAGTAAAACCTGATTGTATATTTTTGTAAATGTTTTTCTATGTCTCTATTATTCACTGGGTATAATTCCTACTGAGTGTAGTAAGATCAGGATTGAGTTCTAAGATGGTATTTCAAAAATAAAATAAAGCAATTTATATATACACACACACAAAAAAATACATAAATTTTCTATATATTTATGTATGCAAGTATATAGCCCAGCAAATTATCACTAAGATTACAAATTTCTTCTTTATAGATGCACTACGTCCACATGAAAGGGTTAAAAAATGATAATTCTGAACACAGTTTGCAATGTGTGTTGAGTGTATCGTAGCTATACATAACATCCGCTCAAGTCTTTGCAGATGTTACTCAGCTTTGCCAAGGAGTTTCAACACTCTGGAAGAGGTCTTGAACTCAGGTTTGGCTGATCCAGTGTAATCTACAACATTTCTTCCACAATGTAGACGGGAAACTAAATGAGCTACAATTGCTCTGGTCAGCTGATTCCCCCACATCCACTTCTTGCATTTTGGAACTACCCATGACCAAAAAGTTATCCTCTGAACAGCAAAGAAGGTCTCAAGAGAAGTTTTTCAAAAGAAACCGTGAGCAAACAGAGCTAAGTATCAGCACAGAATACCAGCTTAGTCTCACACAGGATAAGTACATTAAAGGATGCAGGTTAAGAGGAAGAAACTCTAATCTTTTTATATTATCCATGTTACTCAAATCTATTCCTTGACGAGGACCTGATTCAGTGCCTTGCAGACATAAATGTCTAAAGAAAAATCACTAGTCCTTTGAGTAATTATTAGCACTTCTTACTTACCTTCAGTTTTTCCTATTAAGATTTGCAATCTGATAAAATAACGGAGAATTTAAGGGAATATAAATAGCTAAGTAAAAATATAGTCAAGTCAAAGAACAGTAAACAAAACAAGACCATTTCACAAGTGTTTCCCAAAGCTGATTTTTAGGCCACTGAAAAGATAAGATAGTCAGCATTAGTTAGCTACTAGTAACAGACATTTTCATTCACTTGAGTTTGCCACCCACCCATGCTCTTCCCATTTCAGCAAAAATAACGTAGCATGGTACTAGCAATGTTTTATCCCTCACATATTTTGGCACAGTAAATTCTGTATGGGAAAAAATTCCTATTGTGCCACTGAGCTTCCAAGAGTTTTTCAGATCATCAGTTTCCACTCACCTATTTTCATATTTGCTTTGATATAGAATGAACCCTTGGGAGGTGATCTTGTGACTTCTCTGAAAAGTCCACAGCAATTGTCATCTTTTTATAAGCAGTCCTTCCAAGCTGTGACAAAATGAGGATTTGGGAATAGTCAGATGAGTGTAGTGACATACCTGTGAAAAAAATGCAAGTCTTTCAAGGACAGTTACACTTGTGAATAATACTGTATGAATATATGCAAAGGGAATTCCAGACACAAGTATGCACTGCTGATGGGAGTTTAACTTTCAAATGAGATATATTTTTATCTCCTACTTCCTAATATATGATAACTTTAACATAAAGACATTCAGTACTCTGCCTTTAATGGCAGTGGAGCCTTTGTCTTCTCTCAAAATGTGAATTGGCTCCTAAGATTTTAATCCAGCTAATTGGAACTGATGCTCAAAATGCTGTGAGTTACTGTATTATTTCAAAGCAGAAAATGTCATTTACCCATCAAAATTAAGTTTGAGACAGAGCAAAATGTGATAACTCAAGCAAGAAGCTGGTGTTAGACTATCCCAGATACCAGTTACTTCAAGAATAGGAGCAATATGCCTTTTCCATTGTATTTCTGCATGACTTCCATCGACCTATTTTCCACTTTGATCTTAGGCAGCTGCAATTGCTAAACCATCAGACTAAATAACAAAAATCTGCAAGAAGCCAAAAAAGTCACACTAGGGAGGACAGCTTACTTTTACATAGATTAGTAGAACTGTCTTTTTTGAACTTTCTGTCCATTAACAACATCAGGGATCTTAAAACTTATGTAACAGCTGCACTTAAAAATGTTAGTGGTTACTGTAAATTACTGCTTCGTTTCTTATGGTAATTTTCAAACTTTTGGCACATCACAGGGCTAAAGCACAGTCAGTAAATGGAAGGGACCAGGGTAAGGGATGCAATTTTAATGATGAAAGAACAACTCCAGAGCACATGAAAATAAAAACAAGAGATTCAGAGTTCATGTTCATGGTTGTTCAAACAAATTGAAACATTTTATAATCTTCAAATCCTTTTTTAAAGGAGGAAAAGGATATAGAGGTCATAGTTTGTATAAATTTATTGTATTCACCTCTATTCTGATCTTCAAGCTAACTCAGATTTCTGACTTTTCAGAAGAAACATTGCTCAGAATTCAGGCACCAAGCTCCTTTTCTTAAAACCCTGTTAAGCAGCTGACTTACCTAAAGGGAGAACCATACAATTTCTTGAATCAAGCACTTAATTTGCATGGAAATCTCTGTAAAAATATAAAGCCCAGGAAACAATATTTTTGATACAAAAGATAAATTTGAAATAATATGTATTAAAGAGAAAATCTATAAGAGATGTTACTAGCCCTCACTTTACAGCTTTTAACATGTATTTGAATGCAAATGGCAAAGCTTGAAAATCATACTGCATACATATGAACACAATCCCCTCTGCTCTTCTTTACTACTTGATTTCTCAGGTTGTGTCTGCACACTGTAAAGCTTTTGCTGGAGGATATTCTCTGTATGCTACCCTAGGTCTGCTCCCTGCTGTTTGGCTTTCTCCACACCACCACACTCACTTACCTGTTTCATACCAAAACAGCTGTTTCTGGAGTCAGCTAAGACAAGCATCTGCCTACTTTTGCAAGCAGCTACCTTGGGTACTGTTAAGTTTGGTTTTTTACTACTTAAAATCATGCCAGCATCCAGTCCAGCTGAGGACTGAGGTGCTCCCACTAGGGACTAGCACTTCCTCCAGACTCTGTCCTGTTTCATCCTCCATCTCTCACCCACAGCCTAGAAGATACTTCAGATCTACAAAGAGGCTGGCCTCATACTACAGACTTGTCTGGCAATTGGGGCCATTGTCTGCCCTGGTTACCATCCTTGGACCTTCTCTGCTCTTCTTGTTTGTGTACAATGTGTCTCTGTCCTGCCTGCCTTGTTGGCTCTGGTCTCACCTGCCCTTGCACAGCAGCCCTGCTCCTGCTGCTCCCTGGCAGCTCTGGGTTCATGCAAACCAACAGCTTCAATACTATACGTCCATGCTGAGGATCTGTTTGACTCCAGCTATTATTTAAGAATTGAAAGTATAAAGTTCTTAGAAATTGTAAAGTATAATGTGAAGCATCAAATTCTGCACATGACAAAATTGGACCCATTTGTGATCCCCAATAACTATTGCAATTTAGAAATCAAAACGTAGATAGACACTTCAGAAACAAAGGTATTAATATGAAATACTGTAACAGTTCTGAAATAGTACTTACAGGAATTGTGTTTCAACGAGTTGCATGGTTCTTTCATGATACCTAAATACCTAATCCGAAAAATAATTCAAAATGATGCATAGGGTTTGGCATGGATGATTGCTTTTAAGTGAGTGGAAATTATCCAGCTGAGTCCTACACAAATTTTAGTGTTAGTCTTTCAAGTAACAGGGTTTTTAGAAAGCTTTCTAGATAGTTAACTCCTGTATAAGATTTTAAAATGAGTGCTCTGTTTCCAGAAATGCAGGCTGGTTCCCACCCTAGCAAAGAACAATGTCATACATGTTAACATAGCAGCATTCCAGGGGTGCAGATATTTACACACTAAATTATATTTCTACATATTAAGGTGATAGTAGATATGACACTGCATTGACTGAGGAATGAATCCTGATGACTTGATAAGGAAAGGCAGGATCTGAGAATTTGCTGTAGTAGATCAAATCTGTCCAATCCAACACTTGGTTCTAAATAGCCTGGACTTTGTGCAATAATCCACATCAAGTGTGACCCTACATAAAACACACTACCTAGTGAACAACTAGAGAATAACCATTTTTAGTATCATTTTGCTAATGTTAAATTATTAACAAGAATTAAAGTGCTTAGTGTTGGAAATCACACCTGGCTTTGAATCAGATCCTAGAAATTGGCTAGATTTCTATTTTTTTTATTTGGATGCAGGGGGAGAGTTAGAAGTATCAGAAGGGATCTACAGTAAGCAGATTGAGTAATCCACTAGAAAATGTCAAGAAGACAGGCATATCTGAAAACTCTGCAACTTCCAGTGCTACCTTGCTGCCTTACATTCCTGTATTCTGCATCTGCATAATACTGGGGGTCATGGTCCAGGGTCTTCATATCACACCCTATCATATAACCAGTGAAAAGATCTTGGGAGGTGGTCTATCTCACAGGTTTGGCAAAGTCTCTGTGGTCCTACAGAGCTGAAGGTGTGATTTGTTTCTTTTGCTTCTCTAAGTGCTTGCTCTGCTGAGTTGAGTTTAATCACTTTTCTACTCCACAGCATCCCAAACTGATGTCTGCACACTTCACCTCCTGGAGTCCAGGAAGATTTGCTTGGTTATGTATTGGAGAGGTAATAGCTCAGTAATTTCACTATTTTACTGGCCCATCAGCATCCTGCCTTCAGGACATACATGAACAGCCTTCAATAGGGGTCAACAGTAGACTTCATAAGCACTGGCATTTCTGGAAAGTAGAAGGCCAGGGTGACTCATTGCTCTGGATTTCTGAGTGTTTGCTACAGGTTGTTAGGGCATTTCTCACAGGATTTCTCTCTTGCTTTGGAGGGTGGGAGGGAGTGGCTTCAATTCACTCTAGAGTGAATTCAAGAATTCTGGTGGACTAGATGCAAAATTTTCAAGGGCGCCAATAGCGGTTTAACACCTGAACGTCAGCAGTCATTTGGAAGACAAAGTTCAGCAGACAACCTCAACTTATATACTTTTAAAAAGTATCTCTTCTAAGTTTTTAAAGGTGCTATTATAGAGGCAAATAACTAGCTGACCTGTAGCACTGTACTATGTTCCAGTTGTATTCTGTGCTACAAAAGCTTTTCTCCAGGCCTTCCCTACTCACCAACACAAAAGAATATGGTAAAGCTGCTTTGCTGTACTTAATAGGAAACTCAGGACAGTTAATCTAAAGTGGCTAGAGGTGTGAATTTAAATTGGATTAATCAAACCACACTAAGCCTTTGCATAATCACTCCCAATCAGTATTAAAATTCCTTAATATTATCTATATATATTTAATTGGCTTCCCAAGTAAATTAAACCATGCTTAGTGGAGGTCATTTTAATGCTGGCAAAAGTGTTGACACTGGAAGTGAAAGAGACTGACCTAAATCACCAACTTTGATTCATTTTGCTGGAAACAATGGAACCAATGGAAAATATAAACAAGCTGTCATAAAATGCATAGTTTGTTGTTTCTTTTTTTAAATCTCCATGTAAAAATTACTCGTGTAGGCCTGACAACAAAGATAACTTTTCAAAATCCAAAGATTAGCATATAGAGAATTTCTGCCCCTTTCAGTATCTATCAGGTTCCCTAACTTTAATTCTTTTTCCTCTAGATGTTTTTCATATGGCCTGAGCGGCCCCTTCTTGCAACTATAAGTGGAAAAAAATAAAAAAAGGCTTTGTAGAGAACTTTGCTTTACTGTGTATTGTATGCATTTTGGACCTTTTAGGAGGATAATTCTGTGTAAGAAAATGAGCTTCTACAGTAGCCCTGCTAATTTTTTTTTTTTGCTCTCAGAACAAAGGAACATGCTGAAATCAGAGGTGAAGAACCATCAAATGTGTCTGAGTTGTATAATGGTTTTGAATATTATTGACATCAAAGTACCAAAACCACAACTCAGGTAGAGCTAGTGAATTTTAACTGAAGAAATTTCTCACCAAAAAAAGACATTCTAAACTAAAACCAATATAAAATTAACACTGACATAAAGCTGTACCACTATTTTACACAGCAGTTGGTGGAAAATTTTTACAAATGATTGCTGGCAATTTACCGCTTCTCTTTTTTTTCAGAAGGACAAAAATATTTATCTGAAACCATGCCAAAGATATGACTCAATGAAGGTTCTTCCAGAATCAAAAGTCAGTGGACTTTTAGAAAAAAGATAATGATTCAGCTGAAGGTGCCTATTATTCATCATTAACTTGGCAAAATTCTCCTATTTGAAAGATTTCAGTGAGAGACCTCTCTAAAATTTCCCTCTTCCAATCTGGGACTAGTAACAATATGGCTATGATTTAACCAGAATTTGAATGTCAAAAGTTATAAAAAGAAATCAGTGAAAACTGTATCTTAAATAAACTTTTAGCAAACAGTCCAAAGGCAGAAATGCTTTGACAAAACTATTTGCAACCCCATGAGAAGATGAATGCACTGTCAAGAATTGGAAAGAACTTTTTAACTCAGGACAAAAAAAAAAAAGCTAAACCTGTTGGGAAATATATTTGTAATTAATAAATCAGATTAATGAATTAGTAAAGTATGTATTTCAAGGAGTTTTATAAATTCTTTGAGAAACACATTCAGCATATTATACCTTATGGATAGAGGAGAAATTCTACTGGATGTAGTTTAGATGTCAAGGCAATTTTACTGTATTTGTAACCACAACTTTAATTAGAATTGCAGGTAGGGTCTACTAGGGTAGACTGTAAGACAAATAACAAATATTGCTGTATTTTATTAACTTATATAATGGTCACAGTTGTGGTGTGCAACATTTGTCTGTTCATTTGGTGCTTATTATCATTATTTCATACTCCTTTGGGATGTCAGACGTTACCCTGAGCTAACTAGACGTACAGGATGAGATTAATCTCACATCATTTTGATATCTAAATGTTAGTTTTCTTGTCTAAGCTTTTTCATTGTACAGTTTTCCTTGAACAAAACTAAAGTGGAATTCCAGAGAAACAAGCAATTCACGCCTCCTGTTGGAGCCATGTAGTTCAACGTAGGATGAATTGCATTCTTAAAATGACCTTTCTTCACAGGCTGCAGAGGTGACCTAGAAAATTGGTTTAAATTAGATACTGATTTTTTCAGATGGCTGAAGTTAGAGACAATGAATCGCACTGTCTAGATACAGTGTAATGTTTTATATTCCAAGGAAAAAAACAGTCTGTCTGTTTAAAATTGGTTTAGTTTTCCCCTATTGTGTGTAGGTGGATAATTAGTATTAATACAAAATGCAAATAAACAGAGCCTTTTTTCTTCATTTAGAAAGTCTATTCACATTTAGTGTGCTATTTAAATTTCAGTTGTAGACCATCTGTTCTCCACATCACTGCCTTTAATAGACATGTCTGTTCCAGAAAGCTAATGAGGTCCAGGACATAGGCCTAAACACCAGCATGTGCTCATCCCTAATGCTGGCTTCTCAGCACAGTCCCTGGAAGGCTTTTGGCCTTGCCCTGGTAACAATTTTCCAGCATTCTGGGCACAGTTCAGAAAGACTCTGGTCCATGGGCTGTTCCCCATAGGCAATTTAGATGCAGCAGCCCTGGTTTTGGGGAAGTGGTTGAGGCAAGATGGCTTAGCTTTGCTTTACGTGTGCAGTGGAGCTTGCCTTAGGGCCAGCGAACAACCCCTTGCAATAAACATATAGGTGTTGGCACAAGGGCTATGTGCATATAAATATTTAAGTGAATAGAGCTGCCTTTAAATACCTGATTAAATGGTCTCTAAATCAGGACCTAAGTGTTAATTTGCACTATCTGTGGCATTACATATTACTGCTTATACCTTTAATACTTATGCATTTCAAGAAAACTATTCTTCCACTTGAAAAGGCCACTATATAATATAGTTGTAGCTGGGGTAGAGGAGGTAAAAAATGCCAAAGATGTTGGCTGAACTGCATACCTGGAGCATGAGGAATAGACCTCATAATCCTCTGCTAAATTATAAACCTGTTCTTACATCCCTTGAAAGGTAAAGGAACTTAAGCATATGCTTAAATACTTTGCTGAATAACCCCAAGGCCTGGGAGTATTTACAATAATTTCAATGGGAATATTCAGAGGTGATGAAGCTAAGTGTGTGTGTGTAAACTTTTCAGATTGCGTCTTTAACAGGATTACTCCTATGAGTAAATGTTATTCAGTTTGCATCAGGTTTGCAAAAGTAAGAATTAAGTAGTCAATATACTGAGTCAACATCTCAATAACAACTGTTTTCCTTGTACTGATTTTCAATTTTTGACAGTATCCTTTATCTGCATGAAGTCACTATATATAAGCAACACATAAATATGAAATATACATAGGATTTAAAGCAATTAAATAAGTGATATCCTAATTCACTGCATAAATGTTAAATACATAGCCTGCTAAATACCAGCTTAAAATTCTACCTTGAAACCTTTCCTTTTCACTTTTTCTGTAAGAACCCCAGTTTCCTAGCAAATCCCTCTGAGCTGCTAAAACCCCTGCACATGAAAAGCTAGAAATGGAGGCAGTGTTCAAAGTAGAAAAAGGCTGCCTTGTTCATAAAGTAAAAACATATTTTTCACAAAAATCCTGAGCTGACTAATCTGAATATTATATTTTTTTCTTCCCAAAGAAAGTTAAAAAAATTCTTGTACAGGCTGATTTCAAATCATGTATGCCAACTAAAAGTAAGTATTTCCCCATGCTTTCTCATCATTGCTCAGTGAAAAACACTACATTTGAAATACAGATATTCCTCTATTAGGGGTGCATATCTCTAAAAGTGCAATGGAGACATTACCCTTTCTGTAGGCAACAGAGTAGTGGCTTTCAAGTACTTGACATGAAACCAGCAAAACCTTTCCTTTAAATTTCATCTACCAATAGACAAAACCAGGCATCAGCAAAATCAAAATCATTCATATGTATGATTAAATAATCTTGAGCCAATGGAGTCAGCTTACTCAGTTAAAATTAATGATTTTCCTCGTTAAGCTGAACACTTTTGCAGTGTTACCTAACATACATGACCATTTTCTGCAAATAACACTTCTGTAAATTCTTACCCTCATAATTTTTCAGTAAACTGCAAGATGTTCCTGTTCATTAAATATGTGGCCATTTTAAGAATTAAATATTGAAACAATGTCACACATGACTCATCTCCAAGTATACAGATTTCAGGGATAAATCTAAAAATAGCTAGTGATGAGAAACAAAACACTGATTCAAGATTTACAGAAAACACAGACTTATCAGCCAAGTCTATCTTATTAAAGTGAATTTGGGAGCAGATTTCCTTTGGTGTAACTTCAGGTTTGAATTCACATTTTGTTAGCATTCCAAGTATCTGGTTTCATTTTCATTTTTTCCCTCTCTTTTAATATGAGGTAAACAGATTATGAAATTGAGTCCACCATGTTCATGGTAAATTTGCATACCAGGATGGAAAGCTACCTCTGGGTGCAAAGCAAGAGGATGCTTAGGGTCTAGGAAACAAGAGCAACAAGAAAATGGGCCCCTTTAATTCAAAGGAGAAAAGACAAAGAAAATTATTATAACAATCTACAAGTATATAGAAGGCTGCTGCAATGGGGAAGGCTGTTTTCCTGGTCTACAGGAGATAGGGTAAGATGTGAATTTAAATTTTAGGAAGGAATGTTCAAGTTGGATAATGGGAAAAACTCTCTGATGGGGCGTTTATCAAATTACCACATTTGATTTGCTGGTCACAGACTCTTTAGCATAGGAAGCGGTTAGATAAACATCTACGAGGAATGACTTGAATGTTTTATTCTTTCTTGGGACTATGAGGTGGACTACAAATCCTTTTACAGTCCTTACTAGACCTAATTATCAATGCCTCTGAAGGTGTGTGCTTTGGCAAATAGCACACTTAAATATACAGATTTCAGTCTTGCTTCCTAGTTTTGAGTGAAAAGGAGGCTTTTTCTGAGACTAGTGTCTGGTCATTGCTTAAAAATCCACAGTCATCTCATTCACTTACTATTAATTTCTACACATGATTTACGTTTGACTCTATAACATCTGCTAATCCTAGTCCCCCTTCTGTTTAATCTCTATGGAATCCAATTTATAGAAAAATACTGAGGGAGGGAGTATTTACTTACAATGACTTTGAAAACCAAGTTCTCTCCCTATGAGTCTGCTTAAGCACTATAACCATCATGCATTCCTGGGCTAACAGAAATACCCGTCAGCGTTTGCATAAGCAAAGAAATGAGGCATGATAAAAGTGTCACAGAAACTGTTAACCTGCACATTCACAGGTATTTGAGATTGCTCTGCAGTAGTTCAAACTAACAGATATATATAGTAAATACTTGAAGCTTTGTTTTGCATGTGTCACTTTTGCAGATGCTTATGTGGCACACAGAAATGGTCACTTATTTTATTTTTCCCTAATTTTATAAAATACAGGATATCTGTTGCACTGTTTGTGGAAATAGTTTCAAAGTTTATGACATTAGCTATCAGAACAAGTATTTGTAATGTTTACTTCAATATTTAATTATTTATTTGTATTTTTTAAAATTTTTATTCAAATCACAAAGCCTACTTCTCTTCCTAAAGCAAAACTGTGTCTTTACCATTTTTTCACTTATTCTGAAAAACATATTACTCATACCAATATCACTACAAAAAACTGAAATGGTTTTCATGAAATAAAAAGCCTAGGTCTATAATCCAAAAATTCTTTTGTTAGCCAAGGCTACCAAAATATTCTTATTTTGCAGTTATATTCACGGTTGACAACATACAGTGTGAAACCTTCAGCTAAATACATATAGCTTATTCTGTAACATAATTCATGGTTAATTCTATAATGTAGTCAATGCTTTTGCTTTATCATGCTTTATTATACAATACGCAATATTCGGTAACATTTTGAATGGTGAACCTATGGTGACTTTTTGTCAGGTTTTTTTTGGTAATGCATTCCAGCTAAAGAGTAGTAGGACTGACATAACATTCATTTGCTTCAGCAGGAATCTACAAGAAACCACTGGCTCTGCTAAGAAATCAGGCTTGGCCATCTGTCCTATTAAACGTTCTGTTGTCCACTATGCAGATTATTCAATTTATTCAGAGTTCATTCATTCTTTCCATGTTATTCTCTCCTGAGAAGTATAGAAAACACACATCCATCCACCCACACTCACACATACATACATATTAGTGGAAATAACGATACTGTATTGTAGTACACAGTTGTAGTTTATGCGAGTATATTTTATAAGTATGCATAATAGCAATCTACAGCACTGACAACATTTTTCTTAGCATTTTTACACTGAGGATATTCTTCATTAGATTTTCTCATGCTTAATACTAAAACACATTCCTATCTATATTCTTGAGCAGAACTGTGCAAAGGATGGAAACTCCCTACGGATGCTAAGACTTCAAGATTTGACATCTTTCCATTTTGAAGCTAACCAGACATATTTTTCATTTTTTTGCAAAAGAATTTTTTAGAGGGAAAGCTATTCTGAACTAAGAAAAACTTTTCATTTTTATAAAATGAACGCATTTCATACGTGTTGTTATTTCTTAAAATAATATGTCTTTCAAGAAATCAAAACTGTTGTAAAATATAAAGGCAGACAGTCATGGTTTGCTTGGGTTTTTTTCCAAGAAAAAAATTGAAATCAATTGGTCAAATACTTATGAGCTGATGAAACTGTAGTTTCCAATGGAAAATTGGTGCCAACAAAACCTCTCTGACCAGCTGTATGTCTTACCTTTACTCTCTGAATGACCACCAGTGGAAAAGTGGATAAGACCCTCTACATACAGGTAGAACCAGCCTCATGTTCACAGGCCCTGGTCCTCATGGGGGACTTCAATCACCACAGTTCCTGTTGGAGGGAAAACATAGCAGGACATAAGCAATCTGGGAAGTTCCTGGAGTGCATTAATGTTAACTTCCTACTCCAGGTGACTAAGGAGCCAACAATGAGACATGCTCTCCTGGACCTCATGCTCATCAACAACGAGGGGCTCATTTGGGGATGTGAAGGTCAAAGGCAGCCACAGCTGCAATGACCATGAAATAGTGGAGCTCAAGATCCTGAGGGCAGGAAGGTGGGTAAAAAGCAATCCTACAGCCCTTGACTTCAGGAGAACAGACTTCGGCCTCTTCAAAGATCTGCTTAGAAGAGTCCTGTGGGATAAGATCCTGGAGGGAAGGGGCAGGGGCGTGGTGGGGGCAGAAAGCTGGTTAACATTCAAGGAACATATGAAGTCAGGCAAAAATACCAGAAGGCCTGTGTGGATGAGCAATGGGCTTCCTGGCAACACGTAGACATAAAAAGGAAGCATACAGAGGGTGGAAACAAGGATGGGTAACCTGGGAGGAAAACAGAAACAATGTCCGAGCATCCAGAAACCAAATTAGGAAAGCTAAAGCCCAAACTGAATTGAATCTGGCCAGGGATGTCAAGGGACATCCAACTATGTCCTATAAGCACATAGGAGACCAAAGGAAGACTAGGGAAAATGTGAGCCTATTGCTCAACAAGATGGGGGACCTGGTGACACAGGACATAGAAAAGGCTGAGGTTCACAATGACTGCTTTGCCTCAGTCTTTAATAGCAAGATGAGGCTTCAGGAATCCCAGGTCCCAGACACCAGGGGGAAATGTTGGAGCAAGGAAGATGTACCCTTGTTGGAAGAAGATCAGGTCAGGGAATACTTACGCAAACGGGACATACCAAAGTCCATGCTCTCTGATGGGGTATACCCATCAGGTCCTGATTGCTGAGGAATCTGGCAGATGTCATTGCAGGGCCACTCTTGATAATCTTTCATTAATCATGGTGACTAGGAGAATTGCCAAAAGACTGCAGGAAAGCAAATGTCCGCCCCTATCTTCAAGAAGGGCAAAAAGGAGGACCCAGGGAACTACAGGCTGGTCACCTTCACCTGGATCCCTGGGAAGGTGATGGAGCAGCTAACACTGGAAACTGTTTCCAGGCACATGAAGGACAAGAAAATCCTCAGGAATATTCAACATGGCTTCACCAAAGGGAAGTCATGCTTGACCAACATGATAAACTTCTACGATGAAATGACTGGTCTGGTAAAAAAGGGGAGATCAATAGACATTATCTACCTGGACTTCAGTAAGGCCTTTGACACTGTCTGCAATAAGATCCTCATAGAGAAGCTGTTGATGAATGGGCTGGATAAGCAGATAGTGAGGTGGACTGAAAACCGGATGAATGGCTGGGCCCAGAGGGTGGTGATCAGTTGCAAGAAGTTTAATTGGAGGCCAGTCACTACTTGTGTACCCCAGGGATCAATATTGGGTCCAGTCCTGTGCAGCATCTTCATTAATGATCTGGATGATAGGGCGAAGTGTACCCTCAGCAAGTTTGCAGATGCCACCAAACCGGGCTGATACAAATGGCTGATACACCAGAACGTCATGCTGCCACCCAGAGGGACTTTGACAGGCTTGAGAAAGGGGCAGACAGGAGCCTCGTGAAGTTCAACAAAGAGAAGCAGAAAGTCCTGCACCCGGGGAGGAGCAACCCCAGGCACCAATATATGCTGGGAACCACCCAGCTGGGAAGCAGCTTTGCAGAAAAGGGCTTGTGGGTCCTGGTAAACACAAGATTGAACATGAGCCAGCAACGTGCCATTGTTGCAAAGAAGGCCAATGTTATCTTGGGCTGCATTAGAGAAAGTATTGCCAGGAGCTTGAGGCAGGTGATCCTTCCCCTCTACTCAGCACTGGTGAGGCCACACCTGGAGTGCTGTGTCCAGTTCTGGGCTCCCCAGTACAAGAGAGTTATGGATATATCGGAGAGAGTCCGACAAAGGACCACGAAGATGATTAAGGGACTGGAGCAGCTCTCCTGTGAGGAAAGGCTGAGAGAGCTGGGACTGTTCAGGCTGGAGAAGAGAAGGCTGAGGGGGGATCTCATTAATGTATACAAATACCTGAAGGAAGGGTGTAAAGAAGACAGATCCAGGCTCTTTTCAGTGATGCCCAGTGACAGGACACGAGGCAACGGGCACAACCTGAAATACAGGAGGTTCCCTCTGAACATCAGGAAAGACTTTTTCACTGTGAGGGTGACTGAGCACTGGCACAGGTTGCCCAGGGAAGTGGTGGAGTCTCCTTCCTTGGAGGTGTTCAGAAAACCTCTTGAGCAGGAAGCTTGGACCAGATGACCTCCAGAGGTCTTTTCCAACCTCAGCCATTCTATGATTCCTTGACTCTGTAATATTTCTTGTTTGTTGTGTCAGAGACAATACTATTTGTAGTTAGGAAAGGTGATAAATGGAGGATCACTGTTCAGATACAGAACAAATTAAAGGAGCAGAATTATCCTTGGATTTACTAAGAAATAAAAACTATCTGAGATATACAGGTATCTTGAGATGATAATATTCATATTTTACTATAGGATGACATTAATATACACTGTATCAACATACCACTTTTTAGGAGTTAAGATCAAGAATAGCTTCACGCTGGTTGTGCATGTGAACAGGCCCAGGCTTCACGTGGTTCCACCCAGTCTCAGCTTTGTGGTACATGAGTGAACAACTACCTGCAGAAATGTGATCCAACATAACACATCTTTTGAAGGCTTGACAGAGCTGGGGGGTGGGGGGGGAGGTAGGGAGGGAGGATCAGAGAGCTTCTGAAGAGGATATTGTAAGGAAGCCACTCATACAATGCCCCTCTACTCCGCTCTGGTGAGACCTCACCAGGAGTACTGCATCCAGCTCTGGAGTCCTCAGTAGAGAAAAGACTTGGACCTGATGGAGCAGGTCCATAGGAAGGCCACAAAAATTATCAGAGGGCTGGAACACCTTTCCTGTGAAAAAAGGCTGAGAAACTTGGGGTTGTTTAGCCTGGAGAAGAGAAGGCTCCACAAACCTTATGGCAGCCTTTCAATACTTAAAAAGAGCTTAAAAGAAAGATGGGGAGAGACTTTTTAGTAGGACCTGTAGTGATAGGACAAGGGGTAATGGTTTTAAACTAAAAGAGGTTAGATTCAGATGAGATATAAGGAAGAAATTTTTTTACAATGAGGGTGGAGAAAGACTGGACCGGGTTGCCCAGAGAGGTGGTAGATGCCCCATCCCTAGAAACATTCAAGGTCAGGTTGGATGGGGCTCTGAGCAACCTGATCTAGTTGGAGATGTCCCTGCTCACTGCAGGGGAGTTGGACTAGATGACCTTTAAAGGTCCCTTCCAGCCCAAACTATTCTATGATTCTATGATAAACTGCTACCACAAAATTCAGAGATAACCAAGGGAGTTCAAAGGATCTGATGGTAGACTTTGGGAAGAAAGTGAGCATAGGAAGGAGGTCAGCCTCTCCTCCCTGAGGTTTCCAAGACAGAAGAATGCATTCATATGTATTAGTTTTAGTTTAAAATAGCAATCTAAAGGAATAGCTGGCAGCAACCAGCGCAGGGTTGGTCATAATATTTATTGTAGCTAATAAAACAAGTATGCTTGTCTGACACTGTGCTGCTCATTTCTCCATCAATCTTCCATAGCTTTTCTGACTTCCTCTGAGACACCAAGTCCTCAGTCCTCTGTAAAAGAAGCTAAAGAGTGATTTATTTTTGCACATCATAGGCTCTCCACTGGCATTGCAAAGCTTCTGCAAATAAACTCTTAAGGAAGAAAAGATAAATGTGGACTCTCTGGCTACAAGGGGTTTCAGGGGATGTAAGTCTAATAGATTACATTTGAAAATCATTTTGCAGTGTCTGAGTCAGAATTTTTGGGTGGATTTCTTAATGTGTGTACATACATGTGTATGTATATATGTATACTTAATATAATAACAAAAGAGGACAAATATAAACTGCCCCAATCAAGAGGGTGTCTTTTTTTCTTTTTGTCAGTTTTCTATAGCAGCAGGGAGCTTGCTGAATTTGACGGGCTACTTAATATGAAATATGCTCCATCTGTTAATGCCAAGATTCAGTGTTGTTATTTCAAATGCATATCACTTAAGTTTCATTGTCTCATAAGTTTTTCTTATAAAATCTGCAAAAATACCATGTTTATAGTCAAAAGGACATGAGTCCTTTAACAAGAGTCTAAACAACTTAGATTAAATCCAACTGTGCACACCCAAAGGAAACTGATATTGGAGAGAACATTTTAGCAGCTCAAGTGTAATTTTGCCTTTGACGAAACAGCTTACAACTAGTGATGGCAGGATGACGTCTCTTCCAGAGCAGTTGCTAAAACCCATAGCTCTTCTGTTCCATGATTTCACATATTTCTTTACAGTGGCAAGGTCACTTTCAAGAAAACTGGATAAGAAAAAAACTCACATAACAACTTAAATTACTATATTTTCATTAGAAGAGATAGTATTCCCTGGAGAAGTTTCTCAAGAAAGATAGCATTCCCAGAAGTTTCTCCAAGAGATCAGCCAGCACTGAGTCATATACTCTCCCATATGCAGGCATTAAAAAAAAACAAACTAAAAAATGCAGCTGCAAGTCAGTGCTGCCTCATGCAGTGACTCCAGATCCTCCTGTGTCCCAGGTTGATATTAGTATGGGATGTGAACTAGGTAAGAGAGCTCCACCACTTAGCTGGTGAGCAAACCAAGACGTAGCTCACAAAATCATTAAGGTTGGAAAAGACCTCTAAGATCATCAAGTCCACCCGTCAACCCAACACCACCATGCCTCCAAAACCATGTCCTGAAGTACCTCATCTGCACGTTTTTTTAACAGTATCAGAAGACACTGACAATGATCGTGAGAGCATCCTGTTAATGGCTGTGAAGCCAGAGCTCCATATATATTCATAGTACTTACATCACAAAGAAAAGAAGAAATCAGGGTAAAAGATGAAACACAGCAGAGAAACTGGCTGGTTCAGCTTCATCCCATGATGTCAGCAGTGCAGACAACCATGGAGCATGTTGCACAGCAAACTCTCGGCTTTTTGTATTCCCCTTGCACGGCTCATTGGGTTTGGCTCTACTCCACTGGCAGCTGAAAGAATCTGTTCCGTTAAGCTACCAAACAGAGAAAGAAGAGGAAACATCAGGCACCCTCATCTGTCCTGACAACAGCATATACTTGTCTGAACAAATGTCTCCAGAAAGTGTAATTAACACATGCTGTGAATATTAAAGCTGCTTGTGCAGAAGATAACAGCCAAATTACAGAAGTCAGGAGATGGTGTTGACCACATATTGGAAGGACACCATACACCCTCCTGTGGTTGTGTCTCCAGGTCAACAGCTGTTCTGTCAGTACAGGACTCTGGGCCTCAGCTCTACCATGCTTTACATCAGAGCAATGGCTGCTCCTCTGTTTGTTGCTGCTTTGTAACATCTTACTGCAGCTCACATTTTGCCATGCTATGTAAATCATAGAACTGTAGAATCATAGAACAGTTTGGGCTAGAAGGGAACTTTAAAGGTATCTAGTCCAACCCCCCTGCAATGAGCAGGGACATCTTCAACTAGAAGAATAATTTGTTTTGAAATAAGGTTTAAAAAAATATTTCATTTGTTTTACAACTAGACCCAGGGGCAGCTTATTTTTCAAGAAGATATATTTTGTGGGACCAGAAATTGTCTGCCAAACTGGATCAAATTCAGCTAGGACAGTCAGTCAAAAACAAGAAATAAAGAAAAATTCAAAACACCTCAACTTCTATTAACAATGTCATTGTTGTGATAAGAATTACCAATACATTTTACAGAAGAAAATCCAAATCAGACCATATTAAAGCAGCTGGCATTGGTCAAACAAAACAAATTTTTAACCTAAACATTTTTTTTTCATTTATCAGAAAAAAAGGGGGGATTTTTGAAAGTGCTTTTTCTGTGTCTTGGAGTGGGGGATTACATTTCCAATTGACGCGCAACTAATTTTGATTTCCCCTCCATTTTTTTGGTTCAGTCAGCAAACTTACAGAGCTTACTTTAGAGAACCTAAAATAATTCCTGTTGTTTTCTAAAAGTACAAATCAAAATCTTGTAAATCATTTTCCAGTATTGCAGAGCATGAAAAGATGTTGTAGTAATAGCAAACATAGCAAAAAATATTGCTACATTTCTCCTTCTGGACACATCTCAGTGTTGTGATCTACTCTGCTTGTCAGGAGTAAACGCAAAATTTTCACTGAGGAATATATCCATTACTTAGACTGAGAACAGTCAAAATGGCTTATCTGTAAGGCCTGAACATGACTATTCCTGTCCATAAGAACCTAGAGGGTACAGAGGAACCCTTTTTACTTTTTCAGGCTCACGTGTGAACACAAGAGCAGAAAGGTGCTCTAGCTCTGATAAGTCTCAATTCTCAGGCAACAAACAGCTTAACTGTGCTCTATTTTTGTGGACTTTCCCATCACACTGATTACCCCAAATTCCTGCCATTTGTGCCGTGAATACTATGACTCATACTAGCCATATGTTCTCTCAAACCCACCCCCAAAATATCTTTCGTGGCATGTTTGATACCAGTATTTTGGCTGTTTGTTTGTTGGAAGCTTGTGTGGTTTACTTTTTATTCCTGCGTTTGGTCTGAGCATTGTTTCTTTCCTTCTGTAACTACCTATAACTTTATATGTTTATATTAGAGAAGTTCATGTCCAAGCAGGTCAAATGGTCTTTCCTTCCAAGAAGTTCATCCCACAATCTCTGGGACCTCAGAGAAGCCTCTGCCCACCACAGAGGGAAAAGTCCTTTTGGATGGGGCCTGAATGACTCTAATTCTTAATATAAATGACTTCCTGAAGCTTTCAGGGGTCTTTTACAAACTTTTGGTCTTAGGCAATGCATGACTTCAAAATTGAGACAGAGACAACTGTGAGGTAAGAAGTAATAATACGGATTGTTAACTATCAAGTAATTTTAGCTAAAAAACCCAATGAAGATGGACTGAAGATATGGGATGCAGTAGAGTTCAAATCATGAGCAAGTGTGAATAATTCTAAATTCCATGAACAGAAGGAAAATTTAAGTCAGTTACTTTAAAAGCCATGCAAATAAATGCTTTGAGACAGAGAAATCAGAAAACATCCAGACTTTAAAAATTTCATCTTTCCCTTTTGTTTATCCATACTTGATCCATATTTCCTCTCCAGCAGTAGAAACCATTTCTGTCTTGCATTCCTTTTTAATTCCTTAGCACACTTTATATCTGTATTTAACCCAAGAGGTTATTATAGAGGAAAAGGCAGCTTTTCAGTGTAGATGCACTATATTTTTAAGTGTTTTTTTCTTTCTGCTGGGAATTACTGGGATAAAACTGTTTTGGCTATTCTTTCTGTATAATCCATTTCCTAAGAATATCTCTTTTTCCCCTCAGTTTAACAGTACTGATTTCTAGAACTCTTCAGTTTCTATCGAAATATTTATAAAAGAATAAACAAAGTAGGTATAATTTTCTTCTATAAAATCATTCAAAACTGAAGAATTTAAAATGTATATAAATATCTCTCAAGTAGGCTTTATCTCTTTGGACTTTGCAAAGCTCTTTTCTTGTTCTATCAGAACATTTTTCAAGCTCTGCGAGACACATTGTGTATTACAAATAATAGGCCATTGATATACACTGTATAAAATATTTGATTTTTTTAATTTAAAAAGCAACTGCGGTGCCAGATGATTTTGCTTTGTCAGACATGACCATCTCACTGATACTGTACCACCTGTACAAGAGAGTTTTTGTGATACTGCTGGCCAGGCACCTATGGTTTGTTATCTCAATCACTAGGTAAATGATGAAAGTTCACACCCCTAAGAGGAAAAATAAATTTGCCTGGAGAAATGTGGATGTCCCACAGAATGTTTCTAGCCACCAATATTTTTCTTGATCTGGGAATGATTTAGATTGCTTTTAAAGAAGGTAAAATTTTGTTATTAAAGATTGATGTTTTGTATAAGAAAATATTTCGCAACTTTTGAGTAGATTTAAAATAAAAAATAATAGTTAAGAATTAAGAAAAACATTTACTTTTTAAAATAGCTTAAGGCTCTGTTGGCATATTTTCTCCTTCCTTTTTGCTGCTAAGCAAAACTGCATTGTAGTCTTTCTCCTTTTGCTACTGCAAAATCTTTTCTAAAACGTAAATTCCTTATGAAGTTAATTTTGTTGTAAAAAAACCAAATTACTACTACAAGCCACAGCTTTTCACTATTGAAGATAAGCTTCTGGAGATACTCCCATATTTTGAACAAAAAACTTCTTATTTTGACAAAGGGGATATTCTTCCTTCTCCCCATACTGTAATTCGTCTTACTTAGTATTGTTGGCAAGAAGGTCCAGAGCTGGGCAAAAAAGGTTGCTGAGGAGAAAAGGAAGCCCAGAATATCTACAAATACCCTTTGTATTAAAGTAACAAGTACTTCTAGGAAATATTTCCTACAAAGCATGACTCTCAGTAATAAGTGCTGTTTATATTTTCCAAGATACACTCTCAAAGACTATGAAAGCATAAATCTGGGTAGGATTTATGTAAGCTGCCTTTATGATTCATTATAAACACCTGGGTGTTTTATGATCAGGAGTGTTATGAGTGTTATCTCTTCTGACATTTCTGTCTGATCTTTGGGTAACAAAGAGCAGAATATCTCCTGGAATTTCCTGGATATCTGGTTGAATAAAGTAAGTAATTAAAAGAATAAGAATGTATAGCTAAATTATTTCAAGAACATATGAATAAAAATCATTTAATATACCTCTTAACATTCAGCAAAATCTCAAGCAAAATTGTTATAGTCTGTCATTATCAGAAATAAATTAGAAAAGTTGCATTACTAAGAAATTTTGAATCGGTTAGTAGCTTTTAGGCATATATTTTGAACTTGGGTACAATAAGAGACCATTTAGAAAAAGATGTAAGCAATATTTTCAGAAATGTACACTTTTCAATATGTCAAGATGCATTTTTAGTGCCAAAAATGTTACTTAATCCCTGACATGTATTAGAAGTAGCCCGCCCATGATAAAATGTAGAAAAATATTAGCAGTAACTTCCCATCATTAGAGGTATAAATAATAATGAAGCAAGTTATCAGTAAACTGTTTCTGTCACTTTAATATGAAGAGCTTTCTCAGGACTTTTCCTGAGTTGGAATCCATATTTTGTGAAGATCTATAACAAGTGTTTCCAACTGATTTGATAGGGGACTTCTCAGGAACAAGTGCAATCAAATATGAAATACGTGTGACTTTAACATAAGTTGTATCCTCACTTAAACCACACTTCTCTCTTACCTGTGAAGCTCAAAGAACTAATGTCGGGCCATTTGCACCAGTGCAATCAAACCAGTTATTGGAGATACATGTTTCTGAAACCGTACTTCCCTGAAACTGAGCCCTGCTCTCCACCCTGAGCCCAGCAAGCACACCTTGCTTATTCTTCCTCTGTTCTGCCCACCCTCAGAAACATTCAGTGCTGGGATGTGAATCTTTTCCAAAGTGGGTGACATAAGGTAAGCAAAGTATATGGGGAAAATAGGTCAATCTCTGTGCCTTTTTTTTCTATGACTGCAAACAGTATATGTATCCTTCTCTTTTCAAAGGGAGTTTGGTCTTAGTTGAGGGCATATTTTTATCTGCCACACTCTATGTGTGGTGAAATTTCTTATTCTCTTCACTTCAGGCTTATCATGAATTAGATTTTTTTTTTTTTTTCTTTTGAGTTAGATCCCACAAGTTTCCTTCTCATTGTGCTGAGCAAGCCCCATGCTGCAGGAGAGTAGGTCTAACCCAGAAATCTGTTACTTTTCCTAGAGCTGCAAAATAAAGGGCTGTGATGTTTAGCACTATGGTAGATAGAGCAGATATCAGCATTTGGGATTCACCTCTCAGCCCTCATCAGTGAAGTGGGACACCTGAGCTTTTTCTCTGTTGTGACCTTTTGCCTTATAAGCTTTACTCTGGAAGGACTACTTCTTTGTATACGGCAACCTGCCAGGTTCAGCCCTAATGGAAATCATGTGGCTTACACTGCTTTAGCGGATGTTTCCCTTGGCAGCTATTCTGATGTAAATAGTTCTCTCCGCCCTTGCCCAGAGGTATTCCTGCTTGTTCCCATACCATCCCCTTCAGTTGTACTGTACAACTGTGGGACTGTGAGATGAACCAAACCAAGGAACTGATTGAAAAGACTCAAGGGTAAAAATAGCCTCACCTTATTTTTTTTAAGATATTTTTTCTTAGAATGAGCTGACCAATGTATGTGATGTGTAATCAATTAGCAAATCATGTTTACCACATGTGACCATAAACATCTCTGGTGGCACAAATGTGGAGATTATAGAAACAAGAATAAGCATAGGGGCAGGGGAAGCAGACAGGAACACCTTAAACCAGCTTTGCTTCTAAGAGAGGAGGCTGTGAAACCAGGGCCTTGCTGCCACTGCAAAAAACCACAAACATAAAAGTTTTCAAAACTTACTTTTAAACATCATCCATTTTGTGACTGGTGAGAGCAAGGGCCTCTCTGTTCATAACGTTACTTACAGAACGAGTGTTTAATGTATCAGCAGCTTGGCAGGATTCATTTTGTGGTTATCTTTCTTTGAGGGAGCATCTGGCTCCATCAGCTGTTACTCAGTATATCAGACTCATCCAAATCACGTGAGTTTCAGATATGTGTCATGAAGAGAGTCCAACATTTAGGGCTGTTTGGTTAGGTTATTTTTTCTTTTTTCCCCTCTGCATATTTATTTTGATAGATTTATCTCTGTTCCATGTCTCTGTTCCATTCTACCTAGACTTTAGTAAAGCCTTTGACATTGTTTCCCACAGCATTATCCTGGAGAAACTGGCTGCTCATGGCTTGGATGGGAGTATGCTTCACTGGATAAAAAATTGGCTGGATGGCCAGGCCCAAAGAGCTGTGGTGAATGGAATTAAACCCAGTTAGCAGCTGGTCACAAGCGGTGTTCCCCAGGGCTCAGTGTTGGGGCTGGTTCTGTTTAATATCTGGATGAGGGGATCGAGTGCACCCTCAATTAGTTTGGAGATGTCACTAAGTTGGGTGGGAGTGTTGATCTGCTTGAGGGTAGGAAGGGTCTACAGAGGGATCTGGACAGGCTGGATTGATGGGCCAAGGTCAATTGTATGAGGTTTAATAAGGCCAAGTGCTGGGTCCTGCACTTGGGTCACAACAACCACATGCAATGCTACAGGCTTCGAGAGGAGTGGTTAGAAAGCTGCCTGGCAGAAAAGGACCTGGGGATATTGGTCCATAGCCAGCTGAATATGAGCCAGCAGCATGCCCAGGGGGCGAATAAGGCCAACAGCATCCTGGCTTGTATCAGGAATTGTTTGGGCAGCAGGATCAGGGAAGTGATCATGCCCCTGTACTCAGCACTGGTGAGGCTGCACCTCGAATACTGTGTTCAGTTTTGTGCCCCTCAGTACAAGAAAGACATTGAGGTGCTGGAGCGTGTCCAAAGAAGGGCAAAGAAGTTGGTGAAGGGTGTAGAGCACAAGTCTTCTGCGGAACAGCTGAGGGAACTGGGGTTGTTTAGCCTGGAGAAGAGGAGGCTGAGGGGAGACCTTATCACTCTCTACAACTACCTGAATTGAGGTTGTAGCAAGGTTGTGTCATGGTTTAGCCCCAGATAGCAACTAAGCACCACACAGCTGCTCAATCACCCCCATGGGATGGGGAACAGAATCGGAAGAGCAAAAGTAAGAAAACCCATGGGTTGAGATAAGAACAGTTTAAAAATTAAAATAAAACAGTAGTAGTAATAATAATAACAACATTAATAATAATAATAATAATGATGATGATAAGGAAAATAACAAGGGGGGGATAAAAAACCAAACAAACACAATGCAACCACCCACCAACAAACACTGCCAGTCTCCCAGCTGCAATCACTTCTTCCCCCAGCCAACTGCCCCCAGTTAATATACCAGGCATGACATCATATGATATGGAATATCCCCCAGCCAGGCTAGATCAGCTGTCCTAACTATGCCCCCTCCTCTCCTGGCCTACTGTGCCCTCGGCAGAGCACAGGAAGCTGGAAAAGTCCTTGACCAGTATAAGCACCACCTGGCAACACTTAGCACCTACATAGCAACTACTTAGCAACAACTAAAACATCAGTGTGCCATCAACACCATTCCCACACTAAATCCAAAACTTACAACACCAGCTACAGTGAAGAAAACTAACTAGTCCAGCCAAAACCATGACAGGTGGGTGTCGGTCTCTTCTCCCAAGTAAAGAGGGATAGAACAGGAGGAAATGGCCTCAAGTTGCACCAGGGGAGGTTTAATTGGATATTAGGAACAATTTCTTTACTGAACGGGTTGTCAAGCATTGGAACAGGCTGCCCAGGGAAATGGTTGCGTCACCATCCCTGGAGGTATTTAAAAGACATATAGATGTCGTGCTTAGGGACATGGTTTAGTGGTGGACTTGGCAGTGTTAGGTTAACTGTTGGACTTGATGATCTCTAAGGTCTTTTCCACCCTAAATAATTCTATGATGCTTTCCCTTCATGACTGTAGGTTTTTAAAAGTTCCAGAAGAAGTGTCATCAGATAATATTTAGAAAAAGTTTTTTATTTCTTAACATTGGTTCTATACTTAACTTGTTGTATATGTGGAATTGAAGAAGACAGTAGCAAGAACTCTAGCAGGCAAACTTGTATTGCCAAGGAAATAGATACAACATGACTGAATTCTGAGTTTTCTGAATCTCTCATTTCTATTACTTCTCAATCTGAACTGAGGATTGTTAGGTTGGAATAATCATCTGAAACAGACATATTTTATGTGGTGGCTCCATTTTGTTCACTTGCAAGGGATCACATACAGAATGTGAATTATAATACATTGATCAGTGCCAACCATCTTAACATCATCAAACGCAGTCAGTACAAACACCAATGTAATATTTGCAAATGACTTCTACATTTAGAATAGCTGAAACTGGATTCACAGTCTGCACTACACTGAACTTTGTGGTTCAGACTTATTTCTAGACAAGAGATAATGCAATAACTACAGAGCATTGTTTGCTCTACATCTTCTACTTCAAAGGGGGAATATTTTTTTTAAAATTGCTACTTCACTCCAGTTGTCTGAAGCCCATTTTGCTTTTGTCTTTAAGTGCCTTGAACATATCCAAAGTTTCACAACTTTGTAATTTAAAAAATAGTTTCCTCTTCTCAAAGTTGTGTTTGCATAACTCACAAAGTTAAAAAACTAACATAATCAAAGATGGGCTAGACCAGTTGGATATTTGTCTCCCTGCAAGAAAGTGAGGACAGCTACCGGCTGAGCGCACATTCCAAAGTGCAGAAACTTGAGCAAGTGTGGCAGAAGTCCGGCATGGATGAATGCAGAACTCCTGATGGAGCTCATACACAAAAGGCAAGGCCACAGAAGGTGGTAATACCCAGGAGAAATATAGAAGCATTGCCCAGGTGTACAAGTGTGGAATTATGGAAGTCAAAACTCAGAGGAGTTAAAACTAGAGAGGAATGTGAAGGGCAAAGAAGGGCTTCTGTAAGTACACTGGCAGTAGAAGGAAGGTTAGGGAAAATCTGGTCATTGGGACACAGGACCTAGTGACAAAAGACCTTGAAAAAGCCTGTTTTCACTGGTAAGTCTTGCCCTCTGACATCCCAGTTCCCCAAGCCTACTAGCAGAATCTGTGAGAGTGAAGCAGTTCTCACAGGAGAGGAAGACACAGTTAAGGAGTGCTTACACCACTCGGACAACTAGAAGTCTGTGGGACCAGACAGGTTGCACTCAGGGATGCTGCAGCAGCCGGCTAATGTCACTACAAGGTCTCACTCTATCATCTCTGAAAGGTCATGGTGACCAGGGGAGTTTTCTGATAACTGGAGAAAGAAAAATATCACACTTATCTTCAAGAAGGGGAGGAGAATCCAGGAAATTACAGGATTCTCAGTCTCAGACTGCTGGGAAGATTATGGGGCAAATCCTCCACAATTCTTCAGGCAATGAAGAACAAGAAGATGACTGGGAACAGGCAGCAAATCACATCTGACCAAGCTAATTGCCTTCTACAAATCAATGACTAGCACCATGGATGAGAGGTCAACAGTAGAGGCTGTATATCTTGACTTTAGCATGGCCTATGATGCAGTCCATGGTATCTTTACAGAAAAATTGGTGAGACACAGACTGAATAAGTGGATAGTAAGGATAGCTGTTGTTAAATCCTTCTATGGAATAAACTAGAAATTAATCTTTAGTAGGTAAGAGACTATTTTTTAATTGGTAATATAAAAATAATTAAAAGATTCAATATATAATAAGAATGAAAGTACAAAGAAAGCTTTGTTTCCAGAAGAACATACAGTTACTCCCAAAGAAGGTTAAACATTCCTTTATGTTTAGATAAATCCTCTATAAATTAGTAGAGGCAGCCAAGCTTCCAAGTGTAAAAAGATATTCAAGGAAAACAAGAAAGAAAGCTCAGTTTGAAAGAAAAATATTCGCAAGAGAAGAGGGGAGGAGCAGAAGAAACATAGGCTGCCCATTTTGCAAGTAGAGAAGCCTATGTTCCCAATTACTTGGGTAAATCCAGTTCTTCATGTTATGTCCTGACACTCTGAACCCTTCTTTTAGCCTTTATTCCCATTTTATCACTGAGTCCAACACGATTAACATCAGCAGAATGTTTGCTGGGGCAGAGTTAAGACCTTTGCACAGCTGCACATCACTCTTGTCATGGAGAGAGTGCAGTTTCCCTGCAGCTGTTTCTCAAGGCAATAAGTTTCTGTAAGAAATCTTATAACACCACCACAACCAGAGGTTATGAGAGTGTTTTAATTCATTTATTTCAGTCTTTCTATAACTTCATGATTGCAGCTTCAAGGGTGAACACTTCTGGGGTTAATACTTGCTTCAGCTGAGTCACTGTAAGTGACCAAAGAGACTACAGTCAAAGGGATGTACCAACATGAAATATTTTCTAACACATTGAATTGACATTTCACTCTACCATTGATGCTTTTCACTGAAAAAGTCCAATGCAAGTCAGCAGCATATTTAACTCTGGTTTAATTTAAAAGAAATTTAAAGAAATATAAATTGAGCTTAAAATAATTAAAAATCACTTTTTCAATTAGATTTCTACTTGGATGACTCTCTGCATCTCACTTCAGTTCTTTCAGGACTGACAGAAAAGAGGGGAGGTGAGCAAGTGAAAGAGGTCTGTATTGAAGACCAACATGTCTTTGATCCACTGTTCTGCTTTAGATGCGCTTTTTTTCAGCCCAGATCAGAAAGGTTACTGAAAGGTGACAGAATGCTGGACAGCATTCATTTCACAGCATTAACAAATACTGCTAAAGTATAGGGTTTCCATTTTTTTTTATTTAAAACACACGATCATTTTCAAAATACAGTGATGGACGTTTCTCTCTTCCAGTAGCACAGAAATAGTCTGAAATGGAAAAAATTTTCCAGAAGGATCAGCAGTCTGAATAGCTTGGAAGCATCCAGTTTTAGTTTACAATCTGAGATATATGGCTGCACTCCTGGGTTATCTTTCAAAAGAGGATACCAGGAGGAAACCCTGGAAAGATATTCCAAATCCTAGAAATTATACTTGAGGAAACAATTCCCCTTTGGCAAAGACAGGGACTAGATGACCTAAAGGTGTTTCTAATTTCTGCTTAAGTCTTTTAAAAATAGATATATATTTAATAAATTCTTATAACTTCTACAAATGCCCCAAAATATACTAGCAGATCATTTGAGTTTAACCAATGATGCAGCTGGGCCTGACCTTGCAAAACCTTACATCAGAAGTTGTTGCCTATATAAGCAGAGCCTCGAACTTCATGAGCTGTACTCACGACTCATGAATAAGGTCCAGGGGAGAAACTATGGGATAGTAGCTGGCATCTTCTGTTCCCCCCTGTCCTCACGACAGATATGAAGCAAGTAGAAGAGAATGAATCCTACTGGTATATGAGGGTCCTGATACACAGTCAAGTCACAAAGGCTAAGAAAAGGATTTGCAAACTGAGGACTAATCCCTCCACTGAGTCCCAGATTTATTCCACTTACTGATTCCCTCAGCATGGAGGAGTGCTTCTGGCAGGACTGTTTCATACTTTTTGTATATACCAAGAGACAACTGAAAAAGAAAGGGGACATATTTTGAGATAAGGAGATAAGTCCTCTC